>CM077659.1:10316997-10806997 GCA_039707465.1 Rhabdophis nuchalis | reverse complement strand
CTAAAAAATTGGGGAAGTGACACTTGGCTTCCCAGGAACCACATCCATTCTTCCATACGGCTTGTAGTTTTATCTTTCCTAATGCTTTCTACAAATTTAGCTAGAATGGGAGCTCTAATTTTTCACTTCCTTTGCCTCCTTTCCTTATCATTTTTAAAAAAAGAAAAGAAAATTAATCTCCAGGCCTTTAAAAAAAAAACAACCAGCCAAATTTAGGGAAAGTGATATGCTTTTGCTAAAACTTCAGCGATTTCATTTTAAGAATTCTATGGGGAAGGCCTCGCTCATTTTTTATTTACCAATACGCTCTAAAATTTCATTGCTTATTACTTCTATGGGATTTTTTTTCATAACTTGTTTTAGTTTTAGCAGTATGCTTCTGAATTTGGGGATCCGCCCATCTCAACTTCCTTATTATTTGTTTGCATAATTTTTTTTTACCAGAATTCATGTTAAAAAATATCTTCATTTGAGTGATAATATTTTTCCCTTCTTCAGTTTCCTTGATTCTGATGTTTTTAAAAAAAAGGAATTCTAAATGCAGAGGTTGATCACCCTATAAGAGAAAGCAAGAAATCCCATTAGTTTAGCTCATCTTATCTTGATTTGATTTATTGGATTTTTTTATTGGATCTTAGCTTAGTTTAATTTATTCACATTGCAAATCATACAGTGAAATTAAATGACACCTTTAATGTACGTTATAACTATATAAACAAAAACACAAACACACATCCTTCACATTCCATATAATTAAAATTGAAAACCTGATACTGCATTAAGATTGCACTGTACTATAGAATTCAATATAGTTACTGCCCTGGTATAGAGGCAGTTTTTCAGCTTTGTTTTTTTTATTAGCCTGTACCGTCTACCAGACGGTAATAGTTCAAAAAAAAAAGGGATGCCCAGGATGAGATGGATCTTTAAGAAGATTTTGAACTTTCTTAAGGTAGCAGGAGCTTTAAAGCTCTTCCAAAGAGGGGAGAGGGGCAACCCATGATCCTCTGGGCAATGATGACCCTCTGGAGCGCTCTCCTATCTGCCACTGTGCAATTGGCAAACCAGACACAGGTGCATTAAATTGAAATACTCTCTATGGTGCAGCGGTAGAAGGTCACCAGCAGTTTTCCATTCAGTTCTTGTTTCCTGAGAAGTCTCAGGTAGTATCATCTCTGCTGGGTCCTTTTGACCAGGGCTGCAATGTGAGTGTCCCAGGTCAGGTCCTCTTTTATGATAACACCCAGAAACTTAAAAACTGGCCACTTGCTCCACTCGGTCTCCATTGATAAGCAAGGGCTGAATGTCAGATCTATTCCTTCTATAGCCCACTTATAGGCTCCTTGGTCTTATTGATGTTAAGCATCAAGAATACTGCATACAGTTTTGGTCGCCACGATGTAGAAAAGACGTGGAGACTCTGGAAAGAGTGCAGAGAAGAGCAACCAAGATGATTAGGGGACTGGAGGCTAAAACATATGAAGAACGGTTGCAGGAACTGGGTATGTCTAGTTTGATGAAGAGAAGGACCAGGGGAGACAGGATAGCAGTGTTCCCATATCTCAGAGGGTGCCACAAAGAAGAGGGAGTCAAACTATTCTCCAAGGCACCTGGGGGCAGGACAAGAAGCAACGGGTGGAAACTAATCAAGGAGAGAAGCAACTTAGAACTAAGGAGAAATTTCCTGACAGTTAGAACAATTAACCTCTGGAACAGCTTGCCTCCAGAAGTTGTGAATGCCCCAACCCTGGAAGTCTTTAAGAAGATGTTGGATAGCCATTTGTCTGAAATGGTATAAGGTTCCTGCCCACGCAGGGGGTTGGACTAGAAGATCTACAAGGTCCCTTCCAACTCTGCTATTGTATTGTATTGTATTATTGTATATTGTCTCCCCACCACGAAAGCAACCGGTCCACCTCTTTACTAACTGTGTCCCTTGGAAATATTTCTTATTGCCTATTTATGGGTCTTTTCTCCAGCTTGACAAATATTTTGTATTTTATGACCCAATGTTTAGCATCATTAAGATGTGTGGACTTCAACTCCCAGAATTCCACAGCCACCAGTTCTCACGGTCAAAGGCTGTTCCTGCAGTCCTTTAGCAGTACGGTCAACAAGGGGAGCATGCAAATATCTTTCTTGCTGCAAATTTTAAGACCTCGCAGGCTTCCATCAAATGCTGAAACCAGGCCTTAGGAGCAGTTTATCCAGATTGGGAAGTGGGAGCAGCCCGGAAAGTTGCAGGAGGATGGAAAGAATCCTCTGCGCGTAAGGCAGAAAAACAGAAGCCTTTTTCACAAGGGTGGGGAGGGGGGGGGGCTAAGACAGGGATGTCCAAACTTGGGAACTTTAAGACTTGTGGACTTCAACTCCCAGAATTCCCCAGCCAGCTATGCTGGCTGGGGAATTCTGGGAGTTGAAGTCTACAAGTCTTAAAGTTCCCAAGTTTGGACATCCCTGGGCTAAGATTATGATAGTGCAGGCTGGATGTTGGCATTGGAGTGGTTCAGTGGCCTAGAGGTGAAGCGCTCGCCTCACAATCAAGAGACTGTGATTTCGATCCTAATTAGAGGCAGATATTTCTCTCTCTGGGCACCCTGAGAATATATCTGCTGAATATAACTCCGCATCGGCGACAGGAAGGGCATCGGGCCATTAAAAACTCTGCTAGCTCCATTCAGCCGCCCAGATTCCACCCTGAAAAGGATTATGGGGTCGTTAAACGATGATGATGATGGATGGATGTTGGCATTATGAAAATCAGCTAGCTACTAAAAAATATCAGGAAGGATGTTGGAAGCTTGCCTTATAAATTTAAAAAAAAACCCATTTTTTCCATTGAAAGCATATACAACTCAGACTTTAGGGCCAATTTTTGACGAGCGGTGCAAAATATTTGTGCATTGGTTTCGTTTGGACTTTAATGCCCTTGGAGAACCTGATCGGGTCTGCGCCGTACTGCAATATTTTTTTTTTTAAAAAGAAACGAGGTGGCATATCAAAGAGTGGGTCTTTCTTACCCTTCATCGGTTGATGTCCCGGGTTAAGGGTTAATCACAGGCTTAGCATTGGAGTCATGCATGCAGTAGAGGTTGCTCTCTTCATCGCCAGGGACCTTTGGAAGGAGGACAGAACGAGTCAGAATCACCTCTTTTTTTTAAAAAAAAATCCCTCTTCCTGCCTCAATTGCTTTTATGCACCTGAAGGCACAGCACTGTCGAGATATCTGGACTACGGGGCGTCTGTGGCACGCAGCTAGGTGGCCAAGAGGGATGGGAGCTAAAATGCAACAGGCCCGGAGGAGGAGGGCATGTAAGGTTGGGCAAAGCCTGTTATTTGGCAGGCAACAGTGCCACCTAGTGGCACAACATCTATCTTCATACAGTATATCAGGTAGATTAGATGATAGATAGATAGATAGATAGATAGATAGATAGATAGATAGATAGATAGATAGATAGATAGATAGATAGATAGATAGATAGATAGATAGATAGATAGATAGATAGATAGATAGATAGATAGATAGATAGATAGATAGATAGATAGATAGATAGATAGATAGATAGATAGATAGATATAGCTGGATAGGGAGAGAGAGACAGAGACAGACAGAGAGTGAGATGGATATGGCTCAATGACTAGAGATAGATAGGTAGAGAGTAGAGATAGATGGATGGATGGATGGATGGACAGGCGGATATGGCTCATTTCATTCATTCATTCATTTATTAAATTTATAAACCGTGCCACTCTCCCCAAAGGGACTCGGGGCGGTGCACAGGAAGTTAAAATAGAAAAAAAGCACAAACATGACAATAAATAATACTAAAAATAGATTAAATCCCAATGACATATAGCTAGTTATAGATAGGAGAAAGTAGATATAGGTAGGTAGGTAGGTAGGTAGGTAGGTAGGTAGGTAGGTAGGTAGGTAGGTGGGTGGGTGGGTGGGTGGGTGGGTGGGTGGGTGGATGGATGGACGGACAGACAGACAGACGGATATGGCTCAATGACAGATAGCTAGTTATAGATAGGTAGAAAGTAGATACAGATAGATAGATAGATAGATGGATGGATGGATGGATGGATGGATGGATGGATGGATGGATGGATGGATGGTTGGATGGATGGATAGATGGGTGGATAGATATGAGAGAGAGAAAGAGAGATTTCTCTTTCTGTCTCTGCTCCCATGTATCTGTCTGACATACATAATATACACCGCATTGTTTTACATCCAGAATAATAAAATTCAAGCACTTTGAAAAACCCTTGAATGTGAGTTCTGTTCTAGAAAAATAATAAAATGCACAATTAGAGCGCTAGGTTTGGCCATATTGATCTCAAGACAGAGGCCATCAATAAACAAGGCAGAGAAATGAAATTCCAATATTTTGGCACTAATACAGAAGGGGCAGCATTCTTATGGTATGTTCCTGAGGGGCAGTGAGGATAAACCAGTGGCCTGCCACTAGCCAGCAGAGCTGGCAGCAGATTCGGACAGCGAGGAGGTTGGGGAGGAACCTGGGCCAGTCCTGGAGTCTGGGGAAGGCTCTGATGAGGGCTCTGTGTCAGAGGCAGAGAGGGAGCCAGGACCGTCTGACAGTTATCAGCTGCCTTCAGAGTCAGACATCCATGAGGCAGATAAACAGCCGGAGCCTGTTCCCAGTGTGTGCATGTGCAGAGTTGCCAGATGAAGGGAACAGCTAAAGAACAATGGTCAACTTGGGAATAAGGCCACAGGTGGACGATGAATGACCCCTCCCATAGGGGATAAAAGAGGAGCGAAAGGGGAGTGGAGTTTGCAGGAGACAATTAGTTTGCTTAATTGGTTCATGACTCTCTGAGACTCCTTGCCAAGTTCTGCAGATATCAGCCTGTCAGCTCTCCAAGCCAGATAAGGTTTGTGACTATAAATCTTCCCTTGAAAGACTTTGCTGGATGTGAATGAGCAGAATTCACAGACAATTAATAAAAGGGTTTTTTATCAGGACAAGGAGTTGGCTTCATGCTCTTGGGAAGCCTCGGTCAGAACAATATATATTCCTTTGCTTTCAGCCAGAGTTACTTCCAGGACCATGGAATAAATCATTGGTGCGGATTCCACAGTGGGAGCTTCTCCCACAATCTGGATTAATGTAATCAATCCAATTCTAATCCACTTACTTCCCAGTAGACATTATCTTCAAAGCAGTTTTCATCCGTAGGGTCCCCAAAGAAGGGCAGTTTCAAAATGCCACCTTCGGGAAAGAGAAATCGAATGCTAAAATTTACTTTTAATTTTAAATTTTCTTTTTTCTTTTCAACTGAAGCACTCTGTGGCACTCTGTACTACAGCACAAATCACAAAAAGAAAAAAAAATATGTTGGGGAAAACATCCACCAAGATACACACAACAATTCATAAGAACTGAAAAAAAAGTACATTTAAGTTTGACGATTGAAATTTGAAAGAGCTGCACAATGGGGAACATGGAAGGAATTCTTCCTGTCGTCCCAAGAAAACTGCAGCAATTTTCCACGTCAGTCTACAATAGTTGAGCTCAGAGGGAAGATGATTTTACTTTTCTATTTTATTTTATCTTTTTAACTGAGGCTTAACAAGCCAGAAGATGGCAGCAGGGAGACGTAGACGCTAGGTTGTGTCATAGAAAATTAGAAATACATGAATAGGCAGAGATTTCACCTCTTACTGGCACAAGAAAAACAGCTGTTCTGCATGAGGAATTTTCACTTAGAACATAGAATAATAGGGTTGGAAGGGACCTTGGAGGTCTTCTAGCCCAACTCTTACTCAAGAAGGACACCCTACACTAAGAAGCTAGCAATCTTAAACACTCTAAGAGCCACAAAGGTTCTAACCTGAAACCTGTCTACCCCCCCCCACTCCCCCACCCCCAGCACATTCAATTTTGGAGGCAACCGGAAGTCTGGTTCCCCCACCAGAGTCTCCTCCTAGCGTCCTTTTTCCTCTACCTGTCCTAACCGAAAGCCCTATCAATTGTGGAGCCAACAGGCAACAGAGAGCCGCAGCAGAAGGATGAAAGAGCCACATGCGGCTCCAGAGCCACAGGTTGCTAACCCCTGTCCTACACCATTCTGGATAAATGACTATCCAATCTTTTCTTGAAGACCTCCAGGGATTGAATACCCACAACTTCTGGAGGCTAGCATTTCCACTGATTGATTGTTCTTACGGTCAGGAAAATTCTCCTTAGCTCTAGATTGCTTCTCTCCTTGCTTAGTTTTCATCTAATTTAAATCTTGGCTTGGCCTCTACGGGATCCAGAGAACTCTTGTTATTCTACCTAAAGTAGAATGCCAGATGTTTTGATTCTTCTCCTGCCCTCTGGTGCTTTGGAAAACAAGTTGAACCCCTCTTTTTTGTGCCAGCCCCCCCCCAATACTGAGATACTGCTGTCGTGTCCTCACTCCTCCCACTTACCTACAATAGCTCCTCCTACAAAAGCCATAGCTAGGGATACTGCAATGCCAGCTGCTTGGAACCCCCCTTGGATGCTGGGAGTCCGATCCTGGTATTCTCCAGTGAAGTCAAACATCTTGATGAGCCTGTGAGAAGGATGTGAAGTGCGGAAGGTGAGGATTTCCCTCGATAATTTCAGACAATTTTTATTCCCGAGTTCTTTTCGGTTGGCCAGGGGGCACGGCCAGCTTGACGTCACTCATCAAGGCTCCATTTTCAGCTGCCATGGCCTCCTGCAGCCCTCTGCCAGTGAAAATGGATCTCCCTGAGCTCCATTTTCACTGCAGGAGGCTGCAATGGCTGTAAACGGAGCCTGGGAGGGCTGCGCATGGCCCTCCCGAGCTCCGTTTTCGCCCAGCAGAGGCACCCCGGGCTGGTCCTTTGTTGTTTCCAGGGCAGCTCCGCGGGTCAGATCTAAGCACCCTGTGGGCCAGATCCAGCCCCAGCGCCCAGCTTTGAGTTTGACACCCCTGTCCTAGATAGACGGCCCAAAGCACCTCACCCTTTCTTTCCATAGACTCCCTCTGTAGCAGCGGCAGCGGTGACGGCTCCCACGATGCCTCCAATTAAACCTGGCATTCCGTGAAGGTTGTGGACGCCACAAGTGTCTTGGATATGTAGCTTAGCATCTAGGAAAGGCTAGAAGGAAGGAAGGACAAAAAATGAGCACCACAAAGAGGAAACGGCCACAACAATGCAGTGCAGTGCAGTGCAGTGCAGTGCAGTGCAGTGCAGTGCAGTGCAGTGCAATGCAATGCAATGCAATGCAATGCAATGCAGTGCAGGAACATTTCCACTTTTTTGCTGCTTGGTCCTGCTATCAAGGCTCAGGAAAGCTTTGGTGCCTTCAGAAATGTTCTTACTGTGAAGTAGACGTATCCGATGGTCGTCACAATGCCACAGATGAAGCCCACAATGAGGGCACCATAAGGGGTCAGCATCATTTCAGCAGAAGTTCCTACGGCTACACCGCCGGCCAGGGTGGCATTTTGAATATGGACCTGGGAAGACACAGCAATTTTAATTCCTGATTTTCTACTTTATTTATTCATTTTTTGCTCCAGGGTCATGTTCGCCTCCTCCTTTGACACAATGCCATAGTGCATTTTTAAAGTGCGGTCCTACTAATGATTAGCACAATGGCTTTTCTGACCTATTGTGGAGGAGGAAGGAGGAAGGAGAAGGAAGGAGGAAGGAGGAAGGAGGGAGAAAGAAAAAAAAGGAAAGAGAAAAAAAGAATGAAATAAAGGGAGAGAGAAAGAAAGAAAGGAAGGAAAAGGAAAAGAGAAAGAAAGAAAGAACAAGAGAGAGAGAGAGAAAGAGGGAGGGTGGGCGGGAAAGAGAGGAAGGGAGGGAGAAAGGAAGGGAAAAGAGAGAGAAAGAGAGAGAGAGAGAGAAAGGGAAAAAGAGAAAGAAAGAATGAAATAGAGAGAGAAAGAATGAAAGGAAGGAAGGAAAAGGAGAAGAGAAAGAAAGAAAGAACAAGAGAGAGAGAGAGAGAGGGAGGGTGGGCGTGAAAGAGAGGAAGGGAGGGTGAAAGGAAGGGAAAAGAGAGAAAGAGAGAGAGAGAGAGAGAGAGAAAGAGAAAAAGAGAAAGAAAGAATGAAATAAAGAGAGAGAGAAAGAATGAAAGGAAGGAAGGAAAAGAAAAAGAGAAAGAAACAAAGAACAAAAGAATGAGAAAGAGGGAGAAAGGAAGGGAAAGAAGAGAGAGAGAGAAAAAGAAAGAAAGAAAGAAAGAAAGAAAGAAAGAAAGAAAGAAAGAAAGAAAGAAAGAAAGAAAGAAAGAAAGAAAGAAAGAAAGAAAGGTTACACACACCTGTGGTGGGGGTTCCATGAAACTTTGTACAAGATAACAGAAAGCCATGACACCATGTTTAATGATTGATTGATTGATTGGTAGGCAAGCAGGTAGGCAAGTAGATACACAAGTATTCTCCCCACACACACCTGTAGTAAGAAACCTTGTGAAAGAGAAGAGAAAGGCCTGACGTTACTCACCATGTCCAACTTTCCCTTCTTTTGCAAGAGACTAGACAAGGCCACAGAGGTGAGGACACAGGCAGCAAGGGAGCAGTAGGTGTTGATGGCCGCTCGATGCTGGGCATCCCCATGATTGGAAACGGCTGAGTTAAAACTGGGCCAATACATCCACAGAAACAAGGTTCCTGCAATGGGGGTTAAGAAGCAGCTTTTGAAGAAGGACAGACCAGGATTTTCAGGCAGCTCACTCTTCTGGATAAAGCATGAGGAATGAACGTAACCCCCTGAGAAGCTCTCTAGCCCAGGGGTCGCCAACCTTTCGGACTTCAGGGACCACGAAATCCATAATCTTAAATCCCACGGGCCACTAATAGGCTCTGCCTAATGACTGGCTGGGTAGGCGTGGCTAGGTGGTCATGTAACTGGGTGGGTGTGGCCAATTCAATGTCACTCACATCGAGGGGCACTTTGACGGCCTCTACTCGCCTCTCCCCTCCCAACCATTCTTTGCCTGCTCACCTGGGCTCCTTAGGGGCCCAACAGGAACCGTTGTTGGAGCTAAGCAGCCACCATGAGAAAGAGGTGGCAAAACAGCTCAGTTCAAATTGGATCCGACTGAGAAGGAAGCCCAGCAGAAGCACCTCACTGGGGACTAGGAGCATAGGCTTTCCAAGCAGAGGGAAGACCTGGGGGAGTGCAAGGCCAGGTAGAGGCGCCTGGAGGCTCAGTGGGCTGAGATGGTCAGACAGTTTCAAGCCATGATGCCGTCCCACTGGAACAAGGCCCTCTGTCTCTTCGCCACCAGCAGCGCTTCCCTCCAGCCTTCGTCCAATGCCCCACACCAGGAGGCTGAAGCAGACCCCAAGTAGGAATTTCTGCCCCCCCTCAGATCTGGACAAAAGGACTCCAAAGGGGGAGACTCTCTGCAGCAACACAAACATTCATTGCACGTATCCAGCCCAGGGGCCGTAGTTTGAGGACCCCTCATTTAGTGCAATATAAAAAAATGCCAATAATTTTTCTGCGGACCACCAGTTGGTGATCCCACCTCTAGCTCAACTAGAGACCGGGCAGGAAAAATAACTTACTAATCCCTCAGTAATATTGATCTGTATAACAGCGTCTTTACTGGTTTTATGTATTTATTTTATTTTTCAAATTTATATACCGCCCTATTCTCCTCCGTGGTAGGACTCAGGGCGGTGCACAGAAAAAGTTAAAACCACAACACATACGTATCATATAAAATGGAATTAAATAGTCAAATCAGTGCTACGAAAAATTAAGACCACTAAAATTAACTTTAAAATGCAACCCTTAATCTATGCCAGGCCGGCCAGATGGAAAAAATGCGTTTTAAGCATCCGACGGAAGAGGCGTAGGTCAGTAATGGTGCGAAGATCGGTGGGGCAGGTCGTTCCAGAGGGCCGGACCCGCCACAGAGAAGGCCCTTCCCCTGGGAGTCGCCAGACGGCATTGACCGGCAGAGGGCACCCTGAGGAGGCCCTCCCTGTGGGAGCGGACAGGTCGAAGGGAGGTGTGTGGTAGGAGGTGGTTTCTTGTACAGAAATACTTCTGGGTCTATCAGTATGTATTTATTTTTTTAAACTCATCCAAAATAGAACCTCGAGGTTACAATAGCAAAAACCAGGAAACCAAGCTCCCTAATTGAATGAGATGTTTGCAGATCAGTAAACTGGGAGTTTACCAAGAGCTTCTACGTTCCCTTCGGTGTGATCATAAGGATCAAAAGAGGTCTCAAGATTTCCAAAACAATGACATGCCAAGCGTATCTTTTCCTGCTTTCCGAGATGTGAGCAACATGTAGCTTTGTGCAAGATGGATTAAAGGCTCAAAGTCCACAATACCTTCACGATATTTCCCGTGATATTAAGTACCTTTGCTTGGGCTACCTTAAACAGAAATAAAGGTAGAGAAAAGGCCAGGGATGGGCTTCAAAAATGTCAGCAATGTGTTTTCTGCCCGGTTACGGGAGGAGGCGTGGCCGTGGTGGGTGTGGCCTATTAGGCCTTTTGCACCATGGGTGGGGAGGGGGGCATTTTCACCTTCCCCAGGCTCTGGAGGCTCTCTGGAGACTGGAAATGGGCCCGGACTTCAGGGACTTCTGGCACTCCTGGGAGGCCCATTTTTCCCCCTCCCTGAGCCTGGGTGCAGACCCTGCACTTACCTCGCATCCAGAATGGACCACATGCAGACTCCTGGGAGAGGACTAGAGGGATGGGCATGGCCAGCCACAGGAAGGATTTGGAGGTTCTCAGAACTGGTCATAACATTAGTTATGGGTCAGTGGTGGGTTTCAAAGTTTTTAGAACCTACTCTGTAGGTGTGGCCTATTTTGTGGGCGTGGCTTGGCAGTCATGTGACAGGGTGAGAGTGGCCACCTTTTAAAATGTGGTGAAACTCATTTAACAACGCTCTTGCTTAGCAACCAAAATTTTGGACTCAATTGTGATGATAAATTCTTTCTTTCTTTCTTTCTTTCTTTCTTTCTTTCCTTCCTTCCTTCCTTCCTTCCTTCCTTCCTTCCTTCCTTCCTTTCCTTTCCTTCCTGTTGGGTCACTGGCAGCGGCAGGCCAGATTTACTTCCAGGTACGCCGGTGGAACCCCCTCTCACCGGTTCTCTAAATGTCACCAACCGGCTCTCGCGAGTAGGTGCGAGCCTGCAGAAACCCACCACTGTTATGGGTTCTCCCAAATCCAGGAGAATCTGTAGCAGCCCACCCCTGGAAAAGGCCTCTTCGTCAGCCCCTTTTTCACTATTCTTGACTTTTTGTCTCAGAAAGTGAAGGATCTCCTGTCTAACAGGGAGAGGAACCCAGGAATGGGTTGCTGCTGGGTTTACTACCGGTTCGCAACCCATGTGCAAATGTGTGTCCTGTTCAATGCAAATTGTTCTTCGCGCATGTGCAGTCACTAAAAAAAACAAAATGGCGACGGGGATGGAACTGGTTTGGGGGCATGGCAGGCCTGTGTCGGTTCGGCTTGAATTCCACTACTGGTTTGGCTGAACCGGGCTGAACCAGGAGCCCCCCACCTCTGGAGGAACCACAACTCACCAATCATGGCAAAAAGATCTGAATGGTAAACAGATCCCTGCTTGTCTTTGGTCTGCTCAAGGTTGGGCCGGTACAAAATAGAGGTCACAGTTAGGCCAAAGTAAGCACCGAACGTATGAATGGTCATGGATCCTCCTGCATCTTTCACCTGCAGTAGCCGACATAAAAGAGATTGAAGCCTACCCCAAAGGAATTGGTTTATTCTACAGAGAATCAGTATATATCACAAATGAAACTCGAACCCAGTTGCTTAACAAGCTAAATAGAACACGTGTGCCTTTGGGCATCTGAAAATTCTATTTCTGGATGTCCCAAAAGGTGTTTTCCAAAGGGCAACTGGACTTTCTTGGGGGTTTCTCCACCCCTTGAAAAGGTTTGGTGTCTCATTCAAGAAGCTCCTTCAGTGAAGTTCAGAACTGAAGAAGCTTCTTGGATGAGAAGCAAAATGTTTTCAAGGGGGAAAAAAAACTCAAGAAAGCCCGGTTATCTTTTGACAAGCACTTGTGAGACAGCCTTGACTCAGATGATTGAGAATCTCCATAGACATGGCCTTCTGGATTTTCAGCCAGATGATCTCTCTACAGCAGTGTTTCTCAACCTTGGCGAGTTTAAGACAAGTGGACTTCACTCCAGGTTGGGGGATTCTGGGAGTTGAAGCCCACTCGTCTTAAACTCGCCAAGGTTGAGAAACACTGCTCTATAGTATAGTCTTTATTGTCACTGTACAAAATAAAGTCAGTGAAATTGGGTTATATTATATAAATATCTCTAATTTAACTTTCCTCTATCTGTATTCAGGAAATATGCTGGACTACTTTCATTGCTGCTCCTATGCAAGAAACTGGAGTTTTGACAAAAACCAAGTAGCAAACTTTTCATTTTGCTTTGTTACACAACCCACAGAATGGACTAGGCCAGGGGTCTGCAAAGTTGGCTCTTTTAAGACTGGTGGACTTCAACTCCCAGAGTTCCCCAGCCAGCATAGCTGGCTGGGGAATTCTGGGAGTTGAAGTCCACCAGTCTTAAAAGAGCCAACTTTGCAGACCCCTGGACTAGGCTAGTATCATAGCTTCTGTTGGCCTTCCTCCTTTCTCCCTCCCTTTACTTTGCTAAGAGACCTTTTTAAATTGTAAACCAGAAGACCAGGACTATCTTATCTGAAAGATGCCCCCCGGAGTCTTTCTGGCTGAACAATGAGATTAAAAATAAACATTGCAAACAAAGACAAGAATGAAGCATTGGGGGAAAACCCCATGCAATTGCTACTTCCAAGAATGGACTTGTAACTACTTTGCCCTTCAGAGGATACAACTCTTATCTCTGGTTTTACAATGGGTGGAAGAATAATTTGGGATGTTGTATTTATTCAGTCTTTCTTGCCCCTTTAGCCTGAATGAGAGTAGAAGATGAACTGTATAAATTAAGCAAACGAAAATCCTTTGCTTGCAAAAAGGGCATGTTGAGTGAAGTCCTGGAGGTGTCCCTGCATTCCACAAGGCTGGTAATATTATTTTAAGTCTGCTTTTCCATTCAGACCCTCAAGCCACAATCTCATTCAATCCCCTTATCTGATGGCTAATGTGTTGTTCTCAGGGGCTTTTATGTACGTTCAATCAAAGTGTGCCCTACTTGTGCAACCACATTCCAAGGCCATAAGAGCTGTGTGCTGCATCTTGTGGGTCATGGATAAGAAGCCAACAATGGGCTCTGCTCCCTCCCTAATTTGGCTCTCATCTCACTTACCTAGTGAGTTTGAAGGGGGACTGTAATATAATGGTTTCCCCAAAAAGGCTACCTTGACCAGTAACGTGTTATTACCTCAGGGGATTAAGCAAGATACAGCAACTTATTATCTGGTGATAATAAAATGCAAGAATAATAAAGTCAAAACAAATCCAAGTGAAAGAACACAACAGATCCATCTGTTCCCTCAAAAATAGAATGTGCCCAACATCAAAAAGAACTGGCAGAATGAAATGGGAAGTGTAGAAAATAAAATGACAGCTCTTGATCGGTGGTGAGATTCAAAAACTTTTTCTACCAATTCTGTGGGCACGGCTTGTTGGGCATGGCTTGTTGGGCATGGCTTGTTGGGCATGGCTTGTTGGGCATGGCTTGTTGGGCATGGCAGGAGAAGGATACTGTAAAATCTCCATTTCCTCACGATCAGCTGGGACTCGGGAGACAGAGAATAGATGGGGGCAGGGCCAGTCAGAGGTGGTATTTACCGGTTCTCTGAGCTGCTCAAAATTTCCACTACCAGTTCTCCAGAACTGGTTAGAACCTGATGCATATCACCTCTGCTCTTAATGTTTTAGAAGCCTTAAAGAGCGGTCTTCATCCAAGGCAATTGATAAAGTAACATGGTGGGAACCAAGCAAGCTTCTCTTAGCAGAGGAGCCATCACCAAGAAAGTTCTGTCTCTTTTTGTCACCTTACTTAAAGCTGAAGAAAATCTTAGCAAACACTTTTCTGGCTCATGTATAGTTGTGAGTTTTTCATTGGACACCTAGGAGGTCCTGCAGGGGGTTTGAGTAAATGTTCCTAAATTAATCTCTCCGATCTGGAGACCTCTGCATGCATTTGGACTGCAAAATTCCAATCTGCCTTCTAAATAATGCTGGTGGGAGATTCTGGGAATTGTTAAGCAATGCATTCTAGAGAGCACTTACTTGGGGAAAGACGTGTTACAGCAAGGGTTTAAAAATATAGCTACCAGTAGTAAGCCACATTGACACTTAGGTTCCGTTTTTGCAGTCACCAGGGACCATGAGCAGAGAGGCTAATATTTAAATTGGGGTTGGAGGTTATTTAGAAAGGTAAACAGGGAGCAGTCCTGCAGGAATTGAAGGCACCTATTTCACCCCTTAGAAATTATGGATTTCTTTTCCCCATTACACCATGGTGTCATCTACTTTTGGAACATATTTCATGGGTGGTGTTAGAATTTTCTCTCTCAATTGTAAGAATATACCTCAAAGGGCATGAAACCTCTGTCAAAGTTTTATCCCTCAGAAAAACTATGTCACAAATCCATTCCAAAAGATTTCAAGTGACTGCATGCGTCAAATGCAAGGCATGCCAAAATTCAAATTCATATGATGAGCTAGAAGATGATCTCTATGGGCTTCACCCATCTCTTGTTCCAAGAATAGTCTGGTATCAGGATGTTTTCTTAAAGAAATATGTCTCGCACCCAGCCCAGCAAAGCTTAGAGCTGAAGGGAATTTGCGTCAGGTCCCAAGAACCAAGAACAATAGCTGGAGTTACTTCCGAGTAGTTTCCTTTATTGTTCTTCATTGTTCCACTAAACCCGTAAGTGAGAATCGCTAGGGAGGAGCTGTTTTAAACCTCTTCCTTCTGACCAAACTGTCCAAGCTTCATTGCCTCTTTGCTCCCTGGAATGTAGGCCCTCCCTCCTGGGAATCCAGATTACATTCCACCACAGTAAGACATTACCCTTAAGCTTAAACCAGGGGTCAGCAACCTGCGGCTCTGGAGCTGCATGTGGCTCTTTAATCCCTCTGCTGTGGCTCCCTGTCGCCAGTCAGCTCCACAATTGATAGGGCTTCTGGTTGGGACAGGTAGAGGAAAAAGGATGCTAGACTAGGAGGAGACTCTATGGTGGGGGAACTGGTTGGCTCCAGATTTGAATGGGGAGCTTCTGGTTAAGACCTTTGTGGCTCTTTGAGTGTTTAAAGTTGCCGACCCCTGGCTTAAACCTTTGTCCTCTTTGTCTTGCATCTGCACAGAGCTATTCAGGATTGGCAAGCGATGACCAAATACAGAAGGCAACTTTGTCACACAAAAACCAGAAGAGAGGGAAGCATCTCTGAATGTTTGAAAGCAAGGTGAAGAGCCTTACATGGAGCAGGTCAAGCAGGATATATTCATTGACGGAGAAGAGGGTCACTTGAAACAGTGTCATAATGAGCAGCTGGACGGGGCTGACTTTGCCCAAAATGGCACCAAAGGCGATACAAACAGAACCCACGCAGAAATCTGCATTAATCAGGCTGAGAGGAGAAGGAAGAGATGGGGAAGTCAGAGAGAAGGCTACTGAGACAACACAACAACGAGCGTCTTGGAATTGCAGTTGATCACATGAGCCAGCAGGGAGACATGGCTACAAAAATGACACCTGGAGTTTCATGATGTGCCTTTGGAGTCATGGTTGACCCTTGGGGATGACATAGAGGATGACATTAAGAGCCGTGGTGGCACAGTGGGTAGAATGCAGTCCTGCAGGCTACTTCTGCTGACTGCCGGCTGCCTGCAATTTGGCAGTTCGCATTTTACCAGGCTCAAGGTTGACTCAGCCTTCCACCCTTCCAAGGTGGGTCAAATGAAGACCCAGATTGTTCGGGGCAAGAGGCTGACTTTGTAAACCACTTAGAGAGGGCTGTAAAGCACGATAAAGTGGTATATACGTCTAAGTGTCATTGCCATAGGCAGATTTTGTCCACTATGATCTGTCCCTAACCGAGACTTTTAGGTCATCCAATTAGGCTGCATCAAGAGAAGATGAATTTCTAAATCATGGAAACCCCACAATTCTATTTTTTTCCCTTTTTTGCTGAAAAGTATTCAGACAAGTTGGGAAAGGGTCAGATCAGATCAATGAGGATTGAAGAAATTGATTTGTGTAGCTTTCAGATGATTGACAAGGAATCTAACCGCTCTCTTCCAATTTGTCAAAGAGGGTCGGTCACATAGAAGCTTTGACCTGATAGACCTTTTCACTATCCAATGTGCAAAATTTACAATAATGGTTTTAGCTTGTAGTAGGGTAGGGCAGCATGAGCTTCCAGGCCCCAATATTCCTTCAGGTACATTCCTTAGTGCCCATCACATTTTTGTCTCATTGACCATGTTCTATTTTTAAATACTGCAAACAGCAATTTTGCATCTGTAAAGTAGAATATCAGCCTCCAGTATCTTATCTGTTGGCAGGAGACATCTCTGGACTCACAAGGTGTTCCAGGATATCCTCTAGAGCAGGCACCTCCAACCTTGGCACATGCTGGCTAAGGAATTCTGGGAGTTGAAGTTCACAAGTCATAAAATTGTCAGTGGAGACTCCTGCTCTAGAGAATATCCTGAAAGTCTAGCTCATTATTAATAACATAGGAGCCATGGTGGCGCAGTGGTTAGAGTGCAGTACTGCAGGCTACTTCTGCTGCCTGCTGGCTGCCTGCAATTTGGCAATTCAAATCTCAGCAGGCTCAAGGTTGACTCAACCTTCCATCCTTCCGAGGTAGGTAAAATGGGCACCCAGATTGTTGGGGGCAAGAGGCTGACTGTGTAAACCGCTTAGAGAGGGCTGTAAAAGCACTATAAAGCGGTATATAAGTCTAAGTGCTATTGTTATATGCACCATAGCAGCAATTTCATAAGTGCAGTCAGAATATTCACTCCAAATTCCACATGCGCCATTGGTCCAAATTCCAAGTCTCCCTCAGAACAGATGGAGTGTTTCAGATGATGCTTGTGCATTCTCTCTAAAATGCTGCTTTTAGATGTCCTGGACATTTATTTTGGACACCATAAATGAAAAGAGATTCCATCTTATCTCCCACCTAGTGCACATCTTTGCATTCCTCAACCACAAGTTTAATCTATCTTCATTATAGTTTCATGCTTGTTTTGAGTTCTGCTACCCAGAAATTCAAGCATGCCAACTTACCTTTCTACTCCAATGAGTATCTTTCCATGCTCAAAAGTGTGGAGCCAGCCCTGCATCAGAAGAGCCCACTGGATCCCAAAGGCAGCGAGGAGAAAGTTGAAGCCAACAGCTCCAAAGCCGTAGCGTTGAAGAAAGGTCATGAGGAAGCCAAAGCCCACAAAAATCATCACATGGACATCTTGGAAAGCTGCAATAAAGAAAGAGGCTTTGTTACATGGACTTTCACTCTCATTCCACACTTACCTGCATGCTTAGCAACCACCTCACTCAATGCTGACTACCAGTTGAGACATGAGTGTTCCTCACTTATGCTCTACAGCAGTGTTTCTCCACCTTGGCAATTTCAAGATGTCTAGACTTCAACTCCAAGAATTCCCCAGCCAGTGTGCTAACTGGAGAACTGTGGAAGTCCACACATCTTAAAGGTGTCGAGGTTGAGAAATTCTGGTCTACAATGAGAAGCTTCTGCCAGAACATTACAAACCATAAGCATCTTCCCTAGGATCCATCACAGTACTGTCTACAATGCCGATGTCCCATAAAGCAGGGGTCTCCAACCTTTGCAACTTTAAGTCTGAAGGACTTCAGCTCCCAGAATGGGAGCTGAAGTCCTTCAGACTTAAAGTTGCAAAGGTTGGAGACCCCTGCCATAAAGGAAACTTCGACATTTAGCCATGCGGGCTACATGACCACAGAAATGTCTTTGGACAGCGCTGGCTCTTCAGCTTTGAAATGGAGGTGAGCACCGCCCCCTAGAGTCGGGAATGAGTAGCACATATGTGCGAGGGGAATCTTTACCTTTACCTATCATTCTAGTCTATCATTTAGGAAGACAGTAGGAGTTATGTTCTGACAATAGGTTTAACTAGGTCAAGTAGTTATATCTATATCTGCTGCTGTGGCCTAGAGGTGGAGCTCTCGCCTCCCAATCAGGAGGTTGTGAGTTCAATCCTAGGTAGAGGCAGATGTAGTGTCTCCTCCTTTGGCAGGGGGTTGGACTAGATGACCTGCAAGGTCCCTTCCAACTCTGTTAATCTGTTAAAAAGTATAGTTCTCTAGCAGAGTCTTTCCCACAAAATAATAAAACTGAGCTCATATTAAACCTTCTTATTATTTTTGTGGCTTAGCAGGTTGTGTGAATTCAGCCCCTTTGATTAGTTTATGGTTGAATGCATTGTGGCATCCCACAAAAAGCGTGAATTGGATAACCGGGAGTAAATGTATTGCTTGAACCCGATCAATATTGGCCTAATCACTAATAAGAAAAAAAAATTGCTGGTGCCAACATTTGTTTTTTGGTCAAGAACTTCAACATCTAATAGGGGTCTATTGGAATTTTTCTCTATCTGTATGATAAATAGCAACGTTCATCCTATACCCCAGGCAGTAGGAGGGGAGAGATATTTTGTCTCCAGAACAAACAACTCCGTAGATCTTTAACCAACTTTGCTGCTCATCATATCCTCAAGATAGTAATCTGCTCTGGTGCTGTAAAATGAAACTTGGCAATTATTGGTGGTCCAGGAGATGCCGAAGGCAAGGCAGTGAATTGAAGATGGGTGTTGTGTTTCTTCCATTGCTGGCTTAGGAATCTACCTTTTCCCCCACCTATTCATGCAACCAGAAAAATACATGCATGGCCCCATTCCCCACTGATAGTTTTGAGAAGTATTTTCACCGCAGGAAGTAAAAAAAACAACCCACCATTTGCAACAGGTTTCACAAAAATAACAGGATAAATTTAGTTTTTTTGTCCTCAAGTTTGTTTTGTTCTGGCCTTATTTATTTTTTTAACTGTTCACAGATATATATTTTTTCACAATCCAAAAGAACATTTGGGAGAAATTTACAGAAGAGCAATGCATTTCCGCAGCTTATTGTACCTTAGATATGAAATGGCCAAAGAATGAGTGTGAACATTTATTTGTTTCATTGTACATCCATCCCTCCAGCACTCTGCAATTTCCCTGACTCCACTTCCTTCCTTTCGATCTTATCAGGAAGGACATTTTTCATTCCGCCCATTGTATTTCTTCAGATTGCGAAGTGTGGACAGCCAGGAAGGTTGCAGAATGAAGATGTGTCCCCCCAAAAAATTAGAGAAGCAGCTGTATCATGTTTCACGAAGTCAGGAAGTTTGTATCAGCAAGGGAAATTTGAACGAAATTTTCAAGCATCCTGAGATTCACATAGAAAAAGAGAGGAAACTTGAGATAGGTGGATGGGAGGCAATAGAATAGAATAGAATAGAATAGAATAGAATAGAATAACAGAGTTGGAAGGGACCTTGGAGGTCTTCTAGTCCAACCCCTTGCTTAGGCAGGAAACCTTACACCTCTTCAGACAAATGATTATCCAACATCTTAAAATCTCGTTCAGCCAGTCTTTGGGATTCAACAAAGCACAGCATGATTAACCCTCAAAAGCAAAAGTGGACTCTACTTCCATAGTTTCTAATCTTTTGTAAACACAGTTGGACAAAACTTTGCAGATCGTATAGTCCATAGGTAGAAGAGGAAGATTGACCTATTTGGGTAGATAGGCCTCCCTCCCTCCCTTCCTGACAGAGCATCCTATTGAACTCAAAAGCTTGCACAGCATTCTGGGTCCTCTGATTTGGCACAGTAAATACATCTTAATTCATTTATTCATTTCAGTTGATATTTATATGTAGATTCATGAAGAAAGAAAAGGACTCAGACTGAAGCTCCATTGCTGCTCTCTGAAAGAAGAGAGATTGGATTTAATTTAATTTAATTTAATTTATTTAGATTTATAGAACCGCCCTTCTCCATTGAAATGGACCCAGGGCGGTGCACAGGAAATTAAAATCAATAAATAACAATAAATACAAAAAAGTTAAGAATAAATTAAACTAAAAGCCTGTACTAAAAATCCCAATTAAAATTCTAAAATGCATTTACTCATTGGCTAAGCTAGGCCGGCTTGATGGAACAGATAAGTCTTAAGTGAGCGGCGAAAGAGGGGAAGGTCTGAGATGGTCCGAAGTTAACTATAAATAACTATTTGTCTGAAGTTGTGTAGGGTTACCTGCCTAAACAGGGGGCTGGACTAGAAGACCTCCAAGGTCCCTTCCAACTCTGTCTATTCTATTCTATTCTATTCTATTCTATTCTATTCCTATTCCTATTCCTATTCCTATTCTATTTCTCCAGATTCTATTCTATTCTATTCTATTCCTATTCCTATTCCTATTCCTATTCCTATTCTATTTCTCCAGATTCTTTTCATACCTGCACATACGCCTAGCATAAGCATGACTTGAGAATCTGTTCCCCCCCCCCCCGCCCTGTCCCCATGACGTTATCTTTCATCTTATCCACGGTCCATGAATGTGACACAGCGTAGGCCACGCTTAGCTGAATCGGGAGAATTTTAAGCTTTTTTCTGACACTATCAAGGACATTCTTAAGGTGTTTAAAATTGTTTAAACTTTGTCACCCATTCTTTGCAGGGAAGCCAGAGGTGGCTCAAAAGAGAGGTAATAGAAGCAAAATAGGGACCCCCAAAAGTGCTTCTCCAAAAGGAAACTGGACTTCATTGGGGGGGGGTTTCCCCCCTGGAAAACAGTTTGCTTCTCCTCCAAGGAGGTTCTTCAGTTCTCAGAACTGAGAATCTTAGAATAATAATTAAATAATAATAATAATAATAATAATAATAATAATAATAATAATAATAATAATAATAATAATAATTTATTACATTTATAAACCGCCCCCTCTCCCTGAAGGGACTCGGGGCGGTGTACAGGAAAATTAAAAAACTATCTAAAAACATACAAGACATACAAAGTTAAAAACGAATTAAATTACCCTGTACAAGAATTTAAAACATTAAAATTATAACCCATTAAAACCAAATAGATAATTTGCAACAAACAGACTGGGGCAAGAAACGTCGATTAGGCCAAACATAGAGCTGGAAGGGACCTTGGAGATCTTCTAGTCCAGCCCCCTGCTCTGTCAGGAGAACCTATACAATCTCAGACAAGTGACTGTCCAGTCTCTTCTTTAAAACCTCCAGTGATGGAGCACCCACGATTTCTGGTGGCAAGCTGTTCCACTGGCTAATTGTCCTCACGGTTAGGAAGTTTCTCCTCAATTCCAAGCTGCTTCTCTCTTTGATCAGTTTCCATCCATTGTTCCTTGTCCTGCCCTCTGATGCTTTGGAGAATCATTTGACCCCCTTCTTCTTTGTGGCAGCCCCTCAAATACTGGAATGCCGCTATCATGTCACCTCTAATTCTTCTTTTCTCTAGACTAGCCGTCAAACTGAACTCCTGCAGCCGTTCTTCATATGGTTTAGTCTTGTGACTGATCTTCACACTTATGACCGTTGCGGCATCCCCACGGTCACGTGAACAAAATGTGGCCCCTTGGGATGCATTTATGACGGTCGCATTATCCCGGGGGTCATGGGATCTCCTTTTGCAACTTTCTGACAAGGACATTAATGGGGGAGCCAGGTTCGCTTAACGACTGCAGTGTTTAACAACTGTGGCAAAGAAAAGGTGATAAAAAGGGGCAAAATTCAACTGAGAATCTAGAACTCCGTCTCCCAGTTTCCAGATTGGGGCCTTAACCATTACAGAACACTGGCTCTCTCTACCTATTTTGGGACCTCCAGGTTCAGAAGAAACTTCTTGGATGAGAAGTGAAATGTTTTCAAGGGGAAAGAAACCAAGGAATTCCAGTTGCGATTTGAAAAAACAATTTTGGGACATTCATACAATACAATACAATAGCAGAGTTGGAAGGGACCTAGGTAAGAACCTTATACTATTTCAGACAAATGGCTATCCAACATCTTCATAAAGATTTGCAGTGTTGGGGCATTCACAACTTCTGGAGGCAATTTCTCTTCCACTGGTTAATTATTCTAACTGTCAGGAAATTTCTCCTCAGTTCTAGGTTGCTTCTCTCCTTGATTAGTTTGCACCCATTGCTTCTTGTCCTGCCCTCAGGTGCCTTGGAGAATAGTTTGACTCCCTCTTCTTTGGGGCAGCCCCTGAGATATTGGAAGACTCCTATCATGTCTCCCCTGGTCCCTCTTTTCATTAAACTTGACATCCCCAGTTCCTGCAACCATTCTTCATATGGTTTAGTCTCCAGTCCTGGATGATGGAGAACCTCCATAGATATGATAGGGAGGGACAGTGGGGATAACCTATAGCTTTGTGTTGGAAATAGAAAAGCAAAGAGCATTCCACCTTAGCAGCAGGAAAGGGCCAAAGGACCAACTTTAAAAAAAAAGAAAATCAAATTGTAATGCTAGAACGTGAGACACCTGGACTAGGTTAATACAAGGGATTGCCTGGAATCCTAATAGAGGCAATAATTTCTCTGCACTCCATAAACATCCAATGTGACTTATTATCTCTTTAAAAAAGAGGATTTTTGTTCAGCCTTCCTTTCCCTATTTCAGCGTTTTTCAAGCTCAGCAACTTTAACATATGTGGATTTCATCCAAGATACAGACAGAGATATAGGAGAGGAATTTGGGAGGCAAGTAAAAAAAGAAAAGCTTAGCAATTAAAGTATTGAAGTGGGCAAAAGACGATGGGTAGATGATTTTATTGTTTATTGTTGTTTTGATTCACTTTTCCTTTTTCCTCTCTTTCTTTGAAAGCATAGCAATTAAGGTACAAAGTGGATAAGATGATCCACAAGATGATGTGGATGATTTATTTTCTTTCTGTTGTTGTTTTAAGTTGCTTCTCTCTCTCTCTCTCTCTCTCTCTCTCTCTCTCTCTCTCTCTCTCTCTCTCTCTCTTCTCCCCTCCTCTCTCTTCTCCCCCCTCTTTTTATTTGAGCCAGATAACATAATTAGAAGTTAGACAGGAAAGAAAGAAAAAGTTTCCTAATAAAGAGTGACGTAATTAAAAGCTAGACTAAGGGATAAAAATAAATATAAAATGAAAGTAATAATGAGAAAGTGTGGAATAAGTCGAATAATGACAGACTGCAACCTAATATAAAGGTGTATTGTTATTAGAAATACATCAGTTGATTAAATGTCATAATTATGTTTCATTTGAGCAGTTTCATTTGTCTTTGAATGTATGGTACCCAGGGGCCGCACTGTTCATGCATTGATTTTACATTTTTTATAAAAAACCAAAAAAAAATGTTATTTAAAAAAAGAAGAATTTCCCAGCCAGCATAAAATGGCTGAGCTTGAGAAACACTGTCCAATTTCCAAGCTGATCCACAATGGAAGTTGGATCACAGAGGTTATTTTATAATAAAAATCAGTTAAATCATGAAATCATCAACTAAGGAATCTCCATGTGGAGATTCCTTTGAGAAAATCTGGATTTCGGTTGTGATTTGAGCATCTTGATTTACTTTTCTATTATTCTCTCCAGACTAACCCTACCTAAGAAGGAATTTTTCAGATCAGGAGTTTTAAGGGCTGGCAACCAGAACCTCAGTAAACGAGGGAGAAACTCAAAGCAAAGGCTTATCTCGAACAGATCGTGAAGAAATACATATTGCACACATAGATAAAACTGGAGGAAGTGGCATTAGATATTTGAAGTAGATGAAGCAATCCAAAATGTAAGTGAAATGATCCACATTTTCATTTCTAGTGGAAATGTCGTACTTCAAAGGGTGATAAATTCCTCCTCCCAAACTCTTGGAGGCATCCCCCAAACCTTCAAAACTGTCACTTTTAACAGGGCAGGAGAGAGCAAATTATTCATTTTAATGGAAACAAATGTTATTCATTATATCTGATCTGGCTTCAATGCACAGGCAAGCAAAGTGCAATCAGATAAAAGCCTTTAATGTGGTTTGCAGCCACTACGTTTCCGAGCGTGATCCAGGATGCCATCCAAGGCAGCCCAGGAGAAGTTGTGCAGCCCAAATCAAACAAAGAAAGTCCCTGCAAAAGTCATGAAGTCCACGGCTGATTATAGAAAGCCAGTGAGCCTAGATGCAGGCTGACGAGGCTACTACATATGATGGCATGAAATCTGGAGCTCTGCGCAGCCTTGTGGCTTTCCTGCCCTTCAGAACTCTGCAAAGGGCAACACAAAAAATGTGCCCCAAGAAACCCAAGGCTGGCTCGTTGCCTGGTATAATTATACTCACAGGGGTACCTGAAGTAGAATTCATTCTGGATGTCAGAGATGTTCTTCTGCTGTTTTTCCTTCTCCCAACCAGCCACGTCCGCCTCCGGGTTGAAGCGCACGAAAACCCCAAAAAGGACGATCATGGCCACCTCCCAGAGGAGGCAAACCAGAGGTAAGCGCCAGCGCATGTCGGTGTTCCTTGCCATGGTGCTCAGGCACACCATTAGGTTTGACTCCCTGGCTCCTTTGTCGGGTGAAGGTGGCAGGAAAGAGAAGTCCCAGGAGCTTGGAAAGTAGCTTCACTGTCCAACCTGTTCATTCATTTTATGTAATCTGGGGAGAAGTGGGCGTGGCTCTGAGGCTGCCGGTCATCCCAGGAGCCCAGGGAGGGCATCTGTCTCTAGGCTCTCTCCTACTCGTTCAAAGAGAAGGAGCCCAGCGAGCATCCTGGCTTTTCTTAAGAATGGATTCCACACCTCAGTTCGACATCACAGATGAATGGATTCTGTGTCCAGCATGACAAGCCCTCCCTGCCTTGTCACATTCCATGGGAAGGTGGAGGGAGATAACCCAAGAAAGTACTTAAGAAAGACGAGGCCGAGCCATTTGGGAATGATCCTTTGGGGCAGATGTATCTGAATCTACGGGGCTGACCTCAAATAGCTTTGCAGAGAAAAGATGCAGGTTGAGGGCCTGCTCTTTTGACCTCTCTATTTCACCCCTCACTTCTTTGCACCTGTAGACACAGGAGCCAAAGCAAGGAAGTGCTCAACCACTCTCCTTAATATCAGGAATCCAGACAGGCTGCTGTCTGCTACAGCAGGGGTCTCCAACCTTTGCAACTTTAAGTCTGAAGGACTTCAGTTCCCAGACTTCTCCAGCCAGCTTTGCTGGCTGGAGAATTCTGGGAGCTGAAGTCCTTCAGACTTAAAGTTGCAAAGGTTGGAGACCCCTGGTGTAGGGTTTCCTGCCTAAGCAGGAAGTTGGACTAGAAGACCTCCAAGGTCCCTTCCAACTCTGTTATGTTATTCTATTCCATTCCATTCCATTCTGTGAAGGTTCTTCAGCTTCTTGGATTCTGTGAGCTGAAGTCCTTCAGACTTAAAGTTGCAAAGGTTGGAGACCCCTGTGCAGCTGCAGCAAATCGCCTTATTTTTAAGATTCCTATGTTTGCGTGTTTGTTTGTGTGTGTGCGCATGATTTAGAGCTGTGATGGCCAATCTATGGCAGGTGTGCCACAGGTGACACACAGAGCCCTCTCTGCGGGCATGTGAGCTGTCCCCACAGCTCAGCTCTGCCATGCGTGTGTGCGCATCTCCTGCCACCCAGCTGGTTTTGGGGTCTTTGCCACTTATGCACGTGGCTTGGGACGCATGCGCGAGACATGTGTGCATGCATGGGTGGTAGACATGCGCGCACACACAGGGGTTGGGCACATGGGTGGGTCATGTGCACATGTGTGGGAGGAGGGGTGTGTGCACATTCGGAGGGGGGCGTGGCGAGTTGCGCATGTGCTTTCGGCATTCAGTGATGGAAAGGTTAGTCATTCCTAATCCAGAGAAAGGCAGTGTTAAACTTTACCTTCCCAAAACTATCCCGTTCAAATGTTTCAGCTGCAATCTTGTGCCTGTTTTTTCCTGGGCCCCGGTTGGATTTAATGGGGCAGGACTTCTCTCTGCATCTAACTGCACCTCTTTTGAGGAGATGACACCTGACATTTCATCCAGTTTGTCTAAGACATACAGTATGTCTTTGGGCCTGCATAAGATAGAGGAAAAAGGAGTACGTCTTCAAGAGACCTTGCTTCAAAACTTCTCAAATCCTTAACCAATTCTAATTTTAACTCACTTAAACAAAACAAGGGAAAAAAATTTCTACTGCAAGCTGTTGAAGTCAAAGCAGTTCCAGAAATACAGCTTCCCACTTTTTAAAAATCTTATCTTTTTGTTTGTGTCTGGGGTGAGAGACTAGGTCCACTGTGAAGGTCCAATTAAATTGATTTATTGCTAAAAGCTTATGCACAGGGATCTTCTCAACTGATGGTTAGCCCCTGCTTGAATACCCTTGGCATTGACAAAATCACCATCGGTCAACTGCACAAGGCAGTCTTAATTGTAACAGCGTACATCTTGCAATGGTTCTTTTAATACCACGGGGGGATGGACTTAATCTGCTTGTGGCTGCGTATGGATTCTAGGTGGATCCCTCTTTTGACTCCACCTCCACATTCTGCTACTCCATCTTCTAAAATTTGAGGTATACATTGTAGGTACTCTGAGCAGCTTTAAACTGTCTTCCACTCTGGGAACGCAGCTTTCAGATTCTTCTTCATGATAATTTTATCACCTTTTATGCACATCAAAACAACAGAATTAATGATCCTGGGACATGCTGGACCATGATTTTCATCTTCCCCACCCAGTAGAGAATATATTAGCTCTGTAGGATTGAAGGGTTATGAAACTCTGGTGCTGGAGAAGACTCCTGCGAGTCCCTTGAACTGCAAGGCCATCCAACCGGTCAGTCCTAGAGGAGATCAACCCTGACTGCTCTTTAGAAGGCCAGATCCTGAAGAGGAAACTCAAAGACTTTGGCCACCGAATGAGAAGGAAGGACTCCCTGGAGAAGAGCCTCATTCTGGGAACGATGGAGGGCAAGAGAAGAAGGGGACGGCAGAGAAGGAGGGGGCTGGATGGAGTCACTGAATCAGTCGGCGTGAGCTTGAATGGACTCCAGAGGATGGTAGAGGACGGGAAGGCCTGGAGGAACGTTGTCCATGGGGTCGCAATGTGTTGGACACAACTTCACAGTTAACAACAAGGATTGAAGTGCATGAATGAGTGAATAAGGGAGACCACCAGAGCCCCAATGAAGCTGCAATTATATATTCTGTGGAAAACAGTTGTCTGCAGTCCGACAACTTCCGGTGTCTTGATTTACAGCGCCTCTATTTTCCTCCAGAATTTGACCAGGAAACATGAGGTTGTTGTCTTCCCATTCTGGACTATGCCTGGTTGACGTGGAGATTCAGGTGGGTGGGAGCATATGTTGTAAATCACCACCAGTGACAGCCACCTTCACCACTTCTAAGTTACAATCAAGCTCAAAAACATCTCCATGAAAAAAAAACCCACCCATTTTTTCAAACGTTCCCCAACAGAAACATCTTCCACAGAAGATGGAAACATTTGAGATGTCGTAGTACAGTTTTTGGCACAATACATTTTTCTAGACCTAAATCTGGTTAAGAAACAAACCGCATAACAGAATAACAGAGTTGGAAGGGACTTTGGAGGTCTTCTAGTCCAACCCCCTGCTCAAGCACAGACAAGTGGTTGTCCAATCTCTTCTTGAAAACCTCCCATGATGGAGCAGCTACAACTTCTGAAGGTGAGCTTTTCCACTGATTAATTGTTCTATTGTATTGTATTCCTACCTAGGAAGTGTTTCCCCATATTAAAAGCGTACACCTTCTCTCTATCTTCCCCAACCTATTCCTGGTTCTTTTTTCCATTAACTCTCTCCAGGTTCACTTCATCCCTGGGATGGCGAACCTATGGCAGGTGTGCCAGAGGTGGCACGCAGAGCCCTCTTTGTGGCCACGTGTGCCATCACCAGCTGCTCTTCTGGTTTCTGGTGTATAACTATGGCTCGGGGCCTAGTTATATGCGAGATCGTCTCCTGCCCCATACATCCCTTAGACCGATACGCTCCCACAGAGAGGGCCTTCTCAGGGTGCCGTCGGCCGGACAATGCCGACTGGCGACACCCAGGGGAAGAGCCTTCTCTGTGGCGGGCCCTGCCCTTTGGAACGACCTCCCCCCTGAACTTCGCACCATCACCGACCTCCGCCTCTTCCGCCAATGTCTAAAGACATACTTTTTTCATCAAGCCGGCCTAGCCTAACCTCCCATGGGGACTTTTAGAAAAGTTTTTAAATTGGGTTTCAAATAATTGGTTTTAGCATAGGATTGGGATTATTTAATATATATTTTAAATTATTTATTCATTTTCTATTTTGTATATCTTTTTAAATTTCCTGTGCGCCGCCCTGGGTCCTCTGTGGAGAAGGGCGGGATATAAATGTAATAAAATAAATAAATAAATAAATATGCATGCCAGCCAACTTGTTTTCAGGTTTCTGGTGCTCTGGCATGGATGAAAACCAGCTGGTCAGTGCATGTACCAGAAACCCAAAGACCAGGTGGTCAGCGCACACATGCAAGTTGGCCAGCTGGTCTTTGTGTTTCCGGTGCTGTGGTGCACTCACGGTTTGGTTCGGGCATTCAGTGCCGAAAAGTTTTGCCATCACTGCTCTATCCTATATAGCCATATGGTTAAAAAAAACCTGTGCTATATTCTGGATTCTGCCCTCAGCTGTGCCTGGCATGTTGAACATTCGTTTCAGTACAATGCGATTACCAATTTGCAAGTGGCTGTTGATCTTTGCATGCTGGGGACATTTTAAAAAAATGTTTAGTAATCTGCTTTTCTGGCAAGCAGAACCATTCATTAATTTGCCTGCCAGGGGAGGATGTAATTCCCCTGAATTACAACTTCAAACAGCTTTCCCCATTGTCTACGGTGGCAGAAGCTGCTGGCAGGCGAAGTTCCACCACTTCTAAAGGCCATAGGTTCTCCGTGCCTTTTCTGTATTGTTCTTTTGCTCTTACTTATAATGCCACTGAGTCTTCTCCCTCCTTATTCTTAAATAAATACAGGGAGACTAGGATAGATCTATTTCCAGCTATTTAGCTCTCATCAGCTAGCCATACCCTTACTGGGATTCGAACTCAGGCTATTTACATGTCAGGCAATTGCCTTAACCATTAAGCCATGAGCTCTATTTCCTTAACAGCTGAGCCAGGGAAATAAGTCAGTGTTTATGTCAGAAACCTGGTATGCCCAGATATGGGAGGAAGGGAGCATCTCATATATATATATATATATATAATTGTTTCATATATATGTTCATATATATAATTGTTTCCACAACATCCTGTTATATATGATGAAGTATTTACATCTGTAGCCCTCCCCCTCTTTCCCTGTGAAACTCAGGGTCATTGTTTCTGACTTTATCCTCGTTAAAGACAACAACAAAATCCTGTTATGCAGCAGCTGAGAGAATGGGAAAAGAGAGAGAGCCTGCTTCAAGGTCGTAGCATATAAGCTCCAGGACTGAATGAAACACTGAAACTCTAATCTTCCTTGGCTGGAGTCCATCATTCTCATGAGACGTTATCCTATTCTCCCTCCAACATAGCTATTTCCTGATTTACAAACACAACACAAATTGTGGAAAAATTGTAGCCCTGTCGGTGTGTAAGGGGGCAGTGAGGGGGCAGGGGAGGCAGAAGAGATAGATGGGGTGGGACAGCTGGAGCTTGGGAAGATTATCCAGCCCCATCAAGCTGTGGCAAGGATGACCTTGAGGTCAGAACTAAGACTGCGAGCATTGAGCGAAAGCAATTTACAAGTTCAGTTCTTATGTTCTTCTTGGCCCTTTACAGTTCTATAGGTCAGCAATGAAACCTATTCATTTTTAGGTCACTTTTCCTCCTAGCCTGGGGGAAAAAAACCCATGACAGTTAAGAAACATGGCAATTCTGCATCTTTGTTGTTGTTAGTTACAACGTTGTGTCTGATCCATCACGACCCAATGGACAATGTTCCTCCAGGTCTTCCTATCCCCAAACCATCCTCCAGAGTCCATTTAAGCTCTTGCCTACTGTTTTGATGACTCCATCCAGCCACCTCATTCTCTATTGTCCAATTCTTCTTTTGCCCTCCATTGTTCCCAGCATGAGGCTCTTCTCCAGGGAGTCCTTTCTTCTCATTAGGTGGCCAAAGTCTTTGAGTTTCCTCTTCAGGATCTGGCCTTCTAAAGAGCAGTCAGGGTTGATCTTCTCTAGGACTGACCGGTTGGATGGCCTTGCAGTCCAAGGGACTCGCAGGAGTCTTCTCCAGCACCAGAGGTCAAAGGCCTGCATCTACACACACAGAAAAGAAAGAATATGACCTACCATATTTGTTCACTTTTTAAACAACTTTTCCAGCAAACCTCAGCCCTTCTGTTTAACGCCAGGGCATCCTGCTTAGTATGTCCCCCAGTTAAAATACAGGTTTGCCCACTGAGAATTTGTCAGTTGGCTTTCCGATCAGGAAAATGTTTATTTTGGGAAGTCCTGTAGAATGCTTCCTCCCCTCCAGGGACATTCTAACCTTCTTGCTTAAATTTTCAACATCCACTCTGTCTTTTTAGGCTGTACAATTGTATTTCGAAACCTGTGCTCATTCCCACTTCTGAAATTATGATCCAATCCAAGAAATGATCTGATTCAGCAAATAATTCCCAGACATTTCTCAAAATATTCTGAAAAGTAATAATTAAAGTAGTTAAATCACTCATTTGACTACCTGAATCTAACTGCCTGTTATGCGCTGAATGTTCTACCATCTGTTGTGCCCTCAGGCCTTCTCGCCAGAAAAGACCTGGCTACTCTCCAGTTTCAAACATGTTCAAGCCCAAACCAACATGCACAATAGAAGAGAGATAGAGGTGAAAAGATCTGTTAGACCCAGAAACAGAGTCAATTACTTTACAACAAGAAGAAAGAAGGCTTGAGATCTGGCAAATTTGATTGCTCATGGTTTTATGGCAGGGGTGTAGAGATCAAGTCAAAGCTGATTCGAATTGTCAGTTCAAATGCCTGAATCCATCCAATTCAGTTGTTTGAACTGTATTTTCAGGCGAATATGATTCTGAACAACACATGCTTTCGTTGGTAGTCGTCAAAGGTCATTGAATCGTTCGGTTTGACTCTGAGGTTTGATGCAAATTCAGAAAGTCACTTTGATTCAGAGATTCGGTCCAAGTGCCCTCATACTGAATATGCTAACCAAATCTTCCCACGCCCCTGTGTGAGTTCATCCTGGGGATTTTGTTCGATGGTGACATATCTCCAGAATAGGTTTTTGTAACCTTTGCATCTCCTTTATCTGTAGACACGGATGCAAATAGAATAAGAAATGCAATTCAGCTCAACCTAGTAAGGAAAAGGTTGCAAGCAGATCATTCACGTTCCTGATCAGCCTGCAGCCTTGGCGTTAATTGCAAATGGACAACTTCGGGACGGTGACTCTTCCAGCTCCTGGTTCTTGAGTTCAAGCCAGATTTAAGACTTGGCTGCTTTTGACTTTTCTTGACTGGAAAGTAGGCTAAAAAGCCACTCCATCTCTGACTTCTTACTGTTGAACAATATCATAAACATCGCAGGGGTGGGATTGAAAAATGTTAGCAACCGGTTCTCTGCCTGGTTGCCGGATGGGTGTGGCCATGATGGGTGTGGCCTACTCAGCCTCCTGTACCACTGTGGGGAGGGGCATTTTCACCCTCCCCAAGCTCAGGGGGCTTTTCTTGAGCATCTGTGTCAGCGACATCTTCACCCAGGCTCCGGAGGCTTTCCGGAGGCCAGAAATGGGCCGATTTCTGGATTTCTGGAGCTTCTGGAAGGCCCATTTTTTGCTCTCCCAGAGCCTCTGTGCAGGCTCTGCACTTACCTGGCATTCCAAATGGGCTGCATGGAGCTTGATTGTGTGAATTCCTTGAACATGAGGCCAGACCCAGCCCAAGTTGGTGATTAATATCCTAGAAGCTTAATGTTGGACCTGGATGTTTGATGGAACCCTGACGCTTGTTCTGACTTGAATATGGATGTTGCCTCACCCCTTACATCCCTGACAATGGACTTTGGCTAGCTTAAAGGTTTTATGACTAAGCATGGTCATGAGTGCACTTTATTTGTGGATGCTATCTTATTTCTTGAAGAAGTCTTCTTGAATGATTAAGGTTATTTATCAAGAAAGCTCAAGGTGGTATAAATGGGGAGGAGAAGTTATCTCCCCTCATTTTATCCTCACCATAACTCTATGAGCTAAGTTGGACTGCGAGATGAAGCTTGGTTCAAAGCAGTGGTAGGATTCTCTTTTTTTTACAATTAGTTCTGTGGATATGGCTTGGTGGGTGTGGCATGGCTTGGTGGGCATGGCAGGGGAAGGATACTGCAAAATCTCCATTCCCTCTCCACTCCAGGAAAAGGTTACTGCAAAATCCCCATCTCCTCCCGATCAGCTGGGACTCGGGAGGCAGAGAATAGTTGGGGGTGGGACCAGTCAGAGCTGGTGTTGACTGGTTCTCCAAACTACTCAAAATTTCCACTACCAGAATTGGTCAGAACCTGCTGGATACCACCTCTGGTTCAAAGTCATTCAATAAAGGTGCCTTCAGAAGTTGTGAGAGCTACATTATTACGGGTTTTTAAGAAGAGATTGGACAACCATTTGTCTGAAATCATATATAGGGTGTCGCACTTGAGCAGGGGGTTGGACTAAAAGACCTCCAAGGTCCCTCCATTATTCTCTTAAGTTTAGTGGCTGAGAAGGGATCTGAACCCAGTGTCTTATTCCCAGTCAATCATGTTAACCATTATTCTATTCTTTCAGTTCAAACTAGACTGTTATCATTTTTAAGAATCAAACATTATGGGCAGATCTCCAACTTAAGCACCTGCCTTCCTGGTCCAATGACTTCTCCAAAGCTCTCACCTTTCCCCCCGCTGGGTTGTGAGACCTGGGACTCACTGCTGAAAAGCCCTCCTGCTTCTTCTTCTTTTTGAGGTCACCATTTAAGAACAGAAGATGCAGCATTGCTGGAAACTGATGAAAATTGAATGGCTGAACCTTGGGAAGGGATGGAAAGAAACCATAGAATTTACATGTTGTCCTTGACTTGCCACCGTTCATTTAATGGCTATTTGAAGTTAAAGGTAAAGATTCCCTTTGCACTTATATGCTAGACCATCCCGACTCTAGGGGCCAGTGCTCATCTCCATTTCAAAGCCGAAGAGACAGCGCTATCCGAAGACGTCTCTGTGGTCATGACTACACACTGAAGGTGCACGGAACCCTGTTGCCTTCCCACCAAAGATGGTCTCTATTTTTCTACTTGCATTTTTTACATGCTTTCAAACTGCTAGGTTGGCAGAAGCTGGGACAAGTAATGGGAGCTCACTCCGTTACACGGCGCTAGGGGTTTGAACCGCTGAACTGCGGACCCTTCTGATCAACAAGCTCAGCATCTTAGCCAATGAGCCACCATGTCCCTAGTTTGAAATTATGGCACTGAAAAAAGTGACTTAGGACCGGTTGTTGCACTTACGACATTTGCCGCCTCCCTGTGGTCACATGATCAAAATTGGATGCTGAGCAACTGGCATGTATTTATGACAGTTGTAACGTCCCAGGGATACGTGATCTCCATCTCAACCTTCCCAGACAGGACGTGAAATGGGGTAAAACTCACATAACTGTCTGGCTTAGCCACAATTGTCTCTTTTGGGGGTCGTAAGTTGAAGAATATGTGTAATTAGAATGGAAGGCTGGACAACGATGTCTTGTGATAAGCCCAAAGTTTTGACATGCAGTTGGAGTTTCTGCTATTGGAATGGCTCAATAGCTCATTCCCCCCCCCCCCCCAATAGCCAACAGGCAACCAGATGATGTACATTTTGATCAAGGAACTTTGGAATCAAAGCATATTGCTCCTTGTCAGAAACGATCCCCGATAGCCCTAAAGCACTCCGTGCTCTGCACACCAAGCACCTTTTTTTGCTTATTTCAAATGGCCTCAACTTTGGATATCTGTTGTATTCGTCGCCTGCTCCTTGGCTTTGCGTTCATAATTTGCATGCAGGATTCAACTCTAGAAATACGGTGATACCAAACACAGGAATGCAACCTTTGCTGCATGCTGATAGACAAACTGCATTGGTTGAAAAGGCAGTTATGTTGGGGAAAATCTCTTGCGAGTGTCTCTGTGTGTAGCAAAGGCCAAGGATGTTCTTCAAATGTTCCTGCTATATTCATCCAAGGTCAGGGATGGTCGGTCTTGTAAGGATGGCAAACTTTTTGCATAATTTGTTTCAGTGATGGAAAGGAAACTCTCAACGGCCCAATGGACGTCTTATCCTTCAAGCCTGACCTAGAAGATGATGGCCTCGAACAGCTTAACAGAGTTGGAAGGGATCTTAGAGGTCTTCTAGCCCAACCCCCTGTTGAAGCAGGAAACCCTATACCATTTCAGACAAACGGTTGTCCAATCTCTCCAGTTTCAGAGAAAGATCCTTCCGCTTGTCTAAGGTCAGAGCTCCCTCCACCCATGAGCAGGTGGGTTTCCCAGCCCGTCCCCCAAAGACCATCTCTCCTTAAACCAAGCCTTGGCAACCAAAAGTCAAGAGTGGATATTTAACTAGAATATCTCCATTATTAAAGATCTCTTTCAGAAAATATAATTATTTCTCAGCCAGCGATACCCACCTTCTCTCTCTAAAGTGATGGCCATGCAGTCTGGGGACAATCAGAGTTTTAAGTTTATTTCATTTGTGTAGTTTTTTTTTTTATATTATTAAATTTATACCCCGCCCTTCTCCTTGTTAGGACCCAGGGCGGCGCACAGGCATCTTAAAAACACAGAATACAATAAATATCAATTAAAATGTAATTAAATTCATTAACCCGTGCTAAAAACCCAATATTAAAAACCCTACCAAATTACAAATTTCCTTAAAAAGTCAGAAACGGGGGGCTATCCTAGGCCGGCTTGTTGGAATAAGTACATCTTAAGACGTTGGCGGAAGAGGCGGAGGTCTGAGGTAGTGCGAAGGTCGGGGGGTAGGTCGTTCCAGAGGGCCGGGCCCACCACAAAGAAGGCCCTTCCTCTGGGTGTCGCCAACCGGCATTGCCCGGCCGACGGCACCCGAAGAAGACCCTCTCTGTGGGAGCGGATCGGGCGAAGGGATGTATTTATTTATTTATTTATTTAGTTTGTCAAAACTTTCTGACAGTGAGAACAATCAACCCATGGAACAGAAGTTGCCTTCAGAAGTTGTGGGAGCTTCATCACTGGATGCTTGTCAAGAAGAGACTGGACTGTCATCTGTCAGAAATGGTGTAGGGTCTCCAGCTTGGGCGGGAGGTTGAACTGGATGATCTACAGCAGGGGTCCCCAACCTTTGCAACTTTAAGTCTGAAGGACTTCAGCTCCCAGACTTCTCCAGCCAGCTTTGCTGGCTGGAGAATTCTGGGAGCTGAAGTCCTTCAGACTTAAAGTTGCAAAGGTTGGGGACCCCTGACCTACAGGATCCCTTCCAAGTCTGTTAATCTGTCTGACTATCTGTCTACCCAGCCTCACACATACACAAAAAAGACAATATTCTGCATTGGTTTCCTTTGGCTATAATTCCAGAGACACGTAACAAAATGGACTTTCCTGGCATGTTACTCCAAATATGTTTGAGATTACCATTCTTATTCTTCCTGAATCATTCTAATTTTGGGTTTATTTACAGGGCCTATAAAGTCTTGCCTCTGGTGGTCCCTTCAAAAGAGATGCTTAAAAGGTCATGCAATCTTTGCATTTTTTTTGAACGTGTTACTTAGAAGAAGGTTTTGTATTCTTCCCACTGCATATTGTAATTCTTAGGAACAAAAGCGGGCTCTAATCAAGAGACAAGTCAAGGCCAGTGTCACAGATAAGCCACGGAGAGGAGGATTCAGAATACAATGGGGTGTCAGTTCAGGCAGAGTAAATGTTGCCTTTTCCAACAGAGAGTTGGGGTTTTGGAATGGGTCGATGTATCATATTTTCAGACTGACGGGCTTTGGCAATGCGCGCCAGGGAAGCTACCCTTTCCACCAGACTTGTTAGTATCGTTGCTTGCATTTTACCCGGCTTTTAAGACAATTCCTGTCTTTCAGAGAAGCCTAAGTTAATTCAAAAGGAAGAGGTGGAGGGAGCCCAAATTATAGCTCCATCTTTGGATAAGGCACCCCAGGGAAACGTAGGGGGGAACCAAGCGATCAACTCTTTCATGCCAGAAAAGGAAGGGTGAGAAACATGCTAGCATTTAAAATGGAATGGAATGAAATAGAATAGGACAATGAATGGAATGGACTAGACTAGACTAGACTAGACTAGACTAGGCTAGAATAGAATAGAATTTAAAGCATAGAATGGAATGGAATGGAATTGAATAGGACAATGAATGGACTGGACTAGACTAGGATAATGAATGGGATGGGATGGGATGGGATGGGATAGGATAAATAGGGTAGAATGGAATGGAATGGAACAGAATGGAATGGAATTGTATAGGACAATGAATGGACTGGAGTAGACTAGACTAGGATAAGGAATGGAATGGAATGGAACAGAATGGAATTGTATAGGACAATGAATGGACTGATGTAGACTAGACTAGGATAAGGAATGGAATGGAATGGAGTGGAATGGAATGGAATGGAGTGGAATGGAATGGAGTGGAATGCAATGGAATGGAATAGAATAGAATAGAATAGAATAGAATAGAATAGGAATAGGAATAGGAATAGGAATAGGAAGAGAAGAAAAGAGAAGAGAAGAGAAGACTTTATTAGCCAAGTGGGATTAGATAAGAGAAGGAATTTGTCTCTGCTGCAGAAGCTCCATAGTGACGTTCCCTTCATGAAGCTTCACCTGGAAGGTTCACCAGTACCTGTAGTAGACCTCAACCTTACGACCATTCATTTATCCACCCTTCAAAGTTACAATGAACAAAAAAGTGATTTATGGCCAGTCTTTGCACTTATGACCGTTGCAGCCTCTCCGCTGTCACCTGAGTGATCAAAACGTGAGTGCTTGGCATGGGGTTACAACAGTTTCAGTGTCCCGGATGTCAACCCTGAAGCCAAGTGATACGCCCATAGCAAACAGAACTCTGTGCCAATACGATATCTCGAAATATTCTTTGAGGAACCTACCTGCCTCCGAGTTCTGTTTGCTGTGGGTGTATTACCTGGAACACTGACCCCGGGGTTGTGTGATTGCCATTTGTGACCTTCCTAGTTGGCTTCTGATTAGCGAAGTCATCGGGGGAAGGCAGATTCACTTAACGCCTGCACTAATTGGCTTAACAACTGTGGCATGACTCTCTTAACAACATTGCTTGGCAATAGCCATTTTGGTCCCAGTTGTGGTTTTACATCAAGGGCTACCTGTATTTACTTCCTTGAGTGACAGATGGGAGCACAGGACATCAATCACAGCATTTATCAGAGAAAGCCCGAATGCCCTAACACAGAGGTCACCAACCGGTGGTCTGTGGACCACTGGTGTTCCGTGAGAAAAGTTTGGTGGTCCGCAGAAAAATCTTTGCATTTTTTATATTGCACTATATCAGGGATCCTCAAACTATGGCCGGATACGGGCCCCTGAAGCAATTACTCCCGCTTGCTGATAGGATGGGGTCCTTCAGGCACTTGGCTTGGCTGCCTGTTTAGTAGCTCCAGCCCCTCCCTCCCTCCTTGGGAGTCCAGGCGCTTCATTGAGTGGCACGGAAAACTTCGGCTGGGCTCCTCCAAAGACAGAGTTTGTAGGGGGGCGATTTAAGCACCTGAACTGTCTACAAAACCAACATTCATTCTTGGCTGTATTTGAGATTTCTAGCTGCAATGGACAACAAACCTAGGTTTGACTCCTGGGCAGTTCTCTCCGCTAACAGGTGGCCAAGCTAAGTGCCTGAAGGACCCCATCCCATCACTAATTCATATTAGTGGTCCAGGGGATTTAACATTATGGATTTAGTAGTCCCTGAGGTCCGAATGGTTGGTGACCCCTGCCCTAACAGGAAACAAGGATGCAAAACTCACTCCTTTTCTTCCTTGAATTGTCCCTATCTTAGACACAGTTCTTTTCCAGGGACAGAATGCAGAGCAGCCTCGGACACCAGATTATTTTTTTTAATTCCATGGAAATCATCGGTCTGCCCCCTTAAACTCTGCTGCTCTTGATTTGATACTTCTCTCTGACGTCTTCCCATGTTTATGAGAATCAAGGAGGAGGCCAAGACATTTTTTCATCCGCATTCCGAGCACTGGGTCAGAATTAGGTGTCATTGGTGCATAAATATGGGACTGGCCCTAGAGTTCAGCAAACATTCAAGAGCCAAACCTGATGCCCAGTACTAGGTGTGGTAGCCACGAGAGAACAAAGGATTATGTTGCAAGAATGTCAACAAGCTGGAAGTGCTAAAGATCAGCCACAAAGCTTAATGTACACATTATTGTAAGTTTCACCCGAGAATTGGAAAAGAACTGATTAAAGGAGTTTTTATTGTCCAGTGAAGGCCTGTTTGATAACTAGAAGGATGTAGGATCACCCCTGGAAGAATCCCGAGGCAGAGAGCAGATTTCAGAATGTGGTGAGGATGAGTGGGTCTTATCACCTCGCACAGAACTCTTCGGTTCTCCAAATGGATTCAGCTGCCATTTCAGGTGAATTTTGCTGCGACTGCAAACCGCAGGAATATTCTGGTCGCTGTAAGCAGCAGTGAGAAGAGAGTGCGAATAACAGGGCAGAATCGTTCGCTCTTGCCTCTGGCAGGATAACCCGGTTGGATCAGCCTTCAGCCCCTAAAGTGTTTGACCTTAGCCATTCTTAGCGCAACGGTGTTAGCCAACACTTTTTATGCGCCATATCTTTCATCAAAAGTCAGTTAGTAAACTCCTGGGCTCTCTGGCTGTTTTCTGTTCTCATGCGGTTACTGATAGATAAGGCAGATTATGATTGCATTTACCTCTGCATCGGTTTCAGGTCACCGGGACAAGAAAGATCTGGTGCGGGCCTTTGGTGTTCCAGGAATGACGTCCCAGTGATTCATGCAGTGGTGCTTATCTGGCTCATTTGTGAGAACTTGTCATTCTAGGCAAAAGACCTAAACCTGTGATGGCGAACCTATGGCATACAGAGTCATCTCTCCAGGCATGCCAGTCATCGCCCGTTGCTCTTCTGGGTTCACTTGCATGGTCTTCGTGCCAGAAACTGGAAGGGGAGTTCCCTGGCGTGCATCCAATGACTCCAATATTAGTCTTAATTTTATTCCAGGCGTTACTATCTTCACTGGAGTTTATTCTTGCAAATGTACTCTTCCACCACCTATTATGCAAAGACTATTCTATTCTTAGTAAAGCGTCAATCTCATAGCTTTACAGTGAGCCAATCGTGACATCTAGTGGACATAAAACAGAAAATACATCCATCCCATTTTATAAGCAGATTTTGATTATGTATAAAATGTAGGTAAAGGAACCAGGAGAGCACTGGCTTGTAGGAGGAATATCTGTGCAATATTATAAATTCTGTTGGTTTTATATGCATTATAAACGTCATTCTGCCACAACCCCAAAGAGAAATTAGCCTTCAAAAATTGAATCTAAGACCCTAGAGAACAATAGAAAAAAAATGGAAAACACTCTTTACTGCCACCAACTGGTGGGTGTGGATTTTTGTCTGAGATGTGGCATTGGCATCCTTCAGTCTCAAAAGACGATGGAATCGTGCTCTGGGAAGAGGTCAAAGCTGGAGTGTCCTCTCCAGAAATGTTGGTTGTGAATTGTGGTCTACTTGTATATTGTAGGCAACTCAACTAATACTCCCAAAGGTGCTTTTTCAAGAGGCAAGTGGGCTCTGTAGCTTTTCTTTGAAGACATTTCGCTTCTCATCCAAGAAGTTTCTTCAACTTTTCAGAGCTGAAAAAGCTTCTTGGATGAGAAGCAAAACGTCTTCAAAGAAAAAACCAAAAAGTCCAATTGCCTCTTGAGGAAAAAAAAAAAAGAGCATCTTTGGGACAACCATGACCTGGATAATTGCACGCCGGCAGATAGGACAGCGCTCCAGAGGGTCAACATGATTGCCTAGGCCCTAGAGGATCATGGGTTGCTCTTTCCACTCCTTGGAAGAGCTTTATAGTCTTAAGAAAGCTCAAAACATTCTTAAAGATCCATCTCATCCTTGCCACTTTTTTTTTTTGAACTATTACCTTCTGGCAGACGGTACAGGACAATAAAAACAAGGACAAAGAGGCTGAAAAACAGCTTCTATCCCAGGGCAGTAACCATATTGAATTCTACTGTATTGAGGCAGGATATAAAGTGAGACTTAGTTGTTAAGTGTGAAATGAAGTGGGGCACGGATGGATGATCCCGCGGGCCCCAGTCAGCTCAGCTTTGTAAGAAAATATTTCTTAGAGTTAGCTAAGCTGCAACAGGAAGTCTGGAAGCTGCGACAGGAAGTCTGAGATGTTGAAACCGCAGAGGGGCCTTCTGCTAGAAATGGGTCGGATTCTGACACCTAGCTTACCCACATCGATATATTGAAACTAGAAGCAATAAATCCTTGTGTTGCAAACCCAGATAAGGGGGGTGCAAGATGTATGGGGGGAAACGAGCTAAAGGGATGCGAAATTGTGGGTTTCCTGACTGACGTCTTCCCATGTAACAAAGCATGCGTGTTATTAACGCAATTTCAGGGGTTTTCAATTCAATTGTATAGCATGTGAAGGATGTGTGATTGTGTTTCATTTTTATAGTTGTAATGTACAGTGAAGATGGCATTTCATTTCGTTGTACGAGGTGCAATGACAATCAAGTAAACTAAAGTAAACCTGGATGACTGAGAATCTGCATAGATATTCAGCTATTCTGTCTCTTTATTTTCCACACAACAACCCTGTGATGTAGACTGGGGTGAGAGAGATTGAGAGAGAGATTGAGAGAGGGGGGGGGGGCACCCACTGATCTCCCATAGCCGAGAATGGATTTGGATCTCTCTGGAGTCCTTGCCCAACCCTTAACCTCTATACCACGCTGGCGCTTTCTCTGTGTGTCTCTTTTAACCCGTTTTTTTAAATGTTTGCACAATAGATTGAAATCGGGCAGTTAACAAATGTGCTGGGTTGACACAACACACTAAACCACAAAGCAAAGGTGAAAATTAGCCAAGCGTCGCTCGCAATCCTCTTATTATCCCTTTGACCGGAACGCAGTCATGCGACACACGACCTTTAAAGTTTTTAAAAATCAAAGCGAGGCTGCCTGTCATCCAATCAGCGCCCGTGTTCCAGAGCTCTCGGCCAATGACGGAGAAACGGGAAGTGAATTTAAGAGAGGGAGAGAACGGAGAGCTAGGAAAATAGTAGAACGACCCATCATCGTTCCTATCCCCCATCTCCGATTTATATTGATATTGATTGTTTCCTGATTGCTTATTTGTATTCCATGACTATCATTAAGTATTGTCCCTTTATGATTCGTGATGAATGTAACTTTTCATGTACACTGAGAGCATATGCACCAAAGACAAATTCCTTGTGTGTTCAAATACACTTGGCCAATAAATAATTCAATTCAATTCTATTCTATTATATTCTAATCCTATCCTATCCATTCTATATTCCAATATTCTATTATATTCTGTTCATCCACTTGCAGATGTACACAGTCGACCTCAATTGCTTTTCATATTTGGCCGCTTTAAGATGGTGTGGTGGACGTCTTAGCCCGTGCTTTGCGTTTGTACAACACACTGAATCGTATATGAATGATATATGACAGAGGTCTCCATCCTTAGCAACTTTAAGACCTGTAGATATCAACTCCTAGAATTCTGAGAGTTGAACTCCTCCGCGCTTAAAGTTGCCAAAGTTGGGGACCCCTGATATATAATGACATATGATATATAAAGAGGCTGCGTGGACACAATCACCATAAATCAACCTCGTCTAAATTTCTGCAAGGCTGGCTGAGCAGTGGAAGTGTCCACACACGTCTTAAAATTCGCCAGGTTGAGAAACATTGAAGTCAGTAGAGCTTTGCGCTCAAATCTTGCATTTTAAGGTTTTAAATCTTAAAGGAGCCGCGGCTCCTTTAAGAAAGAAAGAAAGAAAAAAGTAAAACCCCGAGCGTCGCGTTCGTTCTTCCGCCTGCGAAAGCGCCTGCGCCAACGGCAGTAGCCAATCCGAAGAGCAAGAGAGAGGAGCCCCCCTCCCCGCGTCGAGCAGAGAGGGGCGGAGTTTGGGCTCAGCCAATGAGGAGCTTCCTCTCCCGAGCCAATGGGGAAGCAGAGCGCGAAAGGCGCCATCGGTTGGATGGGCCGGGGCGACGGCGGGTGTAATGGCGGCCGTCGGAGGGGCTCCCTCGGCGTAGCTGGCTCCTTCTCTCCCAAGGGAGGGCTGCCCGACTAGGGCGAGGAGCCGGGACAACCCTCGGGGGTCAGGGATTCCTGGGAACGGCCGTTAACCCTCTTCTCTGCTGTTAAGCTTTGGAAAGGCTTGGGAAGGGAGGCAGGCAGGAAAGCAGCGAGGTAAGGGAGAGCAGTTAAACAGACAACCGGACGGGTAGGAGGATAGTTACTAAGGCAATCGGGGTGGGGGTGGGGGGAAGAGAGTAGTCATCAAGGTAAGGGGGGGGTAATTACCAGGGCAACCGGGTGGGAGGGCAGGAAAGTAAAGTTGGGGGGGGGCAGGAGAGTGAAAGTAAGGGGAGTAGTTACCAGGGCAACCAGTGGGGGGCGAGAGAGTGAAGGTAAGGGGGGATAGTTACCAGGGCAACCCGGGGGGGGGCAGGAAAGTAAAGTTTTTGGGGGGCAGGAGAGTGAAGGTAAGGGGGAGTAGTTACAAGGGCAACCGGTAGGGGCAGGAGAGTAAAGTTGGGGGGGGGGCAGGAGAGTGGAAGTGAGGGGGGGGGTAAGAGAGAAGTCATCAAGGTAGCAGGGGGAGGGTAGTTACCAGGGCAGCCAAGAAGGGCAGGAGAGGAGTCATAGGTAAGAGGGGGTATTTATTAGAGCAAGCAAGGGGGGGGGGCAGGAAGATAGGCATCAAGGTGGGAGGGAATAGTTACCAGGGCAGAGGAGGGGGCAGAAGGATAGTTATCAAGGTAAGGGTAGTCCCGCCCTGCCCCAGGGCAACTAGAAGCAGAGAAGGGGGGGAGCCGCCATGGTAGACCTTCCAGGTAGCGCCTCCATTTGCAAAAGGGTCCAGTGGATAGAATAAAGGGGCTTGCTTGACTTTTTGCAAATGGGGAGAGGACATCGCTTCTCTTGGAGAAGGGTGAGCTTTGGAGAGAGACGGCGCTGCCACATGCCCGTGAATGCCAGCAGAGGCTTAAGTTGCTCGGTTCCCAAGCCCTGCTGTGAGCATGCTTGTTTGGAAGGCCAACCCCAGTGACTGTAGAGCCCAGGGATCTATTTCCCATCTTTAGCCTGCTCGGGATCGGATTAGGATGCTGAAATAAGCGGGGTTCCACCTTCGGATTTCAGTTCAGGCGGATGACCTCTCCTGGCATTAGGGATCCTCCAGGATAACCAGCGGCTGAAGCATCATGACCTGCTCCCACAATGTGGTTTTCCTCTTGGACACGGCGGATTCCGCAGAGAAAGATCACCTTCGCCTGGGCGCCTTGAGGATCTTGAACTTCTTGGGTTGCAAGTATGGCCTAGCTAAGGTCCAATGGGATTTCAAATTCTTTGACTCCATGGGAATCCGCGGCCGGGCTTCACGCGTAGGCAGCTTCCGAGAGCTTGGGTCCCGCAGCTGGGAAGACTTTGAGGAAGAGCTGGAGGCCAGGTTCGGGAAGCAGCTCTGCCCTCCGGGCTCACCTGGCCCGACGCCACGATCCGCCGTCACTCGGAACATTCTGAAAGAAACGCTGCTGGACTATCAGTGGGACCGCCCTGAAATCGTCTCTCCTACCAAACCAGTGCTGAGGAGCCAGAAAAACAAATTAACGGTGATTGTGGACAACCCTCCAGGGCATTCCACTCACGTGGGCTTTGCTAATGCCATTTTCGTCTTATCTCCCTGCCCTCATTCCCGGAGGGAACTGTGGCAATTTATTTCTGGGAACTATGCTCCTTTGCCAGAGGAACTGCCTCCTTCGCATGACCTGGCTGAAAAATTTCTCCCTAAGGGAATTCGAGACATGATGGTCAGCCATAAGGTCACTCTATATTGGATGGACACCACTGAATGGTCCAAGGTAAAAAAAAAATCTCAGATTATTGTCCGATTCGCTATATTGCTGCATTTGTTTTAGAATATAGAATAGCAGAGTAGGAAGGGACCGTGGAGGTCTTCTACTCCAGCTCAGGCAGGAAACCCTATACCATTTCAGGCAAATGGTTGTCCAACATCTTAAAAACGTTCAGTGTTGGGGCATTCACAACTTCTGGAGGCAAGTTGTTCCACTGATTAATTGTTCTTAATTAGTCAGGAAATTTCTCCTTCCTTCAAAAATCATACATACTTTGCTTACTGTTTTATTTGTACTATTTGAGACACAAAGCTGTAATAGAACAAACGATTCCATGTACGATTCCATGTACATCTACTGGGTTTTATGACTGATTGATTAAATTCAGAATTTATTTTAACCTTTCAACTTCATCGTACTACTCACTAGTTTTCTCAATTACCTACATGGAAACTGACTACAGGTAGTCCTCGACTTACCACTAAAATTGATCCCAACATTTATGTTGCTAAGTGAAACATTTGTTAAGTGGCCCATTTTATGACTTTTCTTACAAGTACGTCACTGCAGTTGTTAAGTGAATAGCTCAGTTGTTAAGTGAATCTGGCTTCCCCATTGACTGTGCTTGTCAGAAAGCCGCAAAAGATCACATGACCCCAGGACACTGCAACTGTCACAAGTATAAGTCAGTTGCCAAGCCTTCAAATTTTGCCTATGTGACCATGGAGATGCTGCAGTGGTTGTAAGCGTGAAACATGGTCATAAGTCCCTTTTTTTCAGTGCTATTGTAACTTTGGACAGTCACTAAATGAACTGTTGTAATTCGAGGACTGCCTGTGTAGGTCTTTCTGATCCTGAGGTTTTCTTGCACGCTGATCACCTCTTCACAAATGGGGCAAAATGCTGTATGCCCGACAGCTCTTCTTTCTACCAAAACGAGCAGAAAAGACTAACTGCATAATCCTTGTCTCAATATTTGTGCCTTTCTCAACACCGTCTCCTTGGAGGAATCCTTGAAATCATGTTTTAGTCTTGGGAAACCCTTGCGTTAAAACCCTTGCAGGGCTGCCCTGGAAACAGTGAAGGACTGGCCCACAGGGCCTCTGCCAGCAAAAAAAGCTCTCGAGGGCCGCGGGTGGCCCTCCCATGCCCCATTTTCACTGGCAGAGGGTTGCAGGAGGCTGCCGCATCCCAAAACGTAGCTCGCAAGGCCGTTTTCGCTGGCAGAGCGCTTGGGCCACCATAGGCGCCCGTGACATCGAGCTGGCCATGCCCACCCTGGCTATGCCTACCCAGCCCCCCTGCCCCAAGCCCCGATGTCGAATACAACCTTGATGCGGCCATCAATGAAATCGAGTTTGACCTTAGAGGTGGAGCTCTCGCCTCACAATCCAGAGGTTGTGAGTTCGAACCTAGGTAGAGGCAGCTATAGGGTCTCCTGCTTGGGCAGGGGGTTGGACTAGATGCCCTGCAAGGTCCCTTCCAATTCTGTTAAATCTGTTAAACCCCTGGCTTAGATGCTAGTGTAGAAACAGTGTTGTCCCCTCTTCAAAGCTGCCTTATTTTTGGGAACATGGAAAATAGAATAGAACAGAACAGAACATGGAAAGAAGAGAACAGAACAGAACAACAAAGTTGGAAGGGACCTTGGAGGTCTTCTAGTCTAACCCCCTACCTAGATAGGAAACCCTATACCATTTCAGACAAATGGTTATCCAACATCTTGTTAAAGATCCTCTGTTTTTTAAAAGATGCTTCCAACAGGCTTATGTGAGAGAAGATCATTATTGGGATGCTGAATACATTTTTTATTTATTGATTACATTTATTTGCTGCCCGTCTCATATTGAAACAACTTGGCGGTTCATTGTAACATGCGTTGTTCAAGTTAAGAAACCGCATTGCAGCTCAGCATAATGGTGTGGCTCAAATGCCACAGTAAGCGAGTGGATAAATTCCCCCAACCTGCTGAGCCACCAATTGTGCAGCTCAATTGTTAACCAACCTTGCACGTTGTATTGTCCTACCCGTTATGATTAACCTTATTCCGGTCATCTTTGATTTGTCTCCTCGCAGCTTCGTGAACCTTCTGATCACCTTGGCTACCTCACGTTGCTTGAAGTGATGTGCATCCTGGGAGGCACCATTTTGCCTTCTGAGGTCTTAACGCAGCATTTAGATCACCGGAGGGAAAGGAGCATCCCGGCTACCCCTGCGGAGCGCTTGCCTTCCGAACTGTCATTCACTCCTTGGACTAAAATGCTGCCTTTGGATTCATCTTTGAACTGCTTGTTTTCCTCGCGTTCTTCTTTGCAAACGTCCTTCCCAAATCTGGATGGCCTCCTGCTCCTGAAGGCAGATGGTAATGAAGAATAATATCTATGGTTTGTGAGGGTTTACCAGTAGTCCTTGACTTACCACAGTTCGTTAAATGGCCATTCAAAGTTACAATGAGGCTGAAAAAAGTGACCTTTTATGACCATTTCAGCCCCATCCCTGGTCATGTGATTTACATTCGACTGCAGCCTTCCCCCATGATCATGTGATCAAAATTCAGATGCCTGGCAACTCAAAAGGTGATCTCCTTGGGTGACCTTCTCAAAAGCAAAGTCTATGGCGATGGCAGATTCACTTATCACCTGGGTTACTAACTAACTTACCAACTGCAGTGATTCATTTAACAACTGAGGGAAGACAAGGTTGTAAAATGGAGCAAAACTCACTTAAATGTCTCACTTAACAACAGAAATGCTGGGCTCAATTGTGGTCGTAAGTCGAGGACTACCTGTAATCTATTATAGTTGTATTTTAAGCAGATCAAACCAAACCCTTGTTAGTAGCATTTTTCTAGCATTTTTCTCATTCTTTACTAGCTGACAACCCAGCATAGTCTGGGGATGCATTTATCCCAATCCTGTATTAGAGAGAGCTCCCTTGTGGAGTACTGCGAAGCAGTTACCAGGGCACCTCCACTGTGCTGTACAGTAGAAGCCATTTTAAGGCACGCTTTATCTTAACCGAACTTGAATCCAAAATGCAGACAATCACTCAAAAGTAATGATTTGACACTCTAGATATAATTCAGTCCTTTTCATTTCAGCAGCCCAGGTGTTCCGGAGTTATGCTGGAACACACACACAGACACAGACACACACACACCGAGGGGTGTTAGAGGTGTCTTACCCCCACAGTATTTGTTTCCAGAGAGTAAGTCATCTGTGTAAAGTTTGGTTGAAATTGCTCAAGGCGTTCCCGAGTTATGCTGGAACACACACACACACACACACACAACCATTTTTATATATATGGAAGAAGAAGAAAATAGAAGATTCTTTTATTCAGCACTGCATACAGAAATTAAAGAAAGTTTGCTTGCTTGATAAACAAAGTATAACCTTTTTGATCTCTAAAATGGGCAGGAAAAGAAGAAGCCCGGAGTTGCACTGTGGTGCTGGAGCCCTTAACTCTGAACCAGAGGCACTTCGAAGGGGCAGTCACGATACATCTTAAAGGCACCATGACGGACTGGAATTCAGCGCACCTTAGAGATCTTCACACGGAGAGCTGGACACTCCGGAGTAAGCCGATGGGACCTTCAGCTCGAGAGATTTCTTGGTTCCAGCAGTTTGTAAAATATATTCTGTCTCAAGGACTTCATATGGTAAGTCTCCCTTTTCATTCTGCAAAGCGAATCTCATGCTCATAAGCCTGGTGATGTTGATTAGGTTTCATTGATAAGCAAAATAAAGGTTGTCCTTGGCTGACAACCACAATTGAGCCCAACGTTTATGTGGTTGTGAGAAGTTTGTTAAGTGAGCTTTGCCCCACCTTACGACTTCTCTTGCCAATTTGTTAAGCGAATCACTGCAGTTCTTAAGTTAATAACTCGGTTGTTAAGTTCATCTGACTTCCCCATTTGACTTTGCTTGTCAGACGGTCGCAAAAGGGGATCACATAACCCCAGGACACTGCAACTGTCATAAATATGAACCAATTGCCAAGCATCCAAATTTTGACCATGTGGCCATGGGGATGCTGCAGTGGTCGTAAGTGTAAAAGACGGTCATAAGTCACTTTTTCCAGTGTTGGTGTAACTTTGAGCGGTCTCTAAATGAACTGTTGTAAGTTGTGGACTACCTGTATCTGGTAGGAGGAATGTCCAGTAGATGTTAGTCATGCCGGGACATGACCACGGAGACGTCTGTTAGGATATTCAGCCTTATATTGGGTTGACAATATATATGAGCCTATGTTCTTAAGGAGTTATGTAGCTTTAAGAACTGTTTGAATCTGATTGGCTGTGAGTATCAGCTATACTATATCATCAAGGTCAGGAATGCCGCTCATTCCCTGTTCGATTCCTTGTGATCCTGTGTTTACCTGATTGCCGTTGGAGAAGAAGAAGGAGTATTGTTTTGCATCACTGTGAGATAATTCTGTGTTTGGTGTTGGACTGTTATTTGTTTGAGAAGTTAGTCGGAAGAAGCATTTTAATTGCTACAAAGTAAATACTATTTATTTTCTTACTATCACTGTTTTAGAGTTTGTTTTGTGATTTACAGCAATGTATCTCTTTACTGTCCGGTGAATTACACTATTCCGCATGTATTAGCTAACATTGGTTATGGGACCAGAGTTGTAACACTGGTTCTGAACCCAGAGTTTCTAACAACGTCTTCAGACAGCGCTGGCGCTTCGGCTTTGAAACGGAGATGTGCACCGCCCCCTAGAGTTGGGAACGACTAGCACATGTGTGTGAGGGGAACCTTTACCTTTACCTTAGACATGAACTGAAGCCACAGAGCAGCTTATCAATCTCAAAGGATGCTTTGCTGAAAGGATAGTCAAAACAAGATCCCTCCTTCAAAGCATCTTTGTTTTGTTTCTCAGGAAGGGTTTGCACCCCCCCTCATTGTCCTCATGTTTCTCTTCTGTTGGAAAGGTGGCTGAAGTGACCTTCTCATCCGGCGCTCACTCGCCTTGCACGGGAGTTTTCTCCCCCATCTCTGGCACCACTGCACTTCTTTCTCTGCTCTTTGCTGAACAAGTGGCAGAAGCCGAAGGGTCCCTCCTTCAGACACCTGCGGCAGAGAACATTTCCAAGCAGGAGGATTTCTGTCTGCCAGATGTTGTGAGCAGCGTGCTACGTCAAGTTATGGAGGACTCGGACGAAGACCATCAAGCAAGTCCTGGTAAGCACGATCTTTTTTTTTTTTAACCACTCTGTTTTTCAAATGTTCCAAGACGTCCTCCTGTATATTGTCTGAAAAGGAACCTTTTGCAGTGTCCCAGTACAGCTAGATTTTCTTGGCCACCGGCCTGTTTGGAATTATTGTGGCCACCAGCTGAATCAGATGAGGCGGCCTGGGAGTCGGGGTCAGCATCAAGGCAACCTGAGAGTTCTAAGGGGAAGAGGGAACGGAGCTGGCAGACATAGAGACAGAGGCAAAGCCTGGACCCTCCATCAGCCCCAGATCTGGAGGTGGCTGATGAGGAAGAGAAGGGACAGCTTGGTCCAGTGCCTGATGCACAGAAGGCAGGGGAGAGGAGAGCAGTGGAAATCTATGGGCCGGTCCTTGCGATGAGAGAACCACCGCTGCTAGCAAAGTTCCGCCATAGCTCCGGGTATAAAAGGCAGGGGGCAAAGATGAATAGATGTGGCAGACAGCTATTAATCTCCCTGCCAGACAGACTGGTTAGCCTGCTGTGAGAGAGAGGCTTTTTGCTGGGGCTCCTAATAAAGGAATCGTTGATTTAACTACAGAGAGTTTGTCGTGTTTGGGATCCGGGTCACAACAGGAATTTTGATCCCATGTGGTGGGTGGCTGCCATGGTGGGCATGGGCAGTGATAAAATACCCCCAATTTAGTAGAAGGCAAACTAGCCCCCAATAGGTCCTTTCAAGCATTTAAAGTCATGGTCTCTGGGAGGGAGAAATCTGACCCTGGTTGAACACCAGGACTGTCTTGCAAACGCTGATTGTAAACATCACTATGTGCAGAGTAAAGCATGAAAAGCCTCTATATTCCTAAGAACCCAGTTGCTAGGATTTTGCTAGAGCCTTTTTTCCTTCTCAGGCACCCTGATTTCCTAACCCATTCAAGGAAGTCTGGATAAAGTTAGGTTGGAGAAGGGGATTATCGATTTTATTACAAGCTCATCTATAATATCCAAGTGTTTCTTGCTCAGGGTTGCCTAAAATAGGTTCTGTCTAGAGTCGATGCAATTTCTTTCTAGTAAAGTAGTATTTGTCTTTTTTTTAAAAAAATGTTTCATCTATACATGTTAAACAGAGAGTTTATGTCCAGGATGGGTCCACCAGGAGCTCACCTGTGCTCAAAACTGGAGTCCTGCAGTCCTTGAAGATTGGTACAGTGTGTCAAACCTTTGCGGGGCAAGCTCACGCTTGATGGAATCATTCAGGTAATTCCTCTTTCTTTCTTTCTTTCTTTCTTTCTTTCTTTCTTTCTTTCTTTCTTTCTTTCTTTCTTTCTTTCTTATTTTGGCTTTATTTTAAGTGCTTCACTTTGGAGACATGGTGTCTCGTCTCAGTGGCTAAGATGCTGAGCTTGTCGATTAGAAAGTTTGGCGGTTCGAATCACTAGTGCCACATATCAGAGGGAGCTCCCGTTACTTGTCCCAGCTTCTGCCAACCTAGCAGTTCAAAAGCATGTAAAAAAATGCAAGTAGAAAAATAGGGGCCACAGAACAGCGTTCCAGGTGTCTTAGGTCTTTAGTCATGCCAGCCACATGACCATGGAGACGTCTTCGGACAGCGCTGGCTCTTCGGCTTTGAAACAGAGATGAGCACCACCCCCTAGAGTCAAGAATGACTAGCACATAGGTACGAGGGGAAACTTTGCCTTGACCTTAGTTTAGAGAAAAGCAAACCTAGACACCAAATACTCCACAATTACTAATGCTTCTGTAACGCAATTAAATTGGAATAAATTTCCTTCCTATAGACTCTTCCGAAGGGTAAGCATTTGTGCTCAGTAAAGTCATACTGTATGTCTAAATAAAAAGACATGCATCTGGATAAAACCTCATCTGGGCTTGTTTTGTATATGCAACCTTTACAGATGTTTTTCAGGTTTTCAGATTCAATTCCCAGTGAAATAATTCTGGGGAAAAATGTTTATCTGTTAGCCTGACATGCAGAATTTTGCTAATGGTTAAACCTAGTGGAGAATGGCCATTACCTTTTGGCTTTTATCCATTTTCCTTGGGTTTTATTTTTTCTTTATCTCTGTATAGGATGCTGCAAGCAAGTTCTGCTAAAAATGAAGAGGAAACCCCAACATTGGAAGCGGAGCTGAGACAGTCCCTAGCAGAGTTTTACCAGAAAAAAGTTTCTGAGCGGACAGTTTCCTCTCACCCCCGAGATCAGAAAAAGAGAGGTATGCAATTTGTATGTATATATTTTTTTTACAATCAAGCAAATGAAAGCACAAGAGAACACATCACCCTTACTTAAATATCGGCAGTTCTTGATTTATTACCGCAATTAAGAACAGAATTTCCATTGCTAAGCAAAGCGGTTGTTAAATGAACTTTACACCCAGTTTTACGACTTTTTGCCATGGTTGTTAAGTGAATCACTGCTCTGATGAGGGCTCTGTGTCGGAGGCAGAGAGGAAGCAAGCAGTGAGGCAGAGGAACAGCTGGAGCCTGTTCCCAGTGTGCGCATGCACAGAGCTGCCAGAAGGCAAGAACAAGTAAGAAAGCAGGGTTGACTTAGGAGAAAACCATGCCTTGGAGGTGATTGACCCCTCCCATAAAAAACAAAAGAGGAGCAAATGGGGAGGGGGCTTTTGCAGGAAACAATTTGTTCCTTTGGTCAGTTCAAGAGTGGAAAGTTCTGGTTGTGACTCTAAGAGACTCTGTGCCAAGTGTTGCCTTGCCGTGTGTTTGGAAACTAGTTATCTGGCAGCTCTCCGAGTGAGATAAGGTTCGTGTAAATAAATATTCCTCTGAAAGACTGTTTGCCAAGCCTTGCTGACTGTGAATGAAAGGAATTCACAGCCGTGTAAGTAAAAGAGGTTTTGCCGGGACCAAGACTCCACTTCTTGCTTTCTAAGGTAGCCTGGGTCAGAACACCTGTAAAGATTTCTGATGAGCAGGTTGTGTGTTGTAGGATCTGTGATGTTACTGATCCGTTGGACTCTAATGAACCACGCTCACATAACGCTTTGGTTTTCCGCTTGAACAGGAGGGGTTCCCCGGACACCCATTAGGCAGAAGATGAAAACCATGCCCCGTTCTCTTCAGATGCTCAACGCTGCCATGTTCAACGTGAAAGCTCAGAAACACCAGCCGGATGAAGAGTTGCCAGCGCATAAAAAGCCACGTCAGAGGCTGCTCTCCAGACGATTGGATGGCAAAAGGGAAAGAAACGGAAGGAAACGGAAAAACAAGATAGGTGCGTGGAGATCAGCTCTCTGTCATGTGTAGTAGCTAAACCAAAAGTCCTGTGTTTCAGAACAAAGAGTAGGAGTCGAAACTGGGTGTCTTAGTGCAGATTTAAAGGAGAATTGCAAACATGCTAGAACAGGGGTCTCCAACCCCCAGTCCATAGCCTGGTGCTTGCCTATAACCCGTTGGGAACCGGGCCACACAAGCCGCAGGTGAGCGTGCAAAGCTTCATTTGTGCAAGTGGTAACCACATGCATGAAACCATCCCCTCTCCCACTGCTCCCCTACCACCAATCTGCAGAGTCAGAAAGTTTGTGAATTGCTGTTCTAGAACAGGGATTGGCAACCTTAAGCACTCCAAGAGTCATTTGGACCTGTTTCCCACAGAAAAGAAAACACCGGGAGCCACAAAACCCTTCCCGTGCCTGACTATTTCCTGAGCAGCCACAAAATTAGCATCTGGAGTTGAATTAAACATTGTTTCCTTCTGAAGCTTTTCTTTTCTTGGATTTATCCATGATTGGCCTACCAGGAGTCGAAAGGCTCAATAAATCGCGTGCCCTAGAAGATTGAAATTCCTCCTCTCAATGAGCTTGAATTTTAAGAGTCAATGTACTAAGTTAGGCTGCATGGAGAGATCTGGCTTGCCAATGGTGGAATTATGAAGGTTGTGAGTGACTAGAAATGCATTTATACTGGGGAGGAAAAACTCAACAAAGGAGAGAGGATCATTTGCCCCTGGTCTTCATGCCTCAAGGTTTTCCTGATCCTCTTGCTTGCAAATTCACTGTAATCACAGAAGCGATTACGTCATATTCCATTGCGCTGCCATTATATTCCAGCAAGATATTTCATAATTCTGTATGGTTTTTTTTTACAGACTTCAGTACCGAAGATGAAATGCTTTCTTACCTCAATGAAAACTACCAGAACGCTGTGATGGATGGAGAAAATTTGTTTGCACGTTCTCAAGATATGATGACAGCTCTTAATGCGTTTCAGAACGCCAGTGAGGTAGAGTCATTGCTTAGATACACCTTCCTTTGCTTTCCCAGAGGTCTTTCAAAGGTCTTTCAGAGTTAAAGGCATTGAAAGGGAACTTAAAGGGGACCAGCTTATATTTCTATTATTACAGAAGCATAAATGCCCTGTCTAGGTGATGAAATGACATTAGCAATCAAGAAAAAGTTTTTACCCGTATTTTACCATTCTTTTTTAAGTCCAGCTAATTGGTTGTCTCAAAGGTGCTTTTCAAGAGGCAACTTGGACTTCCTTATTTTTCTTTGAAGACGTTCCATTTCTCAAGGATGAAAGTCCAGAGAAAAACCAGAAAGTCCAAGTTGCCTCTTGAAAAAGCACCTTTGGGACAACCTGGATGACTGAGAATCTCCATAAGACCTCCAGCTAATTGAGTTTCAGGAATTATTTTTGCCTGCCTACACACAAGCATTAAGGAACATCCTGCAAGGCAGCTATTGGTCATGGCCCTTTGTAAGATGGACAATTGAGTTGGTTGGTTTCTTTCTCTCCCAGATCATTTCCACATTATATACCTTTGTTTTAGAGACCACAAGAAAAGTGTAGATGCTAGGATAAGAGATTAAATTCTTCCGTTCCAAAAGAGAATGCTGCCCCCTCCCCCAATGTTTTTCTACTGCAGAAACAATAAACCTGGTTGGATTAGAACAAGCCACCTCCGGCGAGACTTGAATTCGAAACAGTCATGTCATGTTTTCAGCACAGCACAAATGACATTAAAAGATATTGAAACAGAGCAATACAATTTTGTTCTTGCTTGAGAAGGACATCTTGCTGAGAACATCCTGTGGGTGTTTCCTTTTTTCTATTCAAATGTCATCTGTTTCCATATAAAGGAAGAAAAAATGATTGTATTCTGTCTTAATTTGTTTGCTCCTTAATACAAGACTCTTAAGATTTAGCAGTGGCATATAAATCTATTAAATGTGTCTCTCTGATACTTCCCCCATGTGCTTTGTGGTTTGCATTTAGTTACCGTATTTTTCGGAGTATAAGACACTCCGAAATATAAGACACGTATAGCTTTTGGGGAGGAAAACAAGAAAAGAAAATCTGCCTCTGCCTCCCAGCAATTTGCCTCCTTAAAGCAAACAGCCAGTTTCACTTTCAGCATAGCTTGATAAGCACAAGCAGCTGATTGTCAAGTCACCCAACAATTAGTTGTTTCAGGCTGCAGGGATTGGCATAGCCTATTACCTCCACACGCCCCATTTTTCGCCCGTTCCAGGTGGCAGGGATCAGAATGGGTGGAAAATAGGGCGCACAGAGGCCAGAAACGGAGTGTGCAGAGGCTAAAATTGGGATGCAGAGGCCAAAAATGGGGCTTGGGGAGGCAGCAATGGCAATCCCTGCAGCCTGAAACAGCTGATCGTCGGGAGGCAAATCTAACTGACAATCAGCTGCGTGTGCTAATCAGGCTGTGCTGAAACTGAAACAGGCTGTTTGCTGCAAGGAGGCAAATTGCTGGGAGATAGAGACCAAAGGATGGGGGCCGGCGAGTGAGCAGGGCTACTTTTGGTGTATAAGATGCGCCCGAATTTTCACCCAATTTTAAGGGGGGAGAAGCATGTCTTATACTCTGCAAAATGCAGTAGGTAGCCTGTTCTGACACCACCACCCCATCCACCCCCGCCTGCAAAGAGTACAAAGCACAGGCTTGGCTGCTTGCCACTGGTTAATTGCTGAAATTAGGAATTCCTTGGCTGTGAGCCCAGATAACTCACGTTAAACTCTGCAGCACCTTTTTACACAGAGTCCCAAACAGACGCGACTCGAATGCTCAGACAGTCTCGACTATGATTTTGAACTGTTGTTTCCTGCGAATGGCCCCTCCCAAAGCCTTCCCTATAAGCTCTCTTGGGAGGGGCCAATCAACAATCATCTGGTGACCAATTATCGCCCTGCGTAATCTAGCATCAGGGACAAACTGCCCCTGATCCTCCCCACTACTCCATGCCTCAGGTGCCTCCTGGTGGCCAACCAGCCTCTCTTCTTCCTCCTCTGCCTCTGAACCCTGCCCAAGGTCTTCTTCATCTTCCAGGGCAGACTCATCTGGAGCCGGCTGGGCCACAACAGTAGCCTCTCTATTTTTGTGCAGTTACTCCAATGGGCTATTTTTGTGATTGCCACTTGTATTTGGTGCATATCTGCGGTAACGCCTTTGTCTCTGATGTTGTGTTCGTAGGCAATTTGTCTAGACACGATCGAAAGACGTCTCCTGAAGCCCCCCAGTACTCTTCGTCAACAACTTGCTGCTGATCCTGATAAAGAAACCAGAATCAAAGAGTACAGAGCCTGTTTTTTGCTTCTAAAATAATTGATTCAGTTAATTTTAGATGTTGGGATGCTTCTGTGTATAAGTGGAAGGATTGAGTTGAATGTTTGTGATGTTGTCCTTGATTTAAATTCACTCCCATTATATTGTTCCGAAAATATTTGCATACCCATTATATAATATATCCTTGGCAAAATGTTTTATTTTGTTTGTATGGTATATGCCTGAAACTATTGCCAAGGCCTGGTTGCATATTAGTTAGAATGTATTGCTGGCTAATTCTTCCGATTGCCAGCAATTCGATCCTGACCAGCTCAAAATTGACTCAGCCACCTGTCCTTCCGAGGTCGGGAAAATGAGGACCCAGACTGTTGGGGGCAATATGCTAACTCCGTAAACCGCTTAGAGAGGGCTGTAAATCACTATGAAGTGATATATATATGTCTAAGTGCTATTGTTACTCTATACATATGTATATTTGTAGACTGGTTTTCCACTAGAATTCTTGATAGCAATTGATTGATAAACGATTAAAATACCCTTAGTCCAAATTGCTACTGTAATTGGTATTAATTGAGAACGTTTGCAGCTTTGGGCGCTCTGTGGAAAACGCTTTTTGGAGTAATTTCTCCTGCATTTCCTCCCCACAGTCCATTTTTACTGCTACTTTGAACAGATGAAGAGGGAAGAAACAAGGAATAGTCCCCTCAATCTGTCTTTTCCTCTTTTTTTTTTTTAAAAAGGTGCAGACTTCAAATGTATTTGCGCCTGGAGATGTGCCTACAATGTCCTTCTTTGCAAAATAACACAGACAGAATGGAGCAGCTTGTGCAAGAGGTAAATAAAGTGTGTGTGTGTGTGTGTGTGTGTGTTACACACATCTCTTGAGTCCTGGAATGTAAGACTTTGTTCTTTACTTTGAGTGTCATGGATTTGGGAACTTTTACTCTCTTGCAGATGACGGAGTTACTTAGGATGTTGTGTTTGACTAAAGATCCAGGATACCTCAGCAGTTTTTTGGAAGAAGTTGTAGATATGTAAGTGATCAAAAGTCAGAGGCAATTGATTTGTATTTGTTTGTTTGTTAAACATGTACAAGATAACAAGTATAGGTATGAACATAAACATGAACAAAGGAAGTAAATGCAGATACATGGGGACAGAAGGGCAGGGATGGTAGGCACGCTGGTGCGCTTATGCATGAATGGGGTGAGGTGAATGAATGGGGTGAGGTCCACGGTAGAGAGTTTTAAGGTTGAAGCTGTGGGGGTTTGAGGATGTAACAAGGGAGTCGGGTAGAGCATTCCAGGCGTGGGCCGCTCTGTTTACCTTGAGCTTGTATCAATTGTTTGCCTATGTATTATTGCATTATTTATGTTGCGGTGTCCCAAGATCTAGTGATCAACTTTTGCAACCTTCTGAAAAACAAAGTCAACAGGATAACCAAATTCTCTTAACAACCGGACTACTAACTTTATCTACTGAAGTGATTCACTTAACCAATGCGACAAGAAATGTTGTCTCACTTAACAAACATCTCACCTAACAACAGAAATGTTGGGCTCCGTTGGGGCTCTACCTGTACATAGATAGCTAGGTACCTAAATTTCGCCAAGATTTAAATCCTGTGGTTTTGCGCTCTCCCTACAGATATCTGGAATCTATGCCCAAGACTCTGGGTGATTTGTACTACAGTCTAGGAACCGAGATTCCCGCTAAGTTAGCTTCCATCCTCCCAACGGATTTCTTTAGCGATGATTCCATCCCTGAGGAGACGCAGATTCCGTCCCTTCCTGCCTCTGCCGCCTCTCTTCCCCTTTCTAAAGCAGCTTCTTTAAGCGCCGAAGCAGATGAGCTGGAAGCACTGCGCACCCGATCTGCCAAGAAACGGTAAGTGTATGTTTGGAATTGACAGGGTTGACTTGAATTCAAGCTAAAACATAGGAGTAACTGTGCATGATCCCCGCAAAAATGTTATCATTTTTTTCGGAGTATAAGACGCACCCTTTTCCCTTAAAAAAGAGGGTGAAAATCTGAGTGCGTCTTATACACTGAATACAGTATTTGTGGCCTCCAGAAATCCCTCCCCCTTTGCAAGAATGGCCGTGCATAGCCTTTAGGAGGCTTCCAGAGTGCTCCTGGGGGCTGGGGAGGGCAGAAATAAGCAAAACACGGGACGTCTTTTGCTTATCTTTGCCCCCCCCCCCAGCCCCCAGGAGCACTCTACAAGCCTCCTAAAGGCTATTCATGCCCCCTTTTTTTGGACAAAAAAGGGGCCCATCTTTGTGGAAAACGGGCCCATTTTTGGGAGATCTGCAGAGTGCAAAAACTTTTTTCTTTAATTTGCCTCTTCAAAATCTTGGTGCTTCTTATACTCCGAAAGATATATGGTAAGTTCTGTCTACTCCCCTCACCCCCAGTGCTTCTTCTGCTTCTGTAATTGATTTCTGCAGAGCCACAGTACTGGTTGGGTTGTTGAGTGGAAAGCAGAGTGGGTGTCACCCATATCTGTTGGGCTTACAGTGTGGGAGTATTCTGAAGTCATGCGTGGGCGAGAAACTCAAGTCGTCTGCACCTTAAAAACAGGCTTGATTCATGATGGGAAGGGGAAGGAAACATCCTGCATCTTATGAAACAGTAGCGGGAATCTAAATGCTTTTTGCCTCACTTTGCTGAAAAACGCCTGTCTTCTGCTTTCAGAAAGCATCCGTTAGCCAGACATAGGAGTATCACAGAACTGTCACAGAACTTACGGCAAATAGAAATTCCTCAAGCATCCTGGAACCGCAGGAGAAAGGTGAAATTTCCGTTCGGGAACAAATGGCTTGCAAGATTAGTGGGAGGGAAACATGCACAACAGTTAGAAAGGGCAACTCTGCTTCATAAAGAACTTCGCCCCTTGGGAAGTGTGATCGTTTTTGTGCATAGAAGAGGGAGGTGTACTTTACTTCCTGTAGAACTTGGAATGAAGTAGTTTTTAATACGCAAATGGACGTTGGGGTTTTTAGGGGGAATTTTAGCACAGGCTCCGATTTAATTCTTTTTACCTATTTATTGTATTTTTATTATTGTTGGTTTTAATTTCCTGTGCACCGCCCTGGGTCCATTTCGATGGAGAAGGCGCGGTATATAAATTGAAATAAAGTAAGGTAAAGTATCCAGCAGGATTAGTTTTCCACTGACAGCTTGTAAGTGATGTGAATTTTGCAGCCTTTTTAATGCGGTGTTATACATTTTCAGGACGCCTCTCATCTGCCCCAGGATGCCAAATTGGCACCCATTCCCAAGAAAATGGGAGCACAAGGTACGTCTCCTATCCTAAGATTTGTTGCAAGATTGGTTTCTCTCTCCATGTACGGATGGCCTACATCCAAACTAGAGTGTTAGTTCTCCGTGTCATATAACATGTGGGTGCATGCATAATTTTGTATTTATTTATTTATTTATTTATCTTGCATGCAATGTAATTGTGAAGCTCCCAAGAGAAAACCCCAATTAATTCACCGCCTCAAGACAAAGTTCAAAAAACATCCATTTATTACGATTAACATCTTGGCTGAGCCTCTGGTGGAGCCAGAACTGAAAATCATTTGATGGCATCTGAACTTTACCCCCCTATGCCCCCTCCCCTCTGCCTGGTCATAAATCACGTTACCCAATTAGCATTGAAATTAAATCTATGCATGCGCAGTCACACGTCATCTTGAGATTCCATTCCGATCCCTGTAATGTTTGGAATTCACACTTCTCTATGGCAGCTTGATAATCGTTATGGTGATGGTTTGCAAGCTGACATCAATTTCATTTTAACGTAATGCTGATTAGTGAAATATTCAAAGTGACAATAAAGTGTTCGATTCTAAGCAGGAAGTGAGGTGATACTTCTCTCACATTGCAGGGAGCTAAGATATTAGACATTCTCTCAATGAAGATGTTTTTTATCGCAGTCACCAATAAAGTTGCAAATAAACAAAAGAACATTGAAAATAAAAAAAAGCAAGATAAAAGATTGCAGTTGGTGGCAGGTTCATCGGTGAATAATCGAAATCTGCCTAATTTTGCAAGCAGCATAACAAAATTTGGCTACATGCAAGGGACTGAATCATACTGATCTGGAAACTGCACATTAAAAAAGATAATTACAAAAGTATCCTCTCCACTCAATCTAGTTGTTATTTTCACTGCTTCTTTGGCATAACTTAAAGGCTAAAGGAAATCCAAGCTTTCGGTAAAGTTAGTCATTGCATAGCTAAAAAGATGATTGCTTCACAGATATTAATTTAAAAAAATCTAGCATGTATATGTTACAACTTTCTTTAATATTTATCTTGTTGTGCACCCTTAATTCTGCCTTTGCCTCCGTGTACTACATCCACATCGTATTAGTTACCTCAAATCTGACTTGACGAACTGGAGCAATGAGATTTTTGTCTTAAAGATGTTTTACTGGTTTTTTTTCCTTAAATATCTAACTGATGATTGGTTTTGTCCAGGATATGCTTGTGTACTAGAAAACCTCTTGTTTTTGTTGCTTTCAGAAGTGACAAAGGTGAGAAGGAATCTTTTCAATGAAGAAACTCTACCTCTGGGGAAAAGTTCCCTACCAAAAATGGCTCGGAGCCAGTCAGTTTCCATTTTAGAAGATCTAAAAGATAAATGCAGCAGATCTAAGGAAGATATTAGAGGTAAGGGAATAATGGATAGAATACTTAAAGAGGCTTGAATAAAGGTCAATTGGCATAAATCGCTCCTATTCCGTGAATGACCTTTTATTTACAGCTAGCTGATAACCCGGTGTTGTCCGGTATTTATTTATAGGGGGAAAATGTCCGGACCAATGTAATTTCTAACGTTGGATTTTCCTCCTTACCAAAGGGAGCCCCCTTGTGGAGTACTATGAAGCCATTACCATGGCAACTCCAGTGCGCTGTACAGTAGAAGCCATTTTAAGGCACAACAGGCTGTATCGAAAAGATGATGACTTGCTGTTTATATGTACACTGTGAGCTTATGCACTGGAGATTCCTTGTGTGTCCAATCACACTTGGCCAATAAAGAATTCTATTCTATTCTGATATGGAATTTCTTTTCACAGCACTATATTCCCTACATCTGATAAAGTGGAGTTCACCCACTATACCTTATATGGGAAAATATGATTGTGTCCAAGATGCTACAAGTATTTGCCATGATAGCAGCTGCTTTCAATACAAGTTCAGTCCTGAAAAAGAACTTCTGTCCTTGCTTGCTTCCCAAGCAGGAAGCAAACAGATTGCTTGCTTAAGTGTAATCTTATTTCTCTACACAACTTACTCTGTTTCAGCTCATCACAAGCTGTTGACCAAAAGGGTGGCAGAAACCCCTTTGCACAAGCAGATGTCCAAGAGGCTGCTGCAGAGGCAGATCACAGGCCGGTGAGTGAAAGCTTTGGATTCATTTAATAGCAATTTACCCATCTTACTTTGGAATAAAGTCAAAATCTTCCTTTCTTGACTACTGCATGCCTTACTGCTCCACTAAGTCTCAAACATTCTTTTCTGCAAAGGTGTTCGGATCCTGGGTCGGATGTTGGCATTGTAGAAGAATCTCCTGAAAAAACCATAAGCTGTAAGTACCGATTGACAGGCTATTACTTTGCAAATCAAAGTGACTCGAGGATTGCAATTCAGCAGAAATTTGAGAAATAGCAATAGCCCTTAGACTTACATAGCACTTTACAGTGCTTTATTGCCCTCTCTAAGCAGTTTACAGAGTCAGCCTCTTGCCCCCAACAATCTGGGTCCTCATTTTACCCACCACGGAAGGATGGAAGGCTGAGTCAACCTTGAGCTGGTCAGGATCGAACTGCTGGCATTCGGCAGAATTAGCCTGCAGCACTACATTCGAACTGCTGCGTCACCACGGCGCTTATGACTAAATTCTGGCTTTGGGCAAGAGCCATGCACCAGATACAGCATTGTTATCTCAGCCAGGTCACAGGATGAAAAAGAGACTCAGCCTTTCGACACTGGTATGAAGTGGCTCCAATTTCATCTAGATCATTATGGGGGTGGGGGGTGTGAGAGAAAGAGGCAGTTTGAAGGACACGGAGCGACGCTAACCGCAGCCCTTTATAGTTGCATGTCCAGGTGTAGTGTTATTTCTGTCTCTTAGTGGAGGTGTCTCGAACCCTTAGTTGCTAGAGGCAGAGATCAGCAGTCTTCCATCTTGCCAATGTAGGCTCCTGAAAAACGACAGTATCCAAAGAATTCTTCATGAGCTTTGAAGGATTCTTTTATTTCACTAAGCAGGGCTTCCCGCATTCCTCAGTATTTCCTTCCAAGGGTGACATAGTCTATATCAGTGAAGGCAAACCTTTTCGGAACCGAACTGGAATGCATGTGCATGCGCTGGAGTACCGGAAACCCAAACCCCAGCTGGCCGGTGCACATGGCAGCCAGCTGATCTTCGGGTTTCCGGCATGCGTGCTGGTCAGCTAGCCTTCACATGTGCCAGAGCACCGGGAACCCAAAGACCAGCTGGCCAGCACGTGCATGCCTGTTTTGGGCCATTTTTCAGGGCGTTTTCTGGGGCATTTTGGGGGGCGTTTTCTGGCACTCTGGCACTTGCGACCACCAGTGCGCCAGAAACCAGAAGAGCAGCTGGAGACGGTGTGAGTGCCCACAGAGAGGGCTCTGCGCGCCACCTCTGGCATGCGTGCCCTAGGTTCTCCATCACGGGTCGATATCGAGCATTGACTCTCGATATCAATTGACTCTCTTGATTCTCTCCTTTTCGTTTTCTCTTCCTAAAAGATGGTTTAAGAAGAAGTCCGCGGATCAAGCAACTGATGCAGGATAAATTTCCCTCGGGCAACATCCACTCTCTAGAGCCAAACAAGAGGAACACACCACAAGTGCCTTCTGTACAGCTAGAAGAACCAGGTGAGATCTAATAGGGATGTAAGTAAGGGAGAGGTTGAGTTTCCTGACTTGTATCAGTATTTATGTTTCTACTACTTAGAACGGGATTCTTCTCTTATCACTAATTTAAATCGAAACCAAAGCCTTTCCTATTTACTAATACAGAGCAGACAACCTCCAACCTTCCAGATATTATTTCACTGAAGTTCTCAGCATCCCTCACCAATGACTAGGCTGGCTAAATGATGCCAGGAGGTGTATTTCAACAGTATTTAGAAGGACATGGGGTTTTCATTTTGATTTATCACGATAAATGGTAACCTTAGGTATTTATTTATTTTTATTTATTTATTATTTATTATTCGATTTATATACCGCTCCTATCTCCATCAAGATGGACTCAGGACGGTGTACAGGGAATTAAAAATCACACCAACAAACAACAATACATACAATGATAATATTAAAATGAATTAAATTAGGTAACCTGTGCTAAAAATATTTCCCATTAATAAAATTATAAATCCAATTACCGTATTTATCGGCGTATAACACGCACCTTCATTTTAAGAGGGAAATTTCAGGAAAAAAATTTAAATTTCAAATAAAGAACTTTGAAGCAAAATAAGGGTAGTGTATATGGTGTATACGGTACTTGTTAATACTGTAAAAACGTGGCTTCTTAACATTATATCGGCGTATAACACGCATACATCATTTGCCCCCTATTTTCAAGGGGGGAAAGTGCGTGTTATACGCCGATAAATACGGTACTAATTGCTAAAATTATGTCGCATCTGAGCCCTAAGCTCTAAGCTAGACCGGCTTGGTGGAAGAAGTATGTCTTAAGTGAGCGGCGAAAGAGGGGAAGGTAGAGTTTCTCCTGCAAACTTACAGATATAATTTAGCTTCAGCTTGTCTAAAGTGTCGGATTTTTATCCACAGGTCTGGCTTCACCTCCCGCAAAAGCCCCCCAATCTCCAAAGACTATACTTTTTGGAGAGGTTTTGGGTGGATTTAGTTTGGGGAGAACGAGCTCTCCCCAAACGAGAAGAAAACAACTCATCTTTGATGAGCCTGTTCCTCAGGTAGAATTGCCATCTTTCTATTTTTCTCAATGTTTTATCTGTTGTTGTTTTAATTTATTAATCAAATGTATGCCCATCTCAACAAAAACAATTCTGGGTGATCATCAGCGCTGTATTTCCCAGTTTCTTTGCTCTTTTAAAAACTTTTTGGATCTAGACAGTAGTTTAACCATTTACGAGGCATCTGCTTGGCTTACACTTAAAAATGGCCTCTGCCTACTGGTAGGTAATATATTCTTCATTAGGCATTTATCTAATATATATTAGGATTCAATGATATGAAGTTGCTGTTCATAGAAGAAGATGCATGCCATTTTTAAACCGGGTTGTTATATGAGCTCCAGCTATTCTACAAAGCAATTATTACACACTGCATATCTGCTAAGATCTTTGTTTTTAACCTTTTTTGAAAACACCGAGCCGCGGTGGCGCAGTGGTTAAGAGTGCAGTACTGCAGGCTACTTCTGCCGACTGCCCGCAATTAAGCAGTACAAATCTCACCAGGCTCAAGGTTAACTCAGCCTTCCATCCTTCCGAGCTGGGTCAAATGAGGACCCAAATTGTTGGGGGGCAAGAGGCTGTGAGGGGAGAAAATATTCATTGGAAAGTTGCAGGCAATAGGCCTAGGAGTGAGCTTGCAGGCCTCACTGACCCAAAGGTTAAACTAATATCATTGCAAAATGTACCATCCATATTCCAAATGTCCTGACTTGTGCCTGCACTTTCTGCAAAGTTGGTACTTGTATGGATATATTTAGAGCAGAGTGCAGAGAAGAGCAACCAAGATGATTAGGGGACTGGAGACTAAAACATGAAGAACGGTTGCAGGAACTGGGTATGTCTAGTTTGATGAAGAGAAGGACCAGGGGAGATATGATAGCAATGTTCCGATATCTCAGAGGATGCCACAAAGAAGAGGGAGTCAAACTATTCTCCAAGGCACCTGGGGACAGGACAAGAAGCAATGGGTGGAAACTAATCAAGGAGAGAAGCAACTTAGAACTAAGGAGAAATTTCCTGACAGTTAGAACAATTAACCTTTGGAACAGCTTGCCTCCAGAAGTTGTGAATGCCCCAACCCTGGAAGTCTTTAAGAAGATGTTAGATAGCCATTTGTCTGAAATGGTATATGGTTCCTGCCCACGCAGGGGGTTGGACTAGAAGACCTCCAAGGTCCCTTCCAACTCTGCTATTGTATTGTATTGTAAGAGCAGGAACAATGAGATGGTGGGAAATGAGGAACTGAAAGTAACAAGTGTCAGAGCTTCAAATGTACATGGGTATTTGCAGAGAGTGACGGTCAGTGACAGTCAGTAAGACAGAACAAGGCAGCAAGTTGTGAAATGTGCAGCAAAGTATAAAAACAATGTCTGGGGAAGAGTTCACTGGCTGGATTCAGCTATGACAGTGGAATGCTAATCTAAATAATACTACGTTTGCTATTCATGTTCAAAATTGTTCATGAAACAAGAAACCTGGTCTTAAAGTAAGATTGATTGCTTGTGGTTTCCCTTTGCTTTTCATACGGGGAAATGTTTATGACAAGGCTGACTCTAAACCGCTTGGCGAGGACTGTAAAAGCACCTTGAAGCGGTATATAAGTCTTAAGTGCGATGGCTATTGCTATTTCTATGCTTTAAAAAGCGCACAGCTCATTTTGTTCCTCTCTCTGCATCTCTGATCTTTTCCCACGCTTCTTTCGCAGGCACCCGGGAAGAGTCCTTTTCAGTCTTCCCAGGAGCTCTTAAACCCCAAGGAGTTAAGCACGCTGAGAAGATCTCCTCGGATTCAAGAAAAGGCACGGCGGACACCCCAGAAAACGCCAGCCCTTAAAAACTCGGTGGCCAAATGTTTGGGAAATCTTTTCTCCCCCCCGAGGCAGAAGAGCAAGTCCTTGCCTGCATCCACCGGAAATCAGGAACCTTGCCTGCCTTGGATTGCCGAGAAGAAAAACAGGCGTCCTTCCTCGCCCAAGACAGCAGGACTCCAAACCCCAGAGAAGCCACCCCTCTCTGACATGCTGGACGATGTGTTCGCTTGGCCTGCGGAGGGTCCCGATTCGCCCATCGTCCTGTCGCCTCCTTCATCCCCATTCGCCCTTCGGGGGAAGTCGTGCTCAGAGCCGCAGCCCTCGAGGCGTTCCTTGAGAATCTCCCCCCGCCGAACGCCTACGGTTTGGGCTGAGAACCGGACTCTTGAGGTGCGAAGGAATACCTGTCCTGAGCCAGTCTCATCTGTGGACTTCCCCACTCTGTTGCCAGGAGCATCATCCGCAGCTTTCAAAGACGCACATCCAGAACTGGGGTTGACACACATCCAGAAGATTCCAAACATTAGGACTGTGTCTGAATCCGCTTCGGAGATTCTTCGTCCGGCTTTCCAATTTGATGGCATCTCTCCGTCCCATAATGGCTCCGCAAGAGCTGCCAGCCCTTGCCTGCTCTCTCCAACTGGCGAAAAGCTGGGAAGAGACTCTTATAGCCCCCAAGAAACAGTGTGTGCCAGAAAGATCTCCCCCATAAAAGCCGTGGGCTCCCCTCCTTCCTTGCCCAGAGAGGAGCATCCCTGTATGGGCAGCAGAAGTCTTGTTGCTGAAACCAGCCCATTCATTGACCCAGAAGAGGATGCTTTGTTGGATCAGAGACCTGAACCAATAACTGAAATAATAAGTCCGAGTAAAAGGAAAGGTTTAGGGAGGGGCCTGTCTCCTGCGTTCCCTTCCAATAACCCCACGAGCATTACGCAGGCCGTCGTATTGTGCGAAAACCTGGATCTCAGCAAGTCTCTTTCAGATGGTTCTCTTGTCGATGCGAGCTCCAGCAGTAGCATTTCTTCGGAAGAGGACGCTGTGGGTGGGGCGCCTCTGCTCTTCTCAAGTCCCCCCCGACAAGAGCGGGACTCCCCGCTTGCGATCTCAAAACCCGGGTCTGGTGCCTACGCCTTGCGCTGCACCGCCGACAGAAGGCAACGGGAAGCCGCCGCACGGCTGGAGAAGGAGGAGAAGACGGCCACCTCTAAAGCTCTCGGGGCCACCGCTACGCCGCTGACCTACGAGGTGGAGCTTGAAATGCAAGCTTCCGGCCTGCCCAAGCTCCGCATCAGGAAAGTCGCGCCCGAAGCCGCACGGCGGCCCCTCGATTTGTGCGACAAACTCAAGGGGGAGGAGGACAATCGCGCTGCGGGGGATGTTTCCGTGGCCTGGTGCAGTAGGCACCCGGAGAAATTGGAACCCGCCTCCATCTCGCCGTCCTGCCTTCGCTCCGCCCACAACACCCCTGGGAAGTTTGGGGTGGGCGGGCAGACTTACATATGCCACTCCTACTCCCCCACTCTCTGTACCTCCTCCACAACTTCCCCCTCCCAGGGCAGCGTCCCTTGGACCCCGTCTCCCAAACGTAAAGGGAAGGTCACCCCCGAGGCCATCAAAGATTGGCCGCGAAGGAAAAGGGCCGCGGTGGGCTTCAGCAGAAGCGAAAGGCCAGCCGAAGCCGTCGGGGAAGAGCCAGCCCCACCTCCTGGGGGCAAGGAAGCGTTCGAACTCTTGAGTAGCAGAAAGGTTCGCCTCCTGGCAGACCCGGAACTTGAAGGCATCGGCAAGCTTGAAGATCCGTCGCTTGGCAGCGATACTGAAGGCCATAAGGAGGAGAACATCTACAGAGACACTCTGGTGCTGGAGTCCAGAAAAAGGGCACAGGAGCAGAGAGCGGAGGGTGAGGAGGCCAGCCAGGAAACGAAAAGGCCGTGCCTAATAAAAGAGGACCCCGGAGCTGCTGCCTACTCAACCGAACTGCTGAGCACGGGAGAACAGGCCATATCCTCAAAGCCGACGATCTTGGAGGACATCTTCAACTTCTCAGGTACTTTGGGGCTGATCGTCCCTTCTGTTGTCCTCTCAAGGCAGCTATTAGACAAGTCCCATTTGCCAGGCCAGCGGTCACCAACTGGGGGTCCGTGAGAAAATTTTGCTGGTCCGCAGAAAAATTATTTTTTATATTGCACTAAATCAGGGCTCCTCAAACTACGACCCCCTGGGATGGATACGTGCAATGAACGCTTGTGTTGCTGCAGAGTCTCGGCCTTTGGGGTCTTTGTGTAGGTTGGAGGGGGACACGAAATTCTGACTTGGGGTCTGCTTCGGCCTTCTGGTGCGGGGCTTTGGGGGAAGGCTGGAGGGAAGCGCCGCTGGTGGCGAAGAGCCGGAGGGCCTCGTTCCAGTGGGACTGTACCATGGCCTGGAACTGGCTGACCATCTCAGCCCACTGAGCCTCCAGGCGCCTCTACCTGGCCTTGCACTCCTGCAGGTCTTCCCTCTGCTTGGAAAGCCTATGCTCCTAGTCCCCAGTGAGGTGTTTCTGCTGAGCCTCCTTCTCGGTCAGATCCAATTTGAACTGAGCTGTTTGTGCCAATTCTTTCTTGTGGTGGCTGCTTAGCTCCAACAACTGTTTCCTATTGGGGCCCTAACGAGCCCTGGCTGGCAGGGGAGGGGCGAGTAGTCACATGACCACCTAGCCACGCCCATTCAGCTGGTCATTAGGCAGATCATATTAGTGGTCTGTGGGATTTAAAATGTATGAATTTAGTGGTCCCGGAGGTCCGAAAGGTTGGTGAGCCCTGTGCCAGACCTTTTCATAGAAGTCTTAATAGTTAAGGTTTAAAGACAGCTTCTATCCTTGGGCTGTGAGACTTTTAAATTCAACCGCAATCACTCCATGCATGTGCAGGTTTTTTCTTTTCTCTTTTGTTTTGTTTCTGTTATAATTTTGCACCAGTGAAGTTAAAACCAATTTCATTGCAATTTTAGTACAATGACAATAAAGATGATGATGATGATGATGATGATGCTTATTATTATTACAAAGCTTAGTTGCAGGAACCCAAATTAAAGCATTTGCAAGCAAGGTGGCTGTTCAGACTCTCCTGGACCATTTGTTCATTTCTTCTATGGTTTGTTGAGGTCATGAGAAAAGGCTCGAGCCTGGATCTTGATCTTTAATTTTAGTGAACTTACGAGGGTAAACCTATACACAGTTATTGATAATTTGCTTTATTTGTGGTCCCTGGGCTCCCTGAAAGCTGCTTTATCTCCTGTAAAGAGCTCAGATTTTTCCTCCAGTGTTAGATGCCGTTTTCTTCCATTAAGTTTAAGCCTTCTGTTTTCCCAACTCCAGATACGACTCCGCCCAAATCTTCAGGAAATGGCATGATCTCTGCTAGTGGCCTTTGGGCCCTGGAACAGTCCCCGCTCCTCTACAAAGGCCCTCCTGCAACCCAGAAGAAGTGCCCAAAAGGTATGCCAATTTGCATTTCACACCCTCGGTGTAAGTAATGAGTAACAACATTTCAAGGGAGCTAAATTTCATGCATGCAATATTGTGAGAATGGGAGTTCCCGGGTGTCCTTCCAAAATCAACTGGAGGCTTGCTTATTTAACAGAATAATAGAATAAGTTGGAAGAGACCTTGGAGGTCTTCTAGTCCAACCCCCTGCTTAGGCAGGAAACCCTACACCACTTCAGACAGATGGTTATCCAACATCTTGTTAAAAACTTCCAGTGTTGGAGCATTCACAACTTCTGGAGGCAAGCTGTTCCACTGATTAATTCTTCTAACTGTCAGGAAATTTCTCCTCAGTTCTAAGTTGCTTCTCTCCTTGATTGGTTTCTACCCATTGCTTCTTGTTCTGCCCTCAGGTGCTTTGGAGAATAGCTTGTCTGCCTCTTCTTTGTGGCAGCCCCTGAGATACTGGAGCACTGCTATCATGTCACCCGTAGTCCTTCTCTTCACTAGACTAGCCGTACCCAGTTCCTGCAACCGTTCGTCAAATGTTTTAGCCTCCAGTCTTCCAAATTATTCTGCTTAATTTTTTTAGCCATACGTCTCTCTTTTCTTTTGAGCCGAGAGAGGGTTTTTCAAGACCAGTAAAGGCCCCTGCTCTCTCTAAACATGGTTTTAAAAACACGAGATGTGAAAATGACAGGATGTGAGAAAGGCAAAGAAAGGCAAATTCAAGCGCTGGCTTTTGGTTCCAATGGCTTTGGAGAACATATCTATAGAGCATAAAGCCAAGTTGTAGCTAGGCTTGATTTCCCAAATGGCTATTGTAGCTAAAACGATGACCTCTCCTCAATCCTGCCTTAAGCAGTTTTAAGCAAAAACTTTGCAAATCGTGGCCACATAATGAGGGAATGCTTCAAACAGTCAGAAATGCAGGCTGTTGCCGAGTGCCCAAAACCGGCTACAGGACTGTGGGAGGGACAGATGTGTCAGAACTTCAAAACTAGGTTGTAAGTACTTTGAGGAGGCCCATCATAACTTCAAAAGCTCGCTAAGCAACTGGTCACTACCCATATAGCCCAATTAGAATTGATAAAGGGGAAGGACCCGGATTCCTCTCCCCCTTCCGCCACATATGTCACACTAACCTAGATGACGGCAAACTCTTTTTCATCTTTCATTTGAAAAGACATTCCCTTGAGTGGAGCGGGGGCCTAGAGGTGGAGCTCCCACCTCATGATCAGGAGGCTGTTAGTTCGATCCTAGGTAGAGGCTGATATTTCTCTCTGTGCACAATGAGAATATATTTGCTGGAACAAAAACCTGCATTGGCGACAGGAAGAGCATCTGGCCATTAAACACTCAGCTCCATTCACTGGCCTAGGCTCCACCCTGCAAGGGATTATGGGGGTCATTAAAAGGAGATGATGATTGGGAAAGGCATTCCCTTAAGAAAGCTAGAAAATCCTACACCCCCTTCAAACAAATTTTGAGTTCCCCCATTTCTGTTCTTAACAGTGTTCCATTGAGATTTTTCACATCTATTTTCTCCTATAGGGGAAGACCCGGATACATTTGGAGCTGCATACGAGGACTTCTCTCTTTTCCGCAGCACGCCGGCCAGGAAGCGGTCCATTACCAGGACCTACTCACGGAAAAGGCCACTCTGCTGAAACGAGATGGCCGGTGGGAGTATTTTGGTGCCAGGCCTTCAATTTCTTTGGGACAAACGTTGCAATCCAAATCAGGATTCAGTCCCCAAAAGCGATCGCTTGCGTGTGGCTGACAGCGACTCATTGCTGAGTTCCAAGAAGAGCAGAAAATCAATTCTGTATTTCAGGGGTCTCCAAGCTTGGCCCCTTTAAGACATGTCGATTTCAATTCTCAGAATTCTGGGAGTTGAAGTCCACAAGTCTTAAAGGGGCCAAGCTTGGAGACCCCTGCTGTATTTTATATAGGTTTTTTTTTTAAATGAAAGCAACCACTTTTAAATAGTTCTTTTGTAAAATAAATTAATTTTTTTGACCAACCGATTTTTCAAATGGTCGCTAAAGTTTTAGCATATCTTAGGTTTCGTGCTTAATTATTCTAAGGCTCTAACTTTGACTCAACCACGCTTTTTGAAGTCCTAATCCTGAAGCTGTTGGCTGTTATCTGGAGGGAAAGAAAAGTCAAACACCAACTTTAGTCAAGTTTATGATCAAACTTTCTCAAGGGCAAACTGTAGACAGATTTACAAAGAGCTACGGTAGTTTATTGAAAGTACAGCCTGAAATATGTGTACATATTTGCAAAGAGATCAAATTTACTGTCCCTTTGTTTTGAACGCCATTCGTTACGGGAAATCCAGATTTGCAAAACAAAGTTTTTGTAAAGAATGGAAACAACCAGTTTCGTTGTAAAAGGCAAGTATACAAAAATAACAAAGCCAGCAAAGCCCAGGTAAAAAGTTCTGCGAAGATGTCGACATTTGCCTGGGTTTATTCATTACACTAAAGCAGAATGCGATTTATACAATCTGGAGATGGACCAGGCTGGAAGGGTTCTCCTCCTCATCTCTCTAATCCACCAATCTAGTGGTTTCCGATAAGACCGCTATCTAGCCTCTGTTTGAAAGATCTCCAGCGTAAGGAGATCACCAACTTCTGAGGGAGCCTTTTCCATGATTGGACATTTTCATATCATTTGGAAAGCAATAATGAAAAGTCGAAGGCAGAGGTGTTCAACGTTGACAACTTTAATAAGACTTCCAACTCCCATGGCTGGCTGGGGAATTCTGGGAATTGAAGTCTACAAGCCTTAAAGTTGCCAAGGTTGAACACTGATCTATGATTTCTTGTCCTGTCTCCTGGAGCAATTCTGCCACATCTATGGGACTGTCCTTCAGATACAAGGTGGCTATCATGCATCCTTTAGTTAATCCAAACTATCATTTGTTCAGATTTTGCATAACGGATGAACCCACCTATTGTCTTTTTGGCAGTTTATGTGCAGTTATCTTCAGAAGGCGGTCATTAGCTTATTTTAGATGGAACTGTCAACATCTCAGAACTAGAGTGGGTTTTTTCTGACATCAATGATTTCTGGATAAGACAACCCAGGGATGGTGTTCTGGCTGGCCCGGGGCAATTCTTTGCGGGATCTGGGAGGCAAAGGGATATCCTTGGCTTGGTTAGATCTTAGGAGAAAATCTGTCTCCATTTGACGAAAGTCTTCCACTATCAAGTTATTGGCACTAGAGAGTGAGCATCGCCTCCAGGTGGACGGTAACGGCGTATGCACCAAGTCCTCTCTCTTTCTTTGATTCCTTTCCGAGGGCTCCAACTGCAAGGACGGTTCCAGCTGGCTATTTTTGGTAAAATCTTCATGTGTGCTGAGCGAACTCGGTCTGTCCCCAACTGCAAAGATGCTCCTCTCCATACCTGTTGTGAGAAAAGAATCGTTTAGTCAGAGGGATGGAACAACATGGTTGGAGTGGTGCGGTGGCCTAGGAGTGGAGCTGTACCGCCTCACAATCAGGTCAGCGCGTCTTATGCACCAAATACGGCCATTTTTGGCCTCCCGAAACTGCCCCATGTATCCTATTTTTGCTAAAAATGGGCCTGTTTTTTGCAAAAATGGACCATGCAGAGGGTTTGGCAGGGGTGCAGAGTGCTCCTAGGGGCTGGAGAGGGCAAAAATGGGATGCATGGGGGGAGGGGGGTTGGGAGGCTGAAATCAGGCCTGTTTTTTGCAAAAACGGGATGCACAAAGGGTTTGGGAGGCCGGCAGAGTGCTCCTGGGGGCCAGGGAGAGCAAAAACTATTTTTGTTCTTGTTTTCCTCTTCAAAATCTTGATGCGTCTTATACTCCAGTGCATCTTATAGTCCGAAAAATACAGTACTTGAATGATGTACCTAGGAGGTGCATTATATCAACTAGGCAAGTGGCAAGCAGTGCTCAAACAAGCCAGGCTAATAAGAACAAGGACCAACAGGATCCATGTACTCAGACATGATACCGCCATAGTGCTGGGCACTCTACGCAGTGCAACCTGTGTGCTTAGCTCCTGGTGCTTCTGGGACAGCATTGCCAGACACAATTGATGCCATGGCTCCTTTGCCAAGGTGTCTCTTGGTAAAGATCCTGAGTCCAGATGCATCCAGTTCTCATTTGGGAGCATGACTAGATGAACTAATTCTATTGCAAGTCTACACTAACAGAACCTTGCGAGTCTGAAAGCACAACCTTTCCCATCTCCTTTTAACGACTTGATCTTTCCAAAGTTTCTTTCTCTGACCATTAAACAACTGAAGATTCCTGTATTTTGTCTGATAGTTTCCTAGGCAGTATCTCTTCCTCTCTTTCCCCATAAGTCATTCATTCATTCCATTTCATCAGGTTACCTTCCTGCCCTCTTTTAGCTGAGCATTTCCTCCTGTCCTCAGGGCCATTTCCTCAGTCCTCTATGTTCTGCCCCAGCAATGTAGATTTGCTTGGTGCAGGCAGCTTCAACTCCACGCTTGGGATTTCTTTCAGATCAAGTTTAATATCAGGCATTCTTAATATCAACATTTACAGTTCATTGTTAAGATTCTTCTGATGGCTTTAATCTGTCCCATCGTGCGGTGTAAAAAGACATTAATTTCTCTAACCCATTCTGAACGGAGATGTAACATGGCTGTCCGGTAGACAAAGGCTTCTAAAACTGACCAGCTGTAACTTTTCCCGCAGGCAGAATACCCCGGTGGCCAATCAGGGAACACATGTGATCACATGCTATGGAACTACATTTCCCATGAGGTAGTCTCTTAAAGGAGACAGTTCTTAATTCCTACACTAGCTATATACTGTTGGGACAGCACACACTACAACCAGCAGGAAAGCAAAAGCAAAATTCACCACATCAGAAACCTGTCCTCACCTCCGCCGTGTCCCTCCGGCCGCTTTAACTTTTGGCTTAATTCCTCGTTTAGCCATTTGTAACGAACCAATTCCTTTTCCAGCATCTGGATCTTTTGTTCATACTGAAGCCTGCTGTTTGCCTGTCCTTCTTCTATATGTTCTGCAAAAGGACGAAGAAGACAAAATCTTGCTAAAAACACAAGAGATGGGGACAAACCGTGGTGATAATTACTTGCACAGCAACAGAGACAACAACCCTTTTTAAAAAAACCACAACATTAAAAAGAACAACAGCCGAAGGAACACAAAAGGAAACTTTTCAAGTGTGTTGCGTATGAATATATTTTATCATAAGGATAAACATACATTTCTATATGCAACAGAATGTAAGAACAGCTAATAAATAACGAGCTTTTTCTTATGTCACAGTACAGAGCAGGGCTTTAGTTGACCTGACTGAGCTTTTAAAAGGCTCAGCAGGGTTGGAGGTACTTAAATTGGGAGGGGGGGGGGCACAAGAAAACCAGAGCTAAAGATTCGTTTGCAAAGTTGGAAAAATCACTCCAGAAGAGAGAAATGACAAACCCTCCCTGACTCTTATCTGAGAGGTCCGCATGGTTGGGTCCATAAAGTCCCCTAAAGTCCAGTTTTGATTAGAGGCTTAACTTTACCGTTCGTTGTAAGGTTACTCAAAGATCACTGCTGCTGTATCGGTTTTTCAGCAGAGGGACACGGCGGAGGTGAGGACAGGTTTCTACAGATTCAATGGAAGAGGCCTTTCAGTTTTCCAAATTGGCAGGAATGGAATCCATTTCTTATGTGGCATCAGTTTATATGCCTTAGGAAATACGGATGATAAACCATTGGCAGGGTTCGTTTTAGATGAGAAGGAGTTGATTTTCCCCAATTCAAGAACTCTTCAACAAAGCAGAATGGTTCATTAGGGCATGGCCACCACAGATGTCGCCATCTTCCTTACAGCTCCACCTAACCAACTAGAACAATTATTATATCGTGCGTTTTTAGGAGAGGCAGTGCCACCAGTGATCAAATACGGATTTAACAGACACCAGGATCGCTCCTTGGTCCTATTTATTACCCCGGCTCTGCTGGAGCAGGAGCTGAACGTCCTGCTCGTGTTCCTTCTGTTGCAAGGTCAGCTGACGGTCCATCTCCAAGCGCTGACGTTCCAGGGCCACCTCCAACCAAGACACCAGCTGTAGCTGTTCTTCCAGCTGCATTTCCAGTTCGGAAAATGCCACGCTCTGTTTGTGCTGGTCTTCTCGCAAGGTCACCACCTGATCATTACAGGAATGGTTTGGAAGATTTCAACTCACGGTGGTTATGACAAAAGGCAACAGGCACTTTCACAAAGCCAAACTCCACGACAGTTAATGCAGAACTGAACAGATTGTCAATTCACAAAGCATCCCCGGACCGCTCTTGAGTTGCCATAGGTAAGGGAGATTGGAAACTGACGAAGCAGCACGGCAGCCGCAAACAGAAGCACATTCCAGGTATATCTTTCTCAACGCTGTCTCCCTGGTTACCTGCAGCAGCCGGAGGGGGAGTAATCTCTACAGCCCTCAAAAGTGCTCCTTTGGAAAATGTGATTTATGACACATTCTGGGGGGGAAGGGGGAAACAGGGTCATAATTGGGCTGTAAACCACGTGGGGCCAGAGCTGGCTTTACCTGGGTATGTGCCAACATGTTGCTCCTAATAAATAACTGGATTTCTTTTAAAGCTTGGTTCGAGGCTCATGATTTAATTAGGGCATCCAACACAGTGGTTTAATTAGCTACATGTTCTTCTACAAAGCCAATCAATTTCTCAACAAGGTAAAGTGACATGCAAAGCGAGAAGTCTAGAGTTATCTCTGATATGTTCTCGTTCTGTGGTTGGGGAGTCACATGCATTTCTGAGCCACGTATTGTTGGATGCCTACCTTATCAAAGTATTTGCAAAGCAGTGCCCGGGTCTCGGAGGAAGAGAGGTAGCTGAGCTTTGCCATAAGGTTCATCTCACATTGGGACAGGAGGCTGGCGGAGGATCTCAGAACTCGCTGTCTGCAAGTAATGGACTCGTTCTTATATTCTATGGCAGCATCCAGAGCTTCAATGGCTTCATCCAACTGGAAAAGAATCCGCTCCTCCTAAAAACAGACCAACATCCCCCCCACCCCAAGAAATTATTTGATCCTCATGAGTGGTAAATTGATACTTCAGTCAATTGAATAGAATTCCAATCCTCATTTTATACACCCACCTATCCATCCATCCACCCATCCACTCAGCCATCCATCCATCTATCATCTATCTCACCTAGCCATCAGTTATGATATATCTCTTCTGTCCGTCTGTCTACCTTCTATCATCTATCTACCTATCCATCTATCCATCATCTGTTTCACCTATCTATCTATATCTATGCCTTCCTTCCCTTCCTCCCTCCCTCCTTCCCTCCCTGCCTAAAATGCAGTTACTGCAGTTACCACTGAAAGAACAAAGGGAGATCATATTCTAAAGTAGGAATTTCCAAACTTGGCAATTGTAAGATTTGGGGATTTCAACTTCCAGAATTCCCTAGCCAGCATGGCTGGCTAAGGAATTCTGGAAGTTGAAGCCCACAACTCTTACCATTGCCAAGTTCGGCGACTCCTGTTCCAAAGTGTCCCCAAGTCCCCAAATGAATGATATTCATGGTTCAGTACAAACTCCAGGATACCTGATCATCCTAATGACTACAATTTAAGTGTACTTGGTAATCTCAACCCAGCCTTTTACACGGAATTGCTGTGGTGAGGATAAGAACATAAGAACAGCCTTGCTGGAACAAGCCACAGCCCATCCAGTCCAGCATTCTGTCTCACACAGTGGCTCCCCATTTGCTTCAGGGTCTTCCCAAGCAGATGTCTTCCCCTGCTTATGATTCCCTGCAAATGGCATTGAGAAATATCCTGCCTATCTCTCCATCCCGGAGGGTGTCCTTAGACATCCATAATGATAGTCATGGATACCCTTGTTCTCCATGAACTCCTCTAATCCTTTCTTAAAGGTGTCGAGGCTGACAGCTGTCACCACTTCTTCTGGCAGGGAGTTCCAGAGACCAGGGATCCTCTGGGTGAAAAAGTACTTCCTCTTATTTGTTTGAGGTCTAGCTATCAAAAGTTTCATGGAGGGCCCCCTAGTTTTAGTGTTGTGCGATAGGGAAAAGTTTTTCCTTTTCTACTTTGTCCACACCGTGCATGATTTTATAGACTTCAATCAGGTCACCTCTCAGGCGCCGTCGTTCTAGAGTGAAGAGGCCCAGCCGTTGCAGCCTCAGATGGTAAGGAAGGTGTTCCAGCCCCCTAATCATTCTGATTGCCCTCCTCTGCACCTTTTCCATTTCCATAATATCCTTCTGAAGGTATGGGGACCCGAACTGTACACAATACTCCAGATAAAACAAAGGGAAACCTCCATACAGAATTATCTGTACGGAGTGGCACAGCAAGTAGCACAGCATTTACTAACTTCCATGATGCTTCAACCACACACTGATTTTACATCTGGGTTTGTGTGTGTGTATGTGTGTGTGCGCGCAATGGGATTATTATCGATTTTCAAAATAGAACGACCAGATCTGCTTACCTCAGGTGACAGCAAGGTGCCCTGACGTAATTTCTCATCGATCTCCAACCTCTGCTTGAGCAACTGGTCCTTCTCCTGCCGCAAATTATTAATTTCTTGCCTGATGAGCTGCTGGTCCTGGGTGCTGCTGTGGCAAAGCTGCCCACTCCTCTGGGTTAGCTCTTTCTCCAAGTACTCCAGACGGCTGGAGACACGAAGAATGTCATCATTCAGAGCCTGAGGCAGAGAGAGAGAGAAGAAAAAGATCTTAAGGGACATTCAGGGCCCAACAGTCAGAATTGGAGTCTGCAAATTTGCCAGACTTCAATAAGTCCTGGTAAGTAAATGTTTACTGAAGACAGGTTAGGAAAGCAAAATTTGAGAATGTTAACAGATCCCAAGAAGATACAGCTGCTTTCAAGAGCTGCAGAGAGATGTAGTACTTACACCTCTCAATGTTCTGAAACTTCTTCCCGAAGTCAAGTCCAAACCATTGCACTGTGGTATCATTAGAATTGCCTAAACTTAAACATACTGATTCCGTGCTAGTTACCCTCCATTTAATAATAATAATAATAATAATAATAATAATAATAATAATAATAATAATAATAATAATAATAAATTTTACTTATAACCCGCTCTCTCTCCCCAAAGGGACTCGAGGCACAGCTTAAAGCTAAATCACTGTAGCAGAGGAGTTAGGAATCTATATATTTTGTATAAATAGCAATAGTCCTTTGACTTATATACCGCTTGACAGTGCTTTACAGCCCTTTCTAAGTGGTTTACAGAGTCAGCCGCTTGTCCCCAACAATCTGGGTCCTCATTTTACTCACCTCAGAAGGAGGGAAGGACAAGTCAACCTTGAGCCTGGTGAGATTCGAACTGCCAAATTGCAGGCAGCCGGCAGTCAGCAGAAGTAGCCTGCAGTACTGCACTCTTAACCACTGCGCCACCGCAGCTCTTCATTCTCCATTCGCTCAGCATCTCTTACACAAGTTACCTCTGTGGCCATCTTTCCTTTAATCTACTTTCTTAACCAAGGTTGATGGCTATAATGTAACTGAAAACGCAAAGGGAGAATTTTGCTCACCTGGCTAGACCGGAGTCTCTTGTTTTCCAGGTCATTCTTCTCCTGAAGGAGAGCTTCTTTCTTGCCGACGATGGCTTCTCTCTTGGTCAATTCATCTTCCAGTTCACCCAGGGCACGCCTCTGCTTGAGGATTTTTTCCATCTCTACGTCCAACCACTTCTTCTGCTCTTCAATTTTCTGATAGACAAGCAGGAGGGGAAAAAAGGAAACCAGATGGTCCCAGTCACCGGACATGCTAAACAATGTGTAAGTTTTTACTGCTAACTGCCGAATAGAATTCCTACTCCGGAAATCCTTCTAGGGCCAGACGGAACCCCCAATCTTCTGCCTGTGGGGGGTCATGGCTCACAACAACTTCCAATTAACTTCAGAAAACAGAATATCTTTGTGATACTGTTTTTATGTACGTATCCATTAATTTGAAATCAAATTCAAAAATCATTAAATGAAATTTTACAACAAATGTCAAATCTGAAAAACCATCCCCTAAATCCGTGAGGGCAAACCTATGATGAAAGTGGCACGCAGAGCCATCTCTCTGGGCACACCAGCTATTGCCCGTTGCTTTTTCGAGTTCCAGCACCCACATGGGTGTCGGTCAGTTGGCCTTTGCTCACGCAGGAGTGCCGGAAACTGGAAGAGCAGCTTCCTGGTGAGCGCATGCGCACCTGGGGACTGCTCTTATGGTTTCTGGCATTCCCTCCCCCAATGGGTGCATGTGCTCCCGTTTCGGCACTCATTGCCAAAAAGGTTGGCCAACATTGCCCTAAATACACATCGCCTTTGCTTTTCATGGTGGCAGTCACCTAGGGAAGAAATAAGTACAAGCCACTATTTTAAAGGGAGTATGTCCTTTACGTCAGGGGTCTCCAACCTTTGCAACTTTAAGTCTGAAGGACTTCAGCTCCTAGACTTCTGGGAGCTGAAGAATTCTGGGAGCTGAAGTCCTTCAGACTTAAAGTTGCAAAGGTTGGAGACCCCTGCTTTATGTGATCTGCCATTCAATTGGGAGGACGGGGTCCTCGGAGTTAAATTACTAGTAGTACCTACAACATCTGCGGGATCGGATCCTGCCCCATACATCCCTGCGGCTGATTCGCTCCCACAGAGAGGGACTTCTCCGGGTGCCGTCCACCAGGCTGTGCCAGCGGGCGACGCCCAGGGAAAGGGCCTTCTCTGGGGCGGGTCCGACCCTCTGGAACGACCTTCCCCCCGAAATTAGAACAACCACGGACCTCCGCTCCTTCCGTCAAAAACTTAAAACACACTTTTTCTGTCTGGCCGGCCTGGGTTAGTCTCCATCTATTAGGATTTTAGGGGATTTTAGTTAATCTATAATTGGGGATTTTAGCGCAGGGATAATTTTAGTTTAATTTGTTTTTACCTATTCTATTTATGTATTTTATAGCTATTTTAATTTTCCCTGTGCACCGCTCCGAATCCCCTTGGGGAGAGGATGCGGTATACAAATAAAATTATTATTATTATTATTATTATTATTATTATTATTATTATTATTATTATTATTATTATTATTATTATTATTATTATTATTATTATTATTATTATTATTAACAACAACTGAGATTTACAACTGGTTTCCTGTCGCCGGAAGGATGGAGGTCCCAGCACCTCTGGAGGAATGTTTATGATGGCCATGTGGGATATCTTACTCTAATGTCAAACTAGAGATAGTCATGGGAATGTGTGGTTTATTCAGCTGGTAGAGCAGAAGAGTTAAGGAAACATTTTCACACGTATATTGGCCAGAATCTGCATTCTGATAAAGGGGAGGGGTCATTATCAGCTAAATCCCACTTGCATAGCCTAAAGGGTTTCAGATGTTGCTTTTCCTCTAATGGTTACCATTCTGCTTAATTAAAGGTTCCTTTTGAAATAATCCGTTTCGAGAGCCTTTACTTTCTTAAGTTAGGAGAGGAGCCATTACATCTATCTACAAGGTCTTCGGGAGTTGAGGGTGACTTGACGGCATCATGTAATTTCTTAGCAACTCTGGGTTCAGAACCAGTGGTACAACTCTGGTCCCGTAGCCAGTGTTAGGAAATAAATGCGGAATAGTGTAATACACCTGACAGTAAAGAGATACGTTGCTTTAACCACAAACAAACTCTAAACCAGTGATAGTAAGAAAATAAATAGTCTTTACTTTGTAGCAACTAAAATACTTCTTCCGACCAGTGATACTAACTTCTCAAAATAATAATAGTCCTTCACCAAAACACAGAGTTATCTTACAATGATGCAAAACAAATACTTCTTCAATCTTCAATCCTTCAGCAGCAAACACTAAGAACAGGAATCAAATGGAATCGAAAAACGGATGGACTGTGTTTCTGAGCTTGCTTATATGGTAGAGCTGAGAAGCACAGCCAATTAGAATTCAACACAGTTCTTAAAGCTACATATACTCTTTAAGAACACAGGCTCATATATATTGTCAACCCAATATAAGGCTGAATATCCTAACGTAATTAATCAAGCCATCCCTTTGGGGAAACTTTGGGGAGAAATGGAAGAATTCAAGATCGAAGTCACAACTATGTCCAGATGAGGATGTGTGCATCCCAAGATCACTGTGCAAATAACACGATTGTCCCACTTGTGTCCTTATATTTGTTTTGTCCTTGGCTCTACTTGGGGCCCAGTTTCCTGCCAAGAAGCCCATCGGCATCCGCCTTTACCTGCTGCTGTTCTAGGCTGATCATGGAGTCATTGCTGCCGCTCCTGTGCTTCCGCTGGTAGGCAGCCACCTCCTCCGTTTTGATCCTCAGAATCTTCTGATGCTGCTCGTGCTTCAGTTCCAACTCCTAAAGATGGAAGGAAGGAAAGGCACAATTTAGTTATTTAGTTTGTGAATCTATTTAAAACAAGGGAGAACAACCTGGGTCTTCTAGCTAGCATATATTGATTTTATATAGATTTATTTATTGAATTCATACTGCCGCCGATTCGCCCATGGAGACACAAGGCGACTTAAGAGAATATAAAACCACATTTAAAAAAAAACCCAACAAAAAGAATCAAATCTCTTGAAGCAGATCCCAAAAAAGATTAAGGAGGTGAGGAGGAAGTACTCCTTCTTATCTAAAAAATTGTTTAATCACGGGATTTGGTTTAAGTGGGCGATGCCAGAAGGGATGTTGGTGTTCTGGGAAGGAGGAAGAGTAAGGATTAAAACAGTTGCTGAGGCGGAAGCCTTTCTTAAAAAACATTCCTCTATCCTGGGGGAAGATCCAGGGGGGACGGAGGGGGCCACAGCCCCGCCCGCTGGGGGCCAGGAAGGAGAACAAGAAGACACAATTGCCAAGAGACTTAGATCTAAAAAATGACTTTGCTTTTTATTAATACAGTATAACTTTTATCTGGATGTTTGTACACGATTGCCAGCATAGAATTTAGAATTTATGATGTATGCATTTGTTTTCACCTTGTAGTATTATTGAAAAATGTATTACCAATGTCTTATTAAGAAGCCCCGGAGGGACCAACGACCTCGACGTGAAAGTTCTCAAAATATTTTTGTATTGCACCTTACCCCTACCCTACCTTAAAAAATTTGTAAAAACCAATAAAACTTTTTCAATACAAGAATCAAATCAATTAATAAAGTACAGTGAGGGCGAACCTATGGCACGCGTGTCACAGATGGCACGCAGAGCCATTTGGCAGGGCACGCAAGGCGTTGCCCTGTCAGCTGGCCAGAATGCATGTGTGCGCTGGCCAGCTGATTCAGTCATTTTTAAAGCCATTTTGTGCCCTCCCCAGGCTTTATAGCAGCCTGGGAAGGGTGAAAACAGCCCCCCTGCCCCCCAGAGGCTCTCCGGAGGCTTCAGGAGCTTCCCTGAAGGCTCCGGAGGACTAAAAATGATGCTGACTTCCGGTTTGCTCACAGAGTCGTTTTTAGTCCTCTGGAGCCTTCAGGGAAGCTCCTGAAGCCTCCGGAGAGCCTCCGGAAGGGCATGGGGAGCTGTTTTTGCCCTTTACAAAGCATGTAAAAAAAGGGGGGACCGCCTGTCATGCACGCATGCACACTAGGGGGGGGAGCGCATGGCATTATGGGTGCAGTACGCCGGCGCACGACCCCCCTGCACTCCCCCCCTATGGCACACGGGCCTCAAAAGGTTCGCCATTCGCTGACATAGTACAATGTCACCAAATCTCTACCTTGACCCGATGCTGCCTCTTCTGCATCTCGGTTTCCAAGCGCCGCTTCTGCTCCACTTCTTCCCGCAAACGCCTCTGGAGCTGGCCTTGCTGTTGGCGCATCAGCTGCACGTTCCTCTCCAGCTCCAGCAGGCGCTTCTCGTTTTGAGCGGAGAAGGAGGCCAGCCGCTCCGTCGCCCGCTTCTTCTCCTGCAGGATCTGTTCCGAGAGAGATAAGGCAGGGAAGGTAGCAGACGGTGGGACCAGACCAGTGGTGGGTTCCGGGCGCTCTGCCCCGGTACAGGCGTATCAGTATCTGCTGGGAGCAGCAGGCACCGTTCCGGTACAGTGCTTCGGAGGGCCCACCCATCCCGCCTACGTTCCTTAGCTGTATTTGACACAACCGGGCCATTTGCGCATGTACACGCAGCGTACAACGCCTGTGCGACACTCCGCCGAGCAGATGGAGTGTCGCGGGAGGTCTGAGTCGCCAGAGTTTTCCAGCATCAGGCAGGGAAATGCATAATCTAGAATTTGCAGGTGACATTTCAATTTAAAAATTCAAATGAACTCAGCCTTGGCCCAAAAAACAAGTCACATTTGCGCTGGCAGATATGATTACAAGCCACAACGGCTGGGTCCTTTAACATGCAGTGTTCCGATATCTCAGAGGGTGCCACAAAGAAGAGGGAATCAAACTATCCTCCAAGGCACCTGGGGGCAGGACAAGAAGCAATGGGTGGAAACTAATCAAGGAGAGAAGCAACTTAGAACTAAGGAGAAATTTCCTGACAGTTAGAACAATTAACCTCTGGAACAGCTTGCCTCCAGAAGTTGTGAATGCCCCAACCCTGGAAGTCTTTAAGAAGATGTTAGATAGCCATTTGTCTGAAATGGTATAAGGCTCCTGCCCACGCAGGGGGTTGGACTAGAAGACCTACAAGGTCCCTTCCAACTCTGCTATTGTATTGTATTGTATTGATGTTAAACTAGAATAATTTAAACGATTTTAGATTTATAAATAGTATAAATGTTATAAATGGTATCACACAGATTAAAGGTAAAGGTTCCCCTTGCACAAATGTGCTAGCACAAATGTGCTAGTCATTCCCAAATCTAGGGGTCGGTGCTCATCTATGTTCCAAAGCCATTTCTGTGGTCATATGGCCGGCATAACTAAATGCCAAATATGCATGGAACGCTGTTCCCTTCCCACCAAAGGTGGTCCCTATTTTTCTACTTTTCACGTGCTTCCGAACTGCTAGGTTGGCAGAAGCTGGGACAAGTAGCGGGAACTCACTCCATTACGCAGTGCTAGGGATTCGAACTGCCGAACTTTCTGATCCACAAGCTCAGCGTCTTAGCCAACGAGCCACCACATGCCTTGTCACACAGATTGCGCTATGCCATAACACCCAGTTTACAGTGGAGTGCTAAACAATCGAAGCCATTTTGGCCTCAGGACTTATGAGGATCTCCTTCTCGGGGAGAGGGGGCGGTCTAGAAAATAAATAATAAATTCTTTTCTAGGCTACCTTGGCCTTGCTCTGCGCGGCTTCCACTTTGCTGCGATATTCCTGGAGTTTCCACTTTTCGGCAGGGTCACGAGATTCTTTGCCCTCCAGCTCTTGCAACTGCCTCTGGCCATCGTTCAGTTCCACCCGCACCTGCTCGGCTTCCTGCTCCAAATGTTGGATCTTCTGCTGGTACTGTTTGTTCATGGCTTGAGCATGCTTGCCTGAAACAAAGAGACTTCTGTGACTGTTGTGGCCCGCCAGCGGAGCTGGTGGCAGACTCAGACAGTGAGGAGGTTGGGGAGGAACATGGGCCAGTCTTGGAGTCTGGGGAAGGCGAGGGCTCTGCGTCGGAGGCAGAGAGGGGGCCACAGCCATATGCCAGTTATCAGCTGCCTTTGGAATCTGATATCAGTGGGGCAGAAGAAAAGCTGGAGCCTGTTTCCAATGTGCACATGTGCAGAGCTGCCAGGAGAAGGGAACAGCTAAAGAACAAGGGCCGACTCGGGAGTAAAGGCCCAGGTGGACGGTAAATGTCCCCACCCATTGGGAATAAAGAAAAGCGAAAGGGGAGTGGAGTTTGCAGGAGACAATAAGTTCAATTCATTACGGTGAAGATCTGTTCCTGACTTCTTGCCAAGTATTGCCTGCTACAGAGTGGCGTTTGGAAGATATCGGCCTGGCAGCTCTCCAAGCCTGATCAAGGTCTGTAGTTGTGAAATCTCATGCAAGACAGTTTGCCGGGACTTTTTTTGGAGAATCCCGGCAAACTTTAAGCTAAATAAGAGGTTTTATCGGGACGAGGAGTCTGCTTCGTGCTCTTGGGAAGCCTAGGTGAGAACAGTGACATGGGAGAAGGTCAGCCCACTAAGCTAGCACCTGAACAGAAAAGTTGGATATCAAATGAGTTAGAAAGGAAAGGAAGAATTATGCTGAAGGATACAGCAAATGAAGAAGAAAAGGGCAAAGTCTGATATTCCAAGAGAAAGCTCTGCTAGCCTTTTCCACCAGGAGTGAAGAAGAGATGCCCAGGGGAGGTCGGATTGTTGTAGAGGCCAGAAAGAATGGCCTTGAAGAACAGGAGGAAATGGATCAAGCATGAGTTGAGTTCAACAACTGCTCAACAGCTCCGTACCTGTTTTAATGAGCTCCCCTATCAGGTCCTCTTTCATACGGATGTTGATGGCCAGCTCACGGATCTTCTGGTGGGCCTGGAGCAGCTGCCATTCTGAATCCTTGCCTGGAAAGCTCCCTGCTGGACTGCTCAGCTCTTGTTGCCTACCATCTGGGAAAGAAGATGTAAACGAGAGGTGTTTTTATCACAATATTTTATCACAATAAGGGATGGAACCAGGGGTGAAATCCTCCCGGTTCAGCTCGGTTCAGCCGAACTGGCAGGGACGATTGGCATTGGTTCTCTGTTTCAAAGGCGAAGAGCCAGCACTGTCCAAAGACGTCTCCATGGTCATGTGGCTGGAATGATTAAACGGCAAAGGCGCATGGAACGCTGTTCCCTTCTCACCAAAGGTGGTTCCTATTTTTTCTACTTGCATTTTTACATGCTTTCGAACTGCTAGGTTGGCAGAAGCTGGAACGGGAGCTCACTCCATTACACGGTGCTAGGGATTCGAACCGCCGAACTGCCGACCTTCTGATCAACAAGCTCAGCGTCTTAGCCATTGAGCCACCATGTCTCTATGTATTCAAAATACTTATATATAAATTTTAAAAAACTTGACAAGCAAAAAAAAAGATTGGAAAGTGAGTGCTAAGAAAAGACTGAATAAAAACAGCCATTTAGCAATGGAACCAATGACAGAGGGAGATGATGGGCTCTCTTTTCTGACAGAGCAGCTGTCTCTCAAAGCTATGGTGAGACCCCCTCTGGAGTATTGTGTACAGTACTGGTCACCATACCTTCAGGAGGATATTATGGAAATGGAAAAGGGGCAGAGGAGGGCAACCAGAATGATTAGGGGGCTGGAACACCTTCCTTACCATCTGAGGCTGCAACGGCTGGGCCTCTTCACTCTAGAACGACGGCGCCTGAGAGGTGACCTGATTGAAGTCTATAAAATCATGCACGGTGTGGACAAAGTAGAAAAGGAAAAACCGTTTTCCCTATCGCACAACACTAGAACTAGGGGGCCCTCCATGAAACTTTTGATAGCTAGACCTCAAACAAATAAGAGGAAGTACTTTTTCACCCAGAAGATCCCTGGTCTATGGAACTCCCTGCCAGAAGAAGTGGTGACAGCTGTCAGCCTCGACACCTTTAAGAAAGGATTAGAGGAGTTCATGGAGAACAAGGGTATCCATGGCTATCATTATGGATGCCTAAGGACACCCTCTGGGATGGAGAGATAGGCAGGATATCTCTCGATGCCATTTGCAGGGAATCCTAAGCAGGTGAAGACATCTGCTTGGGAATACCCTGAAGCAAATGGGGAGCCACTGTGGGAGACAGAATGCTGGACTGGATGGGCTGTGGCCTGTTCCAGCAAGGCTATTCTTTTGTTCTTATGTTCTAAAGCTGGTGGAATTTGGATTCCTGCATGAAGCAGGCAGGGCCAACCTAATGACCTTTTTCAACTCTACCATTTCCTCCACATTTCTCTTGGGTGAGTATTCAGGACTTGGAGAAGGAGAAGAGTGTCTGAAATAGCATGTTTACTCCCAGCATTGGGAATAAACAGAAGAAGCATCTTTGGGTGTTCTTGGCTTGGCTGAAAGTGTGCCATACCTTTAGATAGTTCCAAAGATTTCTCTTGGACTCCCTCTGGGGATTTTGAGTTGCATTTTTTATTCTTCTTGGTTGAAGCCTCCTCTTTGCTCCAGCTGTGGGTTCTGTTCCTACAAGAACACCCAGTGGTTGGGTTGGATGAAAACATGGCAATCAATAAAGCAGAGGAGACAAGGAACACAATTGCAAATCCTTTGAGAGCTGGCTAAATTAAGTCAAATTTTACTTGCACATTTCCATGAAATAACTGAAGGTGTTCTACAACAAATATGAAAGATAAAAGACCATGGTAAGTTTCTGTGACTGAATTATATGTGGCGCTAAGGCTAAAAAATCCAGTCACAATGGATGGCTGTCAAGGTTGAGTGCCAAAGAATGGAGGCCTTTGAACTCGGGTGCTGGAGAAGACTTCTGCGAGTCCCTTGGAGTGCAAGGAGATCCAGCCGGTCAGTCCTGGAAGAGATCAACCCTGACTGCTCTTTAGAAGGCCAGATCCTGAAGATGAAACTCAAATACTTTGGCCACTTAAGGAGAAGGAAGGACTCCCTGGAGAAGAGCCTCATGCTGGGAACAATGGAGGGCAAAAGAAGAAAGGGACAACAGAGAAGGAGGTAGCTGAAAGGAGTCACCAAAGCAATCGGCATGAGCTTAAGTGGACTCCAGAGGATTGTAGAGGATAGGTAGGCGTGGAAGAACATTGTCCATTGGGTCTCAATGGGTCAGACACGACTTCACAATTAACAACAATGCGGGAAAAAAAAGTCAAGGTCTCTTAATCCAAGAGACAAAAGCATCATCCTTTGTAGATGCAATTTATAGCTTTGATCTGGACTTTCAATAAGAAGGCACTTTTATTGAAAGTCCAATCAGATCAGATTGGCTGATCAGGCTGAAGATGGGGCTGAAACAGATGCTTTCAGAAAGTTTCCTTCTTTAAAAAAAAATAATTCAAAATGAAATCAGTATCTAGAATCAAGTAGAGGATTTCAATGGAATCAATGTTTCAAACTTGAAGCGACCACTTTGAATTCAATGCAGATGCTTCCTATTTTTTTTAAAAAGCCATATTTAAAACATTGTGGATACCACCAGACTCAAAACAATCTACAGGAAGATATAACATGTCACTCATGGCTCACCTGTATTGCTGAAGGCACCAGCTTGGCCAACATCTATTCTCGTCTTCTAAAGATGAATCAAAAATGTTGTCCAGTGTTTTCATTTGTGGCGTATCCTTTGTTCCCAGACTGTACATATTATCTCCAGAGAGACTGTGACTTTGAACCAATGAGTCTTCTTCATTGTGAGCTGTGACACTGTGGAGCTATTTAAAGGAAAATGTGCAATGAGGAAAAGACTGCATAATGAGGCTAAGAATTTGCTTACAGCTGTAAGCTATTTCCCTACAAGAAGGTTTGCAGTTACTTAGATTGAATTTTAATTGTCTTTTCTTTGCTTCTCTTCATCTATTTCCAGAGGTTTTCCCAGTTGCAATGGAGGGCTGTGAAAGTTGGACCATAAGGAAGGCTGAGCACCAAAGAATGGGGGCCTTTGAACTCTGGTGCTGGAGAAGACTCCTGAGAGTCCCTTGGACGGCAAGGCGATACAACTGGTCAGTCCTAGAGGAGATCAACCCTGACTGCTCTTTAGAAGGCCAGATCCTGAAGAGGAAACTCAAGTACTTTGGCCACCTAATGAGAAGGAAGGACTGGAGAAGAGCTTCATGCTGGGAAAGATGGAGGGCAGAAGAAGAAGAAGGCTGGATGGAGTCACCGAAGCAGTAGGGGTGAGCTTAAATGGACTCCAGAGGATGGGAGAGGACAGGAAGACCTGGAGGAACATTGTCCGTGGGGTCGCGATGGGTTGGACACGACTTCACAACTAACAACAATGACAACTTCCAGGGGAGGCAAATAACTGATTACAGCGATAGTCAATCACATGTTTGACCAGTAAGTTACCCAAGACAAGGCCATGTAATTAGGTTATTGTTCGTTGTGTCACATGAACCCCCAAAATTGGGTGATTTGAGAAAACTATTGCTAAGTTACATATACAGTGGTACCTCGGATCACGAACTTAATTCGTGAAATGACTCTGGTCGCGATCCGATTTGGTTGTGATGCGAGGCACAATTTCCCATAGGGTTCAATGTAAATCCGATTAATCCGTTCCGACCTTGTTTTTTGGTTGTGATGCGAGGCACAGTTTCCCATAGGGTTCAATGTAAATCCGGTTAATCCGTTCTGACCTTGTTTTTAAAATGTCCGCGGCTCCGGTTCGTGAAGCGAAACGGAGGTCGTGAATCCGGGCATTTTTACGAACTTTTCCGTTCGTGATGCGAGGGCGGAGTTCGTGATGCGAGGCGGAGTTCGTGAAGTGAGGCGGAGTTCGTGCAGCGGAGCATTTTTTACGAACTTTTCCGTTCGTGCAGCGAAACGGTGTTCGTGAACCGGGGCACATTTTTTGGGAAATTTTTGGTCGTGAAGCGAATTGGACGTGATGAGAGGCGTTCGTGGTCCGAGGTACCACTGTATAAAGGAAATACATTCAACGGGCCTCACTGACACCTCATTGTGGTTTGGTTTGCTTTTTCATTGATTCATGCAATGCCCAATAAACTGACGCTCAAACTGCTTGCCCTATTGTTAGGAAAAATGCATTATGCATATTTTCAGCGGAGAAAGATGCACAACCAGGCCTGGGGCTCGGAATGCGCTAAGGACCCTGTCTCCATTGGCTTTACTGTTAGTTGGTTAATCATCACGGCTGCCGTTTATACTTATTTATAAACAACTCACAAACCTTACTGTGGTTATTACAGGCGAGCCTGAGCCAGCGATGGGACTGATATGCGTCCACAGGAGCTGTGTGGGGCCTTTGGTCAAGTTGCACCAGGGAGACGCTCCCGAGCAGTTCCGGCATGCCCAAATGGGGCATCTCCATCTTTAGGCACTTCTGAAGTTCAGAGATGACGTCTTCCTGTTCTCGCAATTTGGCACCCTGAGAAAATAAAACGTGAGACCGAATGTGATTGTTTGAAAGCAAAGCTGGTAACTTCAGGGTTACAGCCACCGCAGTTCTTTATTGTTCCTATTGTCTTCCCAAGAGCAGGAAGCCAACTCCTTGTCCCCACAAAAACCCCTTTTATTACTTGACTGTGGATTCTTCTCATTCACATCCAGCAAAGTCTTTCAAGGGAGGATTTACAGTCACAGACCTTATCTGGCTTGGAGAGCTAACAGGCGGATATCTGCAAAAGTTGGCTAGGAGTCTCAGAGAGTCACAGGCCAATTAAGAGAACTAATGGTCTCCTGCAAACTCCACTCCCCTTTCGCTCCTCTTTTATTTCCTCTGGGAGGGGACATTCATCATCTGGCCTTACTCCCAAGTCGACCCCTGTTCTTTAGCTGTTCCCTTCGTCTGGCAACTCTGCGCATGTGCACACTGGGAACAGGCTCCAGCTGTTCGTCAGCCTCACTGATGTCTGACTCTGGAGGCAGCTGAGAACTGGCATACGGCTCTGGTCCCCTCTCTGCCTCTGACACAGAGCCCTCCTCAGAGCCTTCCCCAGACTCCAGGACTGGCCCATGTTCCTCCCCCAACCTCCTCACTGTCTGAATCTGCTACCAGCTCTGCTGGTGGGCCACAACAGAAACTTTGTGATTCGGATGGAGCAAAGCAAGTCCCACAAAGAAAGGCCTGGAACAGAATGGAGCTATTGACCCAAACTCCAAAGATGGGTGACTTCCTTCTCCCAAATTCAGCTGAAAGGAGATGAGTTCTAAGGGAGACCAAAGTGGAGAAAAAGAATCTGGTTGCAAAGATGAATTACTTTAAAAAAAAAAAAATCAGCGGACGGCAGAGAGGAGAAGCTTTCCAACCTAACAAGGAGATACCTGTGCTTTGTACTGCTCCATAGCATCTTCAAGGGCTGTCAAGAAATCCTGGTTCTCCCTCTCTAAGTGCTCTATTTGCTCCTCCAGCCTCACCACCTCCTCCTGTCTCACCGTCTCAGCTCCTCGTTGATGCCCCTCCTGAAGAAAAGAAGAGAAAAAGGAGGGAAAGGCGGGATCTTCTTCATGGGATCTTCAGGAGGTTCTTGGGTCATCTCCCCAGCCAGACCAAAGGAGGAGCAGAGCATCCTCATAACCCACTCTTGGTATCAACCCATGAGATGCTATTGGCAGAAACAGCTCAATGTCTTGTACCCCAAGGGAGGCTATTTAATTACACCTCCACCTTGAATGGTCCCAAAGAGCAAAACAACAACAACACACATCCAAAATCACCTATCATGCCCCTTCTAAAGACTTCACAAGCATAATAGTCTCTGGCAGCTCTTTCAAAACCAACCACGATTAGTTGGTTGGTTGCTGGCTGCTTATCTTTAAGACCCTCAGGTAGGTAAATAGATGGGTTGGTAGAAGATAGATGATGATAGAAATGCAAGATAGATAGATAGATAGATAGATAGATAGATAGATGGATGGATGGATGGATGGATGGATGGATGGATGGATGGATGGATGGATGGATGGATGGATGGATGGATGGATGGATGGATGGATGGATGATAGATAGGGATAGATGGATGGATGGATGTAGATATACAGTAGATATAGATAGATAGATAAAAATAAATAAATATAAACCAGAGTGTCTTAAAGATAAGCAGCAACCAACCAATTGTGGCTGGTTTTTAAAGATATAGAGATATGAAGATATAGATATACACCAGTAGTGGGATTCAAATTTTTTACTACCAGTTCTGTGGATGTGGCTTGGTGGGCATGGCATGGTTTGGTGGGCATGGCAGGGGAAGGTTATTGCAAAATCCACATTCCCTCCCGATCAGCTGGGACTCGGGAGGCAGAGAATAGATGGGGGTGGGGCCAGCCAGAGGTGGTATTTACCGGTTCTCTGAACTACTCATAATTTCCGCTACCAGTTCTCCAGAACTGGTCAGAACCTGCTGAATCCCACCTCCGATATAGACCTAACAGTTTGACCTCAGATGTTTCCTCCCTTGAACCAACCCCACTGCCTCTTTCCTCCCATATATGGGTCCCCTGCCCTTCAGTTGGGGGTCCCACCACAGTACCTGAGTCTTGACCAGCTTGGAACCGGAAGTTTTGGAATGCAGCTCCTCAGCCGAAGTGCTTCCAATCCCGCTGTCTACGCCGGAGGTCAAGCTCGGCTCACCGGCCCCATTTTCCACCGCACACAGCCAGCCTTTCACCTGGAGCCCCTGTTTCTCTGTCAAATTGCCCTCCCCTTGCAGTTCCGTCAAGAGCTGATAGGCGGCGTCTGTGCGAGTCCGGTAGTGGTTGCACTCCGCTCGTAAGCGAGTCGCACTGTCCCCCAAGTGTCCCTTGATGGGCAGCACCTCCGATCGGCGGATGATGCGAGTCTCGGACCGGTGTCTCTGTTCCAAGGCCCTCTGAAGCTTCTTGAGACGCAGCTGCAGGGCTTCTACGGGCTCCACCTCCTTGCTGCAATTCACCACGGCCCAATTTTTGATATTCTGAGCCCACCTGGCATAATTCAGAGTCGTCAGGCTCTCATCGAAGTCGGAGGAGGAAGGGCTGACGCAGGCAATCATCACGGTTTTGGCGTTCCCACCCAAGGAGCCTTTCAGGATCCTAAAAACCAGAGCAGGATCTCATATTAGCAAGACTGAAGCAGAGCGGGAGGAATCACGCTTAAAGAAGGAACAAGGCGGTCCAGGTTTTTTTTGTTTTGTTTTGGGTCATAAATAGCTTCTCGGGAAGGAAAAACCTATCGGAGGCTGCAAATGAAAACAACAGTGACCAGCTTCTTGTTCTACTCTCTCTCAGGTGCTTTGGAGAATAGTTTTTAAGAGTACATCCTAACAGCGAGGAATGAGAAGGAGGCTACCTGGTGATTTTGGAATCCCGATACGGGATGTGGCTGCTTTTCCGGCGGGGGTCTCCTAGGGCACTGATGACGTTACCCAAGGCCAACAGGCTGGCATTGATCTGGATGCTCTCCTTCAGCCTCTCCCCAGTACACCCCGACTTCACCACCCGCTCAGAACCAGCCAGATCCACAAAGTGAAACTTGGACTTCAGAAGCTGCCCAGAGGTTGGTGCCGCCAGAGTCTTCTCTGGGCGGGTGAAACGAGCGAGGCAGTTGCTGCTCTGCCTTCGCGCCATGGTCACAGTGAAGATGGTGTGGGAGCGGCTGGACCTCCTGTTGAGGTGGGTGCTTCCCGTGTGCTTGGCAGCGTTGCCCATTTCCAGCAGGCTCAGAACCTCATCCAGACCTTCAACTTCCGTTTCCTTCACCCCGTGCAGCACTGCAACAAGAGAAAGAAGGACAGAGACTGGGCTCCCTTGTTGTAATAGCAATAGGAATAGCAATTAGACTTATAAACCACTTTATAATGCTTTACAGCCCTCTCTAAGCGATTTTACAGAGTCAGCCTATCTGGGTCCTCATTTTACCCATCTCGGAAGGATGGAAGGCTGAGTCAAGCCTAGTGAGATTCGAACTGCTAGCAGTCGGCAGAGTTAATCTGCAATGCTGCATTGTAACCACTACACCACCGTGAGTCTTCCTTCCCTCCTTCCTTCCCACTTAGCAAAAGCCCTTAGACTTATATACCACTTTACAGGGCTTTACAGCCCTCTCTAAGTGGTTTTACAGAGTTAGCCTCTTGCCCCCAACAATCTCCGTCCTCAGTTTACCCACCTCGGAAGGATGGAAGGCCGAGCCAACCTTGAGCCTGGTGGGATTTGAACTGCCAAATTGCAGAAGTAGCCTGCAGTACTGCACTCTAACCACTGCGCCACCGAGGCTCTAATAAATCACGCTTTGTCTAATCATGGTTTCAAAGATACACCTGGTTAACTTCTCATAAAAATTCGACTCAGAACATAGCAATCTTCATCCCAGATCAACATGAGAAAGGAAGCTGGTAACCCAGCCCAGATGGTTGAGCCACAGTTAACAATGACCACGGTTGATAAGAGGAGAGGATGTAGCTCTACAGTACCGATAGTAACAGCTACCTTAGGTGCAATCCCAAAACAACTGCAGAACCACTTAAACCGCCATCGGCATTGACAGAATCATCTTCAATCAATTGCAAAAGGCAGCTTGACTTAGAACAGCTTGCATCCTGTGACAATACCCTTAATATCAGCAAATAGCAACATATCAGTGGTGGGTTACGACCGGTATGCCCTGGTATGGGCGTACCGGTGCCTGCTGGGAGCACCAGCAACCGTTCTGCCACGGTGCTCCAGATGGCCCACCCGCCCGCCCGCTCTCCTTACGTGTATTTGACCCAACCAGACCATTTGTGCATGCACACGGACCATAGGGCCCCTGCGCAATGCTCCGCCAAGCAGCTGGAGCGTCATGGGTGGTGGGTACGCATGCGTGCACTGTATACGAGCACGTGGTGGATGCCTGGCCCCATTGCAGCGTACCAGTTGCAACAGGATCTGGAACCCACCTCTGCAACGTATGCTAACCCTCGTCCTTGGGAAAGATGGATAAAAGTGCCAAATCCAACCTAAACATCTGGCTGACCAACCATAGCAACAACACGTAGAGCAGGCATCTCCAACCTTTGCAACTTTAAGTCTGAAGAACTTCAGCTCCCAGACTTCTCCAGCCAGCTTTGCTGGCTGCAGAATTCTGGGAACTGAAGTCCTTCAGACTTAAAGTTGCAAAGGTTGGAGACCCCTGATGTAGAGGACAATAACAAAAAAGAAGGGAAAATAGCCAAACCAGCTTCCAGAAATCTTACTGGACAATCAAATGCCTAGCAAGAGACAGATGTTGAAAACTCCTTCTATGGGCCCAAACGTTGAGCAACAATCTCTACTATCAAACACTTGTTACAGAGGAGGAGGAAAAACACACGTTCCTTATGGAGGAAAGGGGGGGAGAGAGAGAAGGGTCCTTGGGCTGATACCCGTATTCCCCCGGTCATCTTCCCATATCTGGATGTCCTTGCTGGCTGTGTCCACCTGCAGCAAGTCTCGGAACTCCTCCTTGTACACTTCCAGGTAAGAGACACGGACGGTGTAGTTGAGCAGATCGTTCTCATCCATCAGCTTGAAGGCCTCAGCCATGGCGCGAGGGATGATACCCTGCTCATCTTCGTTGATTGAAGCTGGAGGGGAGAAATGGAGCTATTAGGGGCACTGGCTGCAAGGCGGATGCATCGCTTTTCTAAGGGAAAGGGGTTGATGCCACTCACACACACACACACACACACACACACACACACACACTCGCGTTTCCACCAAAGGTAGACCTCCTTAACAAAGGCACGTGGGCTGGCAACGCTTTAAATAAAGCATATTACACAGGTTGGATATATATATACTGTATGTATATAAGCAGCGCATACATTAATAATAAAACGAGTGTTTTCAAGGTTCTTTTCAACAAACTAGTGGAGGGAGGGAGGAAGAGAGGAAAGAGAAGAAGGTAAGAAGGAAGAGAGGAAAGAAAGGAAGGAGGGAGGAGGGAAGAAGGGAGGAAAGAAGGAGGGAGGGAGGGATGGTGGAGGAGGGAGGGAAGAAGGAAGGGAGGGAGGGAGGGAGAGAGGGAGGGATGGTGAAGGAGGGAAAGAAGAAAGGAAGGAAGGAAGGAGGAATGATGAAGGAGAGAGGGAAGAATGGAGGGAGGGTGAAGGAGGGAGGGAAGAAGGAAGGGAGAGAGAGAGGGAGGGAGGGTGAAGGAGGGAGGGAAGAAGGAAGGGAGGGAGAGATGGTGAAGCAGGGAGGGAAGAAGGGAGGGAGGGTGAAGGAGGGAGGGAAGAAGGAAGGGAGAGAGAGAGAGAGGGAGGGATGGTGAAGCAGGGAGGGAAGAAGAAAGGGAGGGAGGGTGAAGGAGGGAGGGAAGAAGGAAGGGAGGGAGGGAGAGAGGGAAGGAGGAATGGTGAAGGAGAGAGGGAAGAAGGGAGGGAGGGAGGGAGGGAGAGAGGGAGGGAGGGAGGGATGGTGAAGGGGAAAGGAAGGAAAAGAAGGAAAGAAGGAAGATAGGAAAGAAAAAAGGAAGGAGGGAGGAAACGAGGGAGGGAGGGAAGGAAGGGATGGTGAAGGAGGGAAGGAAGAAGGAAGAAGGAAGGAAGGAAGGAAGGGATGAAGGGAAGGAGGGAGGGAGGTCATGGTTTTTCCCAAAGGTGCTCTTTCAAGAGACAACTGGACTTTCTGATTTTTTCAGCTTTTCTGAGCTTCTTGGATGAGAAGTGAAACATTTTCAAAGAAAACCCAGAAAATCCAGTTGCCTCTTCAAAAAGCACCTTTGGGGTAAGCCCTCGACTTACAACCGTTCATTTAGTGACCATTCAAACAGCACTGAAAAAAAGTGACTTATGACTGCTTCTCTACAGTTATGACCCTTGCAGCTTTCCCACGGTCATCGGATCCAACATCAACATTCAGATGCTTGGCAGCCGACTCATATTTATGACGGTTGCAGGGTCCCACCCTCACGTGTCACCTTTTTCAACCTTCTGACAAGCAATGTCAATGGGGGAGGCCAGATTCAGTTAACAACGGGGTTACTAACTTAACACGTGCAGCGATTCGCTTAACAACGGTGCCAAGAAAAATCGTTAAAATGTGGCAAAATTCAACTTTACAACTGTCTCACATGGCAACAGAGGTTTTAGGCTCCCTTGAACTTGCAAGTACAGGACTACCTGTATTCATGCCTTCTAAAATAAGAGAGACATTAGTTTAGTTAGTTTAGTTTAGTTTTATTTAAACTTATATACCGCTCCCTTTCCCGAAAGGGACTCAGGGCGGTGCACAGGAAATTAAAAAGCATAAATAAACATAACAATATACAAAATTTAAAATCAAATTAAATTATTAGCCCTGTGCTAAAAATTTGCAATAAATTAAAACTATTCCCCTTAAAAACCAATTAAAACAATTAAAGGATCTAATTCATGCAAAACAAAAAAAAAACCCAAAACCAGGGAATCAGAAGTGATATTCAGCCAGTTTTGACCAGTCCTGGAGAACCGGTAGCAGAAATTTTGAGTAGTTGGGAGAACCGGTAGATACCGCCTCTGGCTGGCCCCGCCCCCATCTTCTCTCTGCCTCCCGAGTCCCAGCTGATTGGGAGGGAATGGAGATTTTGCAGTATCCTTCCCCTGCCACGCCCCCCAAGCCACGCCCACAGAACCGGTAGTAAAAAAATGTGAATTCCACCACTGCAGGGAACTTACAGACACGTGCTTCTCCAATGGTGTAGGTCTTTCCCGAGCCCGTCTGGCCGTAAGCGAAGATGGTGGTATTAAAGCCTTCCAGGAATGCTTCCACCAGCGGTTGGATGCAGGTGGCATACACAGACCCCTGCTCTGATGTTTCGGTGAAGATTGTGTCGAACTGGAAATGTCGGGTGTGGCCCAAAGTCACTTCCTTCTTCTCGGGGTCTCCCCGGAGGCAGATCTGGTGCCCGTGTAACTGTTCCTTGGGCAACAATGGCCGAATGCGCACGGCTACCCTGACCGGGGTCTCTTCCATCAAGGGCTGGGCCTTGGCTTTCAGACCCATGACTGGCAAGGGCAGGAAGTCAGGAGAGACACAAGCCAAAAGAAGGTGCCATCTTTCTGCTAGGAGAAGAAAGAAAGGTAATAATAACAGCAGAATAACAGAGCTGGAAGGCACCTTGTAGGTTATCTAGTCCAACCCCTCCCACCCACCCAAGCAGGGAGACCCTGCACCATTTCTGACAGATGGCAGTCCAGTCTCTTCTTGAAAGCCTCCAGTGATGAAGCTCCCACAACTTCCAAAGGCAACCTTCTGTTCCATGGGTTGATTGCTCTCACTGTCAAAAAATTTCTAGGCTGAATCTCTCCTTGGTCAGTTTCCATCCATTATTCCTTGTCTGGCCTTCTGGTGCTTTGGGAAATAGATTGACCCCTTCCTCTCTGGGGAAGCCTCTCAAATACTGGAAGACTGCTGTCATGTCTCCCCTGGTCCTTCTTTCCCTAGACTAGCCATTACAAGTTCCTGCAACTGTTCTTCATATGTTTTAGTCTCCAGGTCTTCAATCATCTTAGATAGATTCAGATTAAAAGAGTTGAAAGGGACCGTATAGGTCATCTAGTCCAATACCCTGCCCAAGCAGGAGACCCTACAAAATTTCTGACAGATGGCAATCCAGTCTCTTCTTGAAAGCTCCAAAAATTTCTGAAGGCAACTTCTGTCCTTGGGTTGATTGCTCTCACTGCCAGAAAATTTCTCCTTATTTCTACGTTGAATCTCTCATTGTTGTTTCCATCCATTATTTCTTGTCTGATTTTCTGGTGCTTTGGCAAATAGCTTGACAAAGCAAAGCAAATAGCTTTGGCAAATAGCTTCCACTCCTCTCTATGGCAGCCCCTCAAATATTGGAACACTGCTATCATGTCTCCCCTGGTCCTTCTCTTCACTAGACTCGCCAGGCCCAGTTCCTGCAACCGTTCTTCATATGTGTTAGTCTCTGGTCCCTTAATCATCCTGGTTGCTCTTCTCTGCATTCTTCCTAGAGTCTCCGCATCCTTTTTAATAGTGCGGGGACCAAAACTGAATGCAGTACTCTAAGTGTGCTCTTACTAAGGCTTTACAAAGTGGTGTTGGTACCACACGTAGGTCTAGAAGAGGGAGCTCTGTAGGCAACTCCTTGGCTCTTCTAGTCTAGTCCCATGATCTTCCCAAGATCTAAGAGACAGACGGAGCCAGAAGAGAAAGTGGGCTGCAGGAGCTGGGTATTAACGACTGCAGGAGCTGGGTATGTCTAGCTTGATGAAGAGAAGGACCAGGGGAGACATGATAGCAGTGTTCCGATATCTCAGAGGGTGCCACAAAGAAGAGGGAGCCAAACTATTCTCCAAGGCACCTGGGGGCAGGACAAGAAGCAATGGGTGGAAACTAATCAAGGAGAGAAGCAACTTAGAACTAAGGAGAAATTTCCTGACAGTTAGAACAATTAACCTCTGGAACAGCTTGCCTCCAGAAGTTGTGAATGCCCCAACCCTGGAAGTCTTTAAGAAGATGTTAGATAGCCATTTGTCTGAAATGGTATAAGGTTCCTGCCCACGCAGGAACATACGGCATTCTTGCATGGTATGGGAGCAGCTCTGCAGCAGACAAAAATGCTCTACAGAGAATCATTAAAACTGCCCAGAATATCACCGGGCTCCAGCTGCCAGTCCTGGATGACATCTTCACCTCTCACTGTTGGAGGAAGTTGCGTAACATTCTCAGAGACTCTTCCCATCCTGCTTACCATCTTTTTAGACTGTTGCCTTCTGGCAGAAGATACAGAACAATTAAAACTCGGACCAAGTGTCTTCTGAATAGTTTTTTATCCCAGAGCTATAATTGCACTCAACAATGAACTAAAGGGCCACTATCAGTGAGCTATTGGACAGCACTACTTGGTCTGTTGTGTGGATGCTTGGGTGGTTTAGAGGCAGGGGATTTTTTGGTGGGTGGGGGTGTGTTTAGGGATTGTTATGTGTGTTGGGCCTGGTCTCTGGGTGTTAGGTGAATTTCGTTGTATGTGTATACTGTGTATATACGTACAATGACAGCAAAGTCATTTAATTCATTTAAGTATAAATAATATTTCTTTGTGCCCTTTATTTGTTATCCCTTACTGGGTATTGTCCTTCAATATTGTGAAAATCACTCATTATTCCACCATAGCTTCAATATTCCAAATGTGTAGGATTACTAATAGCACCAATATATTAACAATATTCAATCCATCACGGGCATACAATATATTTTAACACACTACTAATATTAATAATACAGTTGCATTACCTAATCTTAAATGAGACAAATATTGTTGAAGTTGGAAGATGAGAATTTCACATACAATTTGTATTATTATTGTTAATGTTGACTAAAAAAAGATTTGACTCAGTCAATGCAATGTCCACAAATTATGTATGTTTATTACTGGAAAATTAAAAAAAAACTATTTGAAAAAAAAGTATTGGTCGAGTTTCTAGAAGGAGATTTACTGCTATGCACTGGGTGAAGTTCTGATAAGATCTTTACTAAATTCTTGATTTTCCCATCTGTTTTCTTCATCTTGCAGGCCATCCGATGCACTCTGGTAAACTGTAGCTGCCAGTGTTTTAAGACTGGAAAAATAAGCCAACGGCAGTGTGACCAATGTCGGCATGGATGGGTAGCTCATGGTAGGTAGCATAGTATTTGATGTACTAAAATTACTGAGCAAACTAGACATACTGGGTATGTCTAGTTTGATGAAGAGAAAGACCAGGGGAGACATGATAGCAGTGTTCCGATATCTCAGAGGGTGCCACAAAGAAGAGGGAGTCAAACTATTCTCCAAGGCACCTGGGGGCAGGACAAGAAGCAATGGGTGGAAACTAATCAAGGAGAGAAGCAACTTAGAACTAAGGAGAAATTTCCTGACAGTTAGAACAATTAACCTCTGGAACAGCTTGCCTCCAGAAGTTGTGAATGCCCCAACACTGGAAGTCTTTAAGAAGATGTTAGACAGCCATTTGTCTGAAATGGTATAAGGTTCCTGCCCACGCAGGGGGTTGGACTAGAAGACCTACAAGGTCCCTTCCAACTCTGCCATTGTATTGTATTGTATTGTATTGGGACCTGCAGCATCCCTTGTCCCAAGGATGGGAACTGTGACCAAGGCTGCTCCCAGGGTAGAAGCTGGTCTGTTGGATCCACTCCCTTACCAGGGACAAACACCGAGTCCTCTCCACCCGCTCAGAGGCATCCTGTATCCAAAAAGAGGGGCCCCGCCTCTCTGTTCCCACTCACCTTATGCCGTCTCCTCCTTGGGAACCAAGACCTCCCCAAATCCTGGGATAGCCGGCGCGGAGCGATGGCGTCAAGGGGCGGCTCCTTCACCCCCTCCTCCGTCCGAGGAAGACTGGGGGAGGAAGGGGGGGAGGTGAGGAAGAAGAAGGAAGAGGGCAGATCCTGGATCCGCGGGTCCAGGACGCTGCAGCTCTTGCTGGGCAGAAGATGAAGCGGCTGCTCTCTCCAGAGCCGGGCTGCCAGGCGCATCTGGGAAGCCAACAGGGACCGTTTTCGGGTTCCCCCCCCCAGATGTTGGCGAACTACAGTTCCCAGCAGCTCCGCTGGAAAAGCATGCCGGGAATGGTCCCGCAGCCACATCTGGGAGGGGGAAGGGGATGGCGGTGAGGAAGAAGGAGGCGCATCCTCTTTGAGGGCGAAGGCGGGATGGGGATGGACGCAGCCTGGCTTGGCTGTGAACTCCGGCAGACAAATTCTCTCGGGCGATCTCCGGCTCCCCCCTCCCCCCCCCCCCCACCACCACTCTTCGGTGTAAACCTGTCCTTCCCCCAGCCTGGGACGCATCAGCCTCAGCCTCTTTTGCGCGAAAGAGTTTTGGGAGCCGGTCTCTGCCATTGTAGGCGAAGGGTAGTTTTCATTGTAAAAAGGAAGTTTTTTTCCGGACTTCGGAAAAGTCTTTGCCACGGGGTCCTTCAAGGGACCCCGAAATCCGCAGGGAAGAGGATCGGACTGAACGGAAGAAAGAGAAAGTTTGGATTTTATTGCGAAATGCGCGCTAGGAAGACGGAGGGAATTCTCCAGGCGCTTCTGCTTTTTAGGAGCTAAATTCTAGTGGTTTTTTTTTTTTTAATAGCTGGAGAAGTTATGAGTGCTCCAACACTGGAAGTTTTTAAGAAGATGTTGGCTAACCATTTGTCTGAAGTGGTGTAGGGTTTCCTGCCTAGGCAGGAGGTTGGACTAGAAGACCTCCAAGGTCCCTTCTATCTCTGTTATTCTATTCTATTCTATGTGCACTCCTTTTTCAAACCCACCAGGAAGGTGGATCTGTTGCTCCACACTTAAAATGCAGTGGCAGAGGAGGTACACGCTGGGCCTTTTTGATTCAGCTTTTTGATTTCTTCAATAAGCCACGATCAGCCAGGTTTAGCCAATAGACCATGGATGGTGGGGGAACCTGCCATTGCTTCTTAAAACGGAAGAGAAAACAGACATACCAATGCATGTTTAAGTAGTCGGGGCTTTCTTAGTAAACCTTTTTACAAGCTTCTGCCACCCACATCTGGCGAAAATAGAGGAGGAAGGTGTGTTAAATATGTTCATCTCCTTCAGTGGTGGGTTTCTGCAGGCTCGCACCTACTCGTGAGAGCCGGTTGGTGAAATTTAGAGAACCGGTGAGAGGGGGTTCCATTGGCGTACCTGGAAGTAAATCTGGCCCGCCACTGCCAGTGACCCAACGGGAAGGAAAGGAAAGGAAAGGAAGGAAGGAAGGAAGGAAGGAAAGAAAGAAAGAAAGAAAGAAAGAAAGAAAGAAAGAAAGAAAGAAAGAAAGAAAGAAAGAAAGAAAGAAAGAAAGAATTTATCATCACAATTGAGTCCAAAATTTTGGTTGCTAAGCAAGAGCGTTATTAAATGAGTTTCACCACATTTTAAAAGGTGGCCACTCCCACCCTGTCACGTGACTGCCAAGCCACGCCCACAAAATAGGCCACACCTACAGAGTAGGTTCTAAAAAATTTGAAACCCACCACTGATCTCCTTGAGTTATTTGCCAACATAATAAAGGTGCCCTACAAATAAATAAAAATAAGACTGTACTGACTCCACTCCTTGTCCCAGTAGTAGTTGTGCATTTTGTTGTGCTTACAGTAACCACAAGAGGGAACCTTGATCTGCACAGATCTAAGTGTGTAACATTCATCTGCATAAGACGAGGGTGGAGGCACCGATGGGGTGCAGCGCCCCAAGATTGCACTACTGGGGGGGAAAAACATTGGTGGATCGTTCGCCATTTTCCACACAAGGTGCTAAAGCTCTTTTAATGCAATTTGTTTCGTTATCTTAAAAAAGCCAGAAGGAGGGGGGGAAAGGATATTTTGCTATCGCCATTATTCCCCTGGCTTTTGGCATGTGGGAAAAAAAGTATGATTTAGATCAGTGCCCCCTCCCCCCCCCCCCAAAAAAAAAAACCTTTGAGCATCAGGGACCAGTTCCATGGAGAGAGGTTTTTCCGTCGACTGGAGGGGAGGTAGTTTTGTGGGCTGCCTATATTCGGTGGATGATTAGCGTGATCTGGTTTCTGGCATGCTGTGGATCAGTGCTAGTCCCCCAGACTTAGATAGCAGAAAGATTGCTCCTCTCAAAAGTCAGGAATAATAAGGCAGACTTGGTTCAAGACACTGTAGTAGCAATAGCACTTAGACGCACAGTATATACCGCTTTACAGTGCTTTACAGTCCTCTCTAAGAAGTTTATAGAGTCGGCTTCTTGCCCCCAACAATTTCTCAGAAGGACGGAAGGCTGAGTCAACCTTGAGCCAGTGAGAATCAAACTGCTGGTAATCGGTACAGTTAGCCTGCAATACTGCATTCTAACCATAACACCACTACGATCCTTCCTTCCTTCCTTCCTTCCTTCCTTCCTTCCTTCCTTCCTTCCTTCCTTCCTTCCTTCCTTCCTTCCTTCCGTCCATCATACTTAGCAATAGCACTTAGACTTATATACCCTCTCTAAATGGTTTACAGAGTCAGCCTTTTGCCCCCAATAATCTGGGTCCTCATTTTACCCACCTCAGAAGGACGGAAGGCTGAGTCAACCTTGAGCCAGTGAGAATCAAACTGCTGGTAATCGGTACAGTTAGCCTGCAATACTGCATTCTAACCATAACACCACTACGACCCTTCCTTCCTTCCTTCCTTCCTTCCTTCCTTCCTTCCTTCCTTCCTTCCTTCCTTCCTACTTAGCAATAGCACTTAGACTTATATACCCTCTCTAAATGGTTTACAGAGTCAGCCTTTTGCCCCCAATAATCTGGGTCCTCATTTTACCCACCTCAGAAGGATGGAAGGCTGAGTCAACCTTGAGCCTGGTGAGATTCAAACTGCCACATTGCCAGCAGCCGGCAGGCAACAGAAGTAGCTGGTAGTACTGCACTCTGCACCACCGTGACTCGTAGTAGAATAATGGGACTGTTTTACAAGGTGGCAGATATGACCAATTAGGACCAGAAGCACTGAATCTAGGAAGTTTCTCCTCCTGAAGCCTGGCAGATAGATATAACATTTTTTTTAAAAATAAAAAATAAAAAGTAATACCTTGGCCTGAAGTTGCCTCTTGCAAAACCTAGAGCCAGCCCAACCTGCTTACTAATTCCTACCTTACACAAATACGTTCTATGTGACTCTCGTGGTGTGGCTTTCCTGCATAGACACATTGCTCTGTCTATGCGCTTTGAACATCGGTAACTGGCTCATCAGAGCCCCACCCTGTATGGGAAGTGTGTGCAACACACCGAAAAGACTTGAGTTCCTCCTGATACAGGAGATTGTGAGTCCCACCCGAATCCTTTAGTTGCTCCAAGGTGGGTCCTGTCCATCACTAATTTTCATTTTATCCATGGATGTAGGTTGGAGTAGAATTCGCCTGCTACATTTGTTAACTTGAGTGATAACCACTGACATTCTGGTTTTATTGCTCTTCAGAATTTGTCAGTTAGTAGCTTCCAAGAAGGGAACCCCTTCCATTCCTCTTGCTTGGTATGATCCATGCAAATAACTCCCACTGGTGGCAAGTGAGAAAGACTCATTCTTGTTTTGACTGAACGGGGGAAACAGCTGAAACACTTTCCCCAGCTGATAGCCTGGACGAACAAGAGATCTTTATCCATGGTCCTCCGAATCCCCCTTCGCAGGAGTGCCAGCTTCACTCCTGACCACCACCAGCCTGGGGCAGAGGTCTCCACTTCGACCCCTGTGAAAATGGAAGCCAACGTGGTGGTCCTGGGAGCAGACGGCGTGGGAAAGTCAGGTAAGTTTTGGCAATAAAACTACTCCGGGGGTTTGCAATTCTAGGCTGCGAAATAATCTCTCTCCTCTTTAAAACAAAAAAAACACCCACAGAAAGAAACTTGCAAGCATGCAACGCAGTGCAGGATATCAATGAAAAATGAAAGTTGCCCTACCCAGAAACGGTAGACAGATAAAATGCAATGCTGCAATATTTAATGAGTGATACTATTTAGATGTGGCTAAACAGTTCTCTCTGCTCCATTAACCAAACCAATTGCTAACCGGCTTGTCAGATTCCGTAAGCGCCAGAGAAGAGCGAAAGGGAATTAAGGTAGTTGTTCACACCGCTGGTCGCAATCCTGATCTTCTACCCTGACACACACTTCCATTGCAATGATCTGCATGTTTAACACCGAGGGAGTCTTACTGCATTCAGAGATCTTATGCCCAGCCGCAACCTGGATCTCTTAAACGTCTGAGCTCAGACGTTACGATCGGAGTTGCACATTATGTGCTTTTTGTAAGTTGCCGACCTTAAGACGTGTTTGGGACGAAAGGGAATTTTTGAGCTTCCTTCCGCAACCCACCCACCCCCCAAAATTAATACATGGGTTTATTAATAAGCAAAGTTTCTAGAATAATGGCTAAGTGTGTTTAGGGTGATGAGCAAAAATTTGATAGTTGCAAACAAGATGATCACTTTTTAGGGGAATTGATTTTCAGCTCTGTGAAAATGGAATAAGGGCTCAAAACATTGATTCTACAAAAGTTTTAGCATTCTTTTCTATTGAAATTTACAGGGTGTACATGAAATTTATAAAGGATGCAGTGGCTCAGTGGCTAAGATGCTGAGCTTGTCGATCAGAAAGATCGGCACTTTGGAGGTTCGAATCCCTAACGCTGCATAACGGAGTGAGCTCCCGTTACTTGTCCCAGCTGCTGCCAACCTAGCAGTTCGAAAACATGTAAAAATGCAAGCCGAAAAATAGGAACCACCTTTGGTGGGAAGGGAACAGCGTTCCGTGCATTTTCAGCATTTAGCCATGCTGGCCACATGACCATGGAGATGTCTTCGGACAGCGCTGGCTCTTCAGCTTTGAAACGGAGATGAGCACTGCCCCCTAGAGTTGGGAACGACTAGCATATCTGTGCAAGGGAACCTTTCGAATCGAATCAAATCGAATATTTATTTGTATAACCGCGTCCTCTCCCCTAGGGGACTCGGAGCAGTGTACAGGGAGGAATAAAACAGCATAAAATATATACATGAATACAATAAATACAATAAAAACAAATTAAATTTGACTATCCCTGCACTAAAATTCCCATTTAAAATTAACAATCCCTAATCCCTGGGTAGAGACTAACCTAGGCCGGCCAAGCAGAAAAAGTGAGTTTTTAATTTCTGACGGAAGGAGCGGAGGTCCATAGTTGTTCTAATGTCGGGGGGAAGGTCGTTCCAGAGGGCTGGGCTCGCCACAGAGAAGGCCCTTCCCCTGGGCGTCGCCCGCTGACAAAGTCTAGTGGACGGCACCCGGAGAAGTCCCTCTCTGTGGGAGCGAATCGGCCGGGAGGATGTATGGGGCAGAATCCGATCCCGCAGACCTTTACCTTTACCTTTATATGAAATATTAAAAATAGGGTAACATGTTAAGGAACAGTGGTAAATTTTGAGGACACGGGTCTTTTGAATTTGATTCCGAAGCTGGGTTTTATTTTTAATGGGAGGGGGGAAAGCTTTTTTTTTTTTTTTTTTTTTTTTTGCTGGTGAACGATAACATCCTTTTCCATTCCTCCTCCTGCCCCATCTGTTCTATATAACAGTTTCAACTCCCACTCTTTTTCACAGCTCTGACGGTGCGTTTCCTTACCAAAAGGTTCATTGGGGAATATGGAGACATGGGTGAGTGTTCGGATTTTCACACAGTTTGGGGCTGGTGAATAATCTCTTTCATCCTGGGAATGGCGGGTGATGGGTGGACCATCGAATTGGACCCCCACAAGAAACCTATCAGAACATGTTTTGGGTAGGGCAGTCTTTCTTAACCTTGACTGCTTTAACATATCTGGACTTTAATGCCCAGAATTCCCCAGCCAGCCAATCTGCAGCCAGCAAAGCAAAGCTGGCTGCAGAATTCTGGGCATTAAAGTCCTCACATCTTAAAATAGCCAAGGTTGAGAAACAATGGGCTAGGGGGTGATAGGATAGAAAGGAAGATTGAGATTCCTGGGGACGTGAAAAGGACACTAAAAATGCTACCCTAAATTTTGTTTACCCTTGACTAAATCATTCATTTCTTTGGATTAGCATCTATGGCTTTTGAGAGTAGAGTAGAGCACAGTACAGTACAGTACAGTGCAGTAGAAGAATAGAGTAGAGTAGAGTAGAGTAGAGTAGAGTAGAGTAGAGTAGAGTAGAGTAGAATAGAATAGGGAATAGAATAGAACTGCACTGCACTGCACTGCACTGCATTGCACTGAATTCTTTATTGGCCAAGTGTGACACACAATCAATTTGGAAGGGACCTTGGAAATCTTCTAGTCTACAATTTAGATATGTGGCTGTCCAGTCTCTTCTTAAAATATTCCAGTGATGGAACACCCATAACTTCTGAAAGCAAGCTGTTCCATGGGTTAATTGTTCTCACCATTGGGAAGTTTCTCCCTAGTTCCAGGTTGCTTCTCTCCTTGATTATTTTCCATCCATTGTTTCTTGTCCTGCCCTCGGGTGCTTTGGAGACTAAGGAAGCCCCCTCTTCTTTGTGGCAGCCCCTCAGATACTGGAATACTGTTTTCACATCACATATGACATATATATCATGTCATATGTGCTACACGACCACATGTGTAAGATAGCTAACAACTTGAAAAAGAAAATGGATTGTAGTTTTACAACGCAATTCGTTCCATAGGCTTTAAAATCATTTAGCATTTAAAATCCTAGCAAAAGATGTTTTCGTTTTTCAAAATGCTAAGAGTGGGGGGACTGAGCGGCACCAAATTAAGCAGCACAGTCCTTGACCAAGATCACATGATACTCTGAAGTGATAAATGATTATTTTAAGACCACAGCGGGTATTTCCAGAACACTTGAGGTAGAATCTAAACAAATCCAGGCCAATTTAGCCAGGCCATCAGCAAGCATCTTGCCCGAAAGGAAAATAACTCTTATTTTAAAGCAATATTCCCCAAAGAAGAAATTAGGCCGAGTCCCTTCGGGGAGAGGGGGCAGTTTATAAATATAATAAATTATTATTATTATTATTATTATTAGGCTGAAAAAAGCCAGATGGATGGATGGATGGATGGATGGATGGATGGATGGATGGATGGATGATAGATGATAGATGATAGATGATAGATGATGGATGGATGGATGGATGGATGGATGGATGGATGGATGGATGGATGGATGATAGAAGATAGATAGATGGATGGATGGATGGATGGATGGATGGATGGATGATAGAAGATAGATAGATGGATGGATGGATGGATGGATGGATGATAGATATAGATAGATGGATGATAGATGGATGATGATCGATAGATGGATAGATAGATAGATAGATAGATAGATAGATAGATAGATAGATAGATATGGATGGATGAATAGATGGATGAATAGATGGATGATAGACAGACAGACAGACAGACAGACTTAGTCAGTTAGACAGACAGACACTAGATAGATTGATGACAGATGATAGATGCCATAGAGATAATGCACACATAACACATACATTACATACACATAGACAGATATTCCTTTTTTCATGAATGAAGGCAAATAAACCTGTTCCAGGATCCAATCTGGGTGGTCAGTCCCTGGGACTTGAGGTTTTGTCTTCGGACTCATGCTAGAGCCCATCTTCAGGGAACTTTTCTCTGGCGGAGGGTGTGCTGTTCTGCGCGTGGTATTTAGAGTGCCTGTTGTATTTCCCCCCCCCCCCCATCTGAACAACTCCAATCAGGGCATACCATGCAGGGGGTGGGCCAATGAATGCAGTGTGTAAAATAATCAGGCTTTGCTTGAGCTGCCCCCTTGTTACACCCAAAGCCGCTCAAAGGGAGAGGCCAAGGAGGAGACGCATGGAAGGAAGGAAAAGGATGGAGTTCTTGAGAACGGCTTGGGGCAACCTGAACTTTCTGCTTTTCCCCACCCAGAGTCTATCTACAGTCACAGTTTGGCAGTAGAAGGCAAAGAGATTCTTTTCCACATCTGGGACTTTCCGTGCTCGCAGGTAAGGAAGCAAAGATCACTTATAAATACGAATCAGTGTCTGTATTGGTGTGCATGTATAACTCCAGCAGAGTTCTACAGTTACCTTTCAATAGCAAAACAGGTGCCTAATAAAATCATTCTTCCACTCCTCCTGCATTGCTTATTTTTTAGGCAATTTGTTTTTATTTTTGGACAAACAAAGACAGACAACACAACACATAAAGCCTTCTTCAATCACATACAGCATGTCGTTTGGTTGCCAAGTTTTTGTGCATCATTTCCATAGTCCTCACTTTCCACTGCATATAAAAATCACAGATTATCAATCTAGTATATATGTATACATTCTTATCATTGTAAAATCATTTATTTGACTATAACTATTATTCCTTCATTTTGAACGAAATGTTCTAGATATTGGATTCATTTATAGTATAACAATTCATTACATCGTCCTGAATCTATTCGATAATCATATACCTTTGTTTTATTATCTGTATTATTCTATTATTCTTACATTAATAAAAATTCTTCAACGTTTTTCATTTCCATGTTTTTTTTATCTAACCACTGGTAGAATAGATCCCATACCTTATAAAATTGTTCATCTTCTTGTTCTCTAATTTCAAATGTCAATTTACTCATTTCAGCACCTTCCGTTATTTTCTGAATACCTTCCTCCTGTGTTGGTATCTTCTCATTTTTCCAATTGCCTGCATTGTTGTTTTTGAGCTAAGGACCATTCGAAGGCTCATAAAGTAAATATATATCCAGTAGGATTGTGCACTGTTTCGTTTTAGAAGAGGATTTTTAGAATACATGGCTGCCCAAACGCAAGATTATTATTTTTTTGCAACTCATTAAAGCACCCATGTCTGCATTAGTCTGGAAAAAGACACAGTTTCCTTAATGAGTTCCAGGCAACTAGGGTGTTTGTGCTTCCACACATTCCGAAGCAGCTTATCTTACATCTAAGGCTCTTGAGTTGACATATATAATTCTTCACTATCCAAGTATGGAAGAATATAGAACATGATAACACCTCCATGCTGGTTGGTTTTGTTAAAAATATCCTTCCCTTTGCATCCTTTGAGGGGTGAATTCATTGTTATGTATATGCCTCCTGGCTACTCACCTATGTTCGGTTTAATTTTGAGGTTACTTTTCTTTTCAGTTCAAGGAACCACATAGTAGTATGTCGAGGCGTAACACCCAAAAAGGCTTGGGGAAGAAAAAGTGAGAATCAAAACTGGGTTCGACTTTTAATTTAGATTTAATGAAAATTAAATTGCATTAATTAAGTACAATTAGAGGGATGTTTCCGATGCAATCAGGAATTTTCACCTCCTGACATGTTATGATTTGGCAGATCTTTCTGGAAGGACCCTGGGGGTCATATCCAAAGATTTAAGAGAACTGCATTCAGCCTGGGAACACCGGCTGAATGAGGTTCTCTACGTTTTAGTTAACATAGACATCTCTCGCTCACCAGACTTCATTTGGGTAGAAGTTGTGTTTTCACATTGCACCAAGCCATAATATGATCTGCTTGCTTGTAGTTGTGAACATTGTGGTTTATAAATCATGTTTTTATTCCATTGTTGTGGTCGTCATCAATATTTTCATGCAGTCTACCAGATAGTTCTGATAGGATTGGATAATTTCGACTATTGTATCCTTCCCAAAGGATAATATTGTATCCTTCCTTTCAATCAGAAAGATTGGCAGTTCGGTGGTTCGAATCCCTAGCACTGCGTAATGGAGTGAGCTCCCGTTTCTTGTCCCAGCTTCTGCCAACCTAGCAGTTTGAAAGCATGTAAAAATGCAAGTAGAAAAAATAGGAACCACCTTTGGTGGGAAGGTCACAGCGTTCCCTGTGCCTTCAACATTTACTCATGCCGGCCACATGACCACGGAGATGTCTTCGGACAGCGCTGGCTCTTTGGCTTTGAAATGGAGAGGCACCACCCCCTAGAGTCGGGAACGACTAGCACATATGTGCGAGGGGAACCTTGACCTTTATCCTTCCTCAGGATCTAGGAGAGCCAAAGACATTGTGATAATATTGGTGCACAAAGGCGCAACCTTTGTAAATACACGAGTTGAGGTTCTGTCCATTTTGTCCAGGTGCTTTTCCAGATTGCATTGATGCCAAGCACGCCAAACATTATTGGCATGACTGTTTTTGTTTTCCACATTTCCTCAAATCATTATGATTTTCAGTCCAACAAATCTATTAGCCAAATGTAGCAAATGTACATGTTTGAGCTAGGGTGATACAGTGGTTAGAGTGCAGGCTACTTCTGCTGATCACTGGCTGCCAGATGTTTGGCAGTTTGAATCTCACCACGCTCAAGGTTGACTCAGCCTTCCAGCCTTCTGAGGTGGGTAAAATGAGGATCCAGATTGTTGGGGGCAAGAGGCTGACTCTAAACCTCTTATAGAGGGCTGTCAAGACTACCTTTTCCAACAAGCCGGCCTAGCATAACCTCCCGTTCTGACTCTTTTTAGATAGTTTTAATTTGGGGATTTTATACATATTTTAGCACAGGGTATCGATTGATTTAATAGCTTTTAAAATTTTGTACTTGTTTATATTTGTTATGTCTTTTAAATTTCCTGTGCGCCGCCCTGGGTCCTGTTTTGGAGAAGGTACGGGGTATAAATTCGAATAAAACTAAAAACTAAGACTATGAAGCGGTATATAAGTCTAAGTACTATTGCTAAGTGGGAAGGAAGGAAGGAAGGAAGGAAGGAAGGAAGGAAGGAAGGGGATGTGGTGCCACAGTGATTAGAATTCAGTATTGCAGGCTAATTCTGCCAACTGCCAGAAGTTTGGCAGTTCGATCCTGACGGGTTCTAGGTTGATTCAGCCTCCCATCCTTTGAGGTGGATAAAATGAGGACCCAGATTGTTGGGGGCAACAGGCTGACTCTGTAAACCACTTAGAGAGGGCTGTAAAGGATTGTAAAGCGGTATATAAGATTAAGTGCTATTGCTATTTTCATATTCAGGAGAAATCAGAGGAGAACGCGTCCAAAGATAAACGCATCCAGTGGGCTGACGGCTTTGTCTTGGTCTACAGCATCTGTGACCGTGCCAGCTTCAACAGCGTCCAACCCAAAGTCCAGTTCATCAAAGCCGCCAAGGAAAGTCCAAGCCAGGAGAAAGTGCCCATTGTGATTGTGGGCAACAAGCGAGATCTACACCATCACCGGGAGGTTTCCAGCGAAGAAGGACGTCTCCTGGCCCTCTCCATGGACTGTGAGTTCTATGAGGTATCGGCAGCCGAAGCCTATCACGGAGCACTTATGGTCTTCCATGGCTTAGCAGAACGCATCTGTGAGGCCAAGCTGGCCCTGAAAAAAGGCACCGGAATCCGGAATATTGTCAAGAGCGTCTCTGCTGTTTTTGCTCGGAAAAGAACAGACTCAATGTGAAGGGGAGAAGAGCTAATGTTCTGTAAACACTGCGGGAGAACATCCTGTTTTCCCCCCTCTCTTATTTGGGCAGAGTGGAGCATGGATTTTGCCGTTGTGGAGTCAGCCTCCTCATTGCGCTAATCCTGAAGGAGAGTCAATCCGAGAGGTGTTCTATATGGCTGTCCTGGGTGCAAATTCACGAAGAATGGGGCTCTCCAAGGAAGGAAATGGCCATGTCTGTCTCTCCATGCTGAAATGCCAGAAGAAAAGGATTTGCCCAAGAGAAAATTAATACCATTCCCCAAATCCACCTAATCGGTTGGAATTGGAATTCGGGTGTCCTGAAATAATATCCTACTAGTACTGTACAAGCTCTAGTACTGTAGTCCCTTTGATATTTAGAAAGAGCTATATGGATGGAACTTCCTCACTCTGTCCCCTATGTAAACAGGGCTGAACCAGAGCTCGTCTAACCGTAGTTTGCTAGATTAACAACAACTTAATCTTTAACAATAAAACATGGTGGCTCAGTGGCTAAGATGCTGAGCTTGTTGATCAGAAAGGTTGGCAGTTTGATGGCTCGAATCCCTTGTGCCGCGTAACAGAGTGAGCTCCCGTTACTTGTCCCAGCTTCTGCCAACCCAGCAGTTCAAAAGCTTGTTAAAATGCAAGTAGAAAAATAGGAGCCACCTTTAGTGGGAAGGCAACAGCATTCTGTGCGCCTTCGGCGTTTAGTCATGCTGGCCACATGACTACGGAGACGTCTTCAGACAGTGCTGGCTCTTCGGCTTTGAAACGGAGATGAGCACCACCCCCTAGAGTCGGGAATGGCTAGCACATATGTACAAGGGGAAGGAAAGAAAAGGAAGAGAGAAACAAGGAAAGGAAAGGAAAGAAAAAGAAAGGACAGGAAAGGAAGGGAAAGGGAGAAACAAGAAAAGGAAAGGGAAGGGAAGAATGTGAGAAACAAGGAAAGGAAAGGAAGGGAAGAGAGAACCAAGAAAAGGAAAGGAAGGGAGAAACAAGAAACGGAAAGGAAAGAAAAGGATGTGAGAAACAAGGAAAGGAAAGGAAAGGAAAGAATGTAAGAAACAAGGAAAGGAAAAGAAAGGAAAGGATGTGAGTAACAAGGAAAGGAAAAGAAAGGAAAGGAAAGGAAGGGAGAAACAAGGAAAGGAAAGGAAAGGAAAGAATGTAAGAAACAAGGAAAGGAAATGAAAGGAAAGGATGTGAGAAACAAGGAAAGGAAAAGAAAGGAAAGGAAAGAATGTAAGAAACAAGGAAAGGAAAAGAAAGGAAAGGATGTGAGAAACAAGGCAAGGCAAGGAAAGGAAAGATGGATGTCAGGTCAGAGAGAGAAACTGGGTGGCCTCATCCATTTCTGGGCTTGTCCAGCTCCCCCAGCTCCCCTCTCTGCTATCAACAACTTGGAAGAACCATATCAGCTGCATCTCTCTGCTGAGATGTGAGGGCCTCTGCCAAAAGTCTCCTTCCACCTCCAGTTCTGTCTTGCTCGCTTTTGTTGACTCAGGGTTTTTTTGCCAACCAGCAGCACGGCAAGTTAGATGCTTAGAACTGGATGTCCTCGTGCATCTTTCCCTCCCCCCTCCCTCTCCTTCCTGCCTGACGGCATACAAGGGCTCCTGCTAAGTGAGACACAGCACACACGCCTGTCCAATTAAAGATGTGGCTTCCTTCCAGGCCCTCGTGTGGGTGTGTCAGGCCTTAAATAAGAATAGAGAGGAGGAGAGCTGAAGTTCTTGTCTCCTGCTAGGAAAGCACCCTCAGGCCTCTATAACCGATGGAAAGCAGAGGGGTGGAGGTGAAATCAGAAGAATTGGTTTTTCCAAGAGAGAGAAAATTCATTGGCAAGTCTCTATGGAGATGCTCAGCCATCCAGGTCATGGTTGTCCCAAAGGTGCTTTTTTCACCACTATCATCATCCAGACCAATTTATTTCCAATATTCAAAGGCAAGTATCTTTGCGGGGGGAAACCCTCCCAAAAAAATAAATCAATGCCAGACACAAAATTCATAAATTGCATTACGTCAATGTTTAAGAATACCATAACATGATTAGAGGCACCAAACATTTTTATAACAACATATGGACACACACACACATAATTTGGGTGTGTGATGGTGGTGGTGGGTAGAGAACGGATTTAAAAACAGCCCAGTGAGAACCAGATGTGCTCTCTGGATAAATGTTCTGGCTGGATTCATAATGTATAGAATCCAAGAATTGGATGCTCCTTAGTGCTCATCTCCATCCCCTTGTTTGGTGCAGCATCTACAATAGATGTGGCCACCCAGCCTCTACTTGAAGACCTCTAGCAAAGGAGAACACATGCAGCAGCCTATGTCACTGGCCCACAGCTCACACAGTCAAGAAGAAGCTTCTGATGTCCATCTTGAATCTTCTTCTTATTTTAACCCAGGTTCTGGTCCTGCTCTTTGGAGGCAACAGAGAATGTGTTCACTCCTTGAAGATTTCTCTTATTTCTCCTTATGGTCCTCTCTTCTGTAGCCTAACCATACTGAGATCTGTGCAGGTGTCCTTGGTTTCCAAGTCCTTCAACATCTTAATTACTTCTGTGATAAAGCCATAGTTTGTTGGATGAACCCACAGGCTGTGGCAAGCTGTATGGACTCAATCATGATTCAGTGGTGGGATTCAAAAAATGTTTACTACCAGTTCTGTGGGCGTGGTGTGGCTTGGTGGGTGTGGCATGGGAAGAATACCACAAAATCCCCATTCCCTCCCGACTCCTGGAGGAAGGATACTGAAAAATCCTTCCCACCCCACTAACCTGCTTTCCAGCTCCGTTCTCCTGTGCAGGGAAACAGAAGGCGACCCAGCCGATCAATTGGAACTCCGATCAGCTGGGACTCGGGAAGCAGAGAATAGATGGGGGCAGATTCAGCCAGAGGTGGTATTTGTTGGTTCTGCAAACTATTCAAAATTTCCACTACCGGTTCGCCAGAACCAGTCAGAACTGGCTGAATACCACTTCTGTCATGATTTAAATGTCTACTAACTGCACTTAACAAAACAATGCAATTTTCTGGTGCCCTTCTTACTTTCAACGTTTGGAGTGAAGTCCTAAAATGTAAAAAGGAGTCCTGAGCAGAAGTCCTTTACCACAGGGGTCCCCAACCTTTGCAACTTTAAGTCTGAAGGACTTCAGCTCCTAGCAAAGCTGGCTGGAGAATTCTGGGAGCTGAAGTCCTTCAGACTTAAAGTTGCAAAGGTTGGGGACCCCTGCTTTACCACAACTATTCCTCAAAGCAAAGCCAACTTTCTGATTTTTGCACACACAATACTCTGCTCGAATCTCTTGAGGTCCAATATTTCTTATACCACATGTTGTGATGTCTTTACAGCATCCTGATCAATGTAATGATCAAGGGTGTAAATAAATGTGTAAGTGATGTATTTTGGTTTTTAAAACAAAATAAACACAGCACAGAGATCTCTTACTTAGTCTCACTGGCATTTTATTTTATTTGTAGCAGGCGGAGGAGGGTGGGGAAAAAGGAACATTTGTAGAACATATGGAGCACGTGATAAACTAGAAAAACTTCTTGATTTGACTGTGGTGTTAAAAGCTTGTTGTTGAATGTGACAAGTACAGTATATGTTTGAATAATGTCAGTGGATAACTATTTAGTAAACGATACAACCCTAAACAAATGTAAAACAAGGGTGTGTGATGTCCCTTGGTTGGTAATGTTTTAATGAACAAATGCATAAAGAATGTTCATGTTGTTACAAGTGTGTTACTTGGGGATCTGAATGCATGCCTATTGTGTGAAGATGCTGCCATGTGGTTGACTGAAATCTGTACTTTTTTCAGGCAATGATAGATAGAATGGGTGATACAATCGGGATGATGGGTCCAAGAATTATTCCATATAATTCCAAGGTATTTGTGTCCTACAGAGAGTAAATGATTGCAAGTTACTCATAATAGGAGAAGAACTACAGCAAGCCCATGAATACGCATATTTGGCTAGAATGCTTTCTGCAGCTGAAAAATGGTTGGAGAAATTTGTAAAGTTGTGCAAATACTGGTAGATCTGGAAGGTCTCCTTTTGACAAAATGTTGCACGTGGACTGTCACATTTTGTCAAAAGAAGTGAAATTACCTGTGTATATGAGCTCGCTTTTGGTGTGTATGGCAGGAAAAACAGCAGAGGGAATGGGGCGCTTAAGAAACCCCATGTGTGGGAAAACAAGAAGCGAATCAAGAATGAATATGGACTGATTGTTGTTAATTGCGGAGTTATGTCCGACTCATTGTGACCCCATGGACCACGTTCCCCCAGGCCTTCCTGTCCTCTACCATCCTCTGGAGTCCATTTAAGCTCACACCGACTGCTTTGGTGACTCCATCCAGCCACCTCTTTCTCTGTCGTCCCCTTCTTCTTTGGCCCTCCATCTTTCCCAGCATGAGGCTCTTCTCCAGGGAGTCCTTCCTTCTCATTAGGTGGCCAAAGTCTTTGAGTTTCCTCTTCAGGATCTGGCCTTCTACAGAGCAGTCTTGAGGGTTGATCTCCTCTAGGACTGACCGGTTGGATCTCCTTGCAGTCCAAGGGACTCGCAGGAGTCTTCTCCAGCACCAGAGTTCAAAGGCCTCCATTCTTTGGCGCTCAGCCTTCCTTATGGTCCAACTTTCACAGCCATCCATTGCAACTGGGAAAACCATCACCTTGATTATATGTTTTGCTCATATGTGCGGTGTCATGTGGCGTCACAAATGAAGCTACATAGGACGTTTTGGAGCCGGAGCAGGTGAGTGGGTGGGCAGCATTGGTGGGTTCCACAATCGGTACACTGCAAATGAGGCCAGGTGTCCTAGTCAGGCACACACACTGTGCACACATGTGCATGCTACCACCCTACAACACCCAGCTGCTTGGCGGAGGTCACGAAAGCGCAATACGTAGTGCGCGCATCCACAATTGGCCCATTCGCGTTATAAACAGCTATGGAATGCGACTGGGCAGGTGGGCCAAATGAGCCACCATACCAGTATGGTAGCCGCTGCTCCCAGCTACTACCAGTGCAGCCATACTGCCCAGAACCTACTAATGGTGGGCAGGCCCATCCGTAGGTCGCCACTACTGGTTTGTGCAAACAGGTCCAAACCGGCTGAATACAACCTCTGATGCACATCCCTTCCTTCATTGAATTCCAGCCATCATTGGTTTCGGGAGGGGAGGAGACATACCTGGAGACAGGTAACCAAGTATACCTTCTGAGGTAGGAACGTTCCCTATTTTCACATGCTCCTTTTTTTCAGCAGCCTTCTCAGTGACTGTTTTCCTAACTTTCTCATTCTTGCGGGATAAACTGTTCTTTCCAGCTATTGACTAGACGGTCCTGGTTTAAATCAAATGGCACATGTTGTATACAACAAAATGATTTGCTGCGTTACAGTACTGTAAACATGCCTGAAGAGACCTCTGCCCAGAGATTTTAAATCATTTTTGTAAGCACAGCAACATTGAGAGATGGATGGTGATTCAGATCCCCCTGAGACAAAGATGATGTTAACCTTTCAGCCCCAAGGAGTTTAAATCTAATGCCCACATTACTTAAGCCCCCCTTTGCTACTGGTTCTAGAAAAAAAAATGAGCAGGGAAATTCTTCCTAGCTTTATTCAATCCCTCCCCTCAAGAAGCTTCTCTAATTTCTGTCCGTCGTGCAGCTCTTGTGTCGCAAATGGACACATCAAAGTCAAAGGTGTTATTTCTTTCAACTCATGAGGTTTGGAAGAAACGGGTAACAAGATTAAGCAGAAATCTGCCATAACAGTAGACATGAAGAAAAGTGAAATGTTCTTTTTTTTTACTGCTGCTGTTAAATGTCAGACTCCCTCCAAAGACTTAAATGTTAATTTCTCTGCCAAGGCTATACCATACACAAACCAGCCCTATTTATAGACACTAAAGGTGGAAAAAAATAACAAGTTAAGAATTGGGAAGTTATACAATACAGGTAGTCGTTGGCGTACAGTCACAATTGAGCCCAACATTGATGTCGTTAAGGGAGAAATTTGTTAAGGGAGTTTGGACCCATTTTGCAAACTTTCGCTGCAGTTATTAAATTAGTCACGGTGGTGAAGTGAATCTTGTTTCCCCATTGATTTTTGTTGTCAGAAGGTCGCAAAAGGGGATCAGAGGACTCCAAGACACAGGAAAGCGTCATAAATGGGGCTTCCCTTGAGGTGCACCCGAAAGCTACAGCTAGTCCAAAGCGCAGCCGCGCGGGTGATTATGGGAGCCACTAGATGCTCCCACATAACACCGATCCTGCGCGAGCTGCATTGGCTTCCTGTGGTCTTTCGGGTGCGCTTCAAGGTCTTGACGACCATCTTTAAAGCGCTCCATGGCTCGGGGCCTAATTATTTGCGAGATCGCCTCTTGCCTCATACATCCCTTAGACCGATACGCTCCCACAGAGAGGGTCTTCTCAGGGTGCCGTCGGCCGGACAATGCCGACTGGCGACACCCAGGAGAAGAGCCTTCTCTGTGGCGGGCCCAGCCCTTTGGAACGACCTACCCCCCGAATTACGCACCATCACCGACCTCCGCCTCTTCCGCCAATGTCTAAAGACATACCTATTCCAATAAGCCGGCCTAGCCTAACCTCCCATGGGGACTTTTAGATAGTTTTAAATCGCATATTTTAAAATTGGGTTTTTAGCATAGGATAAGATGGTTTAATTTATATTTTAAATTGTGTATTTATTTTTGTATTCTGTATGTTTTTTTAATTTCCTGTGCGCCGCCCTGGGTCCTCTGCGGAGAAGGGCGGGATATAAATGTAAATAAAATAAAATAAATAAAATAAATGTGAGTCAGTTGTCAAGCATCCGAATGTAAATTGTGTGACCAATATGAAACAAACCCAATGTTAAAAAAAATGATGATATTTATGTACAGTAGTTCCTTACCAAGCACTTCTTAAATTATATTAAAGCAACCAAAATATCTTCGCAATCCCCAAGGAACGTTTGAGCACCCCTTAATGTTTGGAAATTGACAGTTGAAAAATTTGACAAGCCCTAAGCCATGGGAATGCTACTAAGTCTAGTTTTGGGTATGTCTAGTTTGATGAAGAGAAGGACCAGGGTAGGCATGATAGCAGTGTTCCGATATCTCAGAGGGTGCCACAAAGAAGAGGGAGTCAAACTATTCTCCAAGGCACCTGGGGGCAGGACAAGAAGCAATGGGTGGAAACTAATCAAGGAGAGAAGCAACTTAGAACTAAGGAGAAATTTCCTGACCGTTAGAACAATTAACCTCTGGAACAGCTTGCCTCCAGAAGTTGTGAATGCCCCAACACTGCAAGTCTTTAAGAAGATGTTGGATAGCCATTTGTCTGAAATGGTATAAGGTTCCTGCCCACGCAGGGGGTTGGACTAGAAGACCTACAAGGTCCCTTCCAACTCTGCTATTGTATTGTATTGTATTGTATTGTATTGTATTGTATTGTATTGTATTGTATTGTATTGTATTGTATTGTATTGTATTGTATTGTATTGTATTGTAAGTGTGATAAGTGTGAAAAATGGTCACAAGGCACAATACAAAATGCACAGTAGAATAATAGAAAGTCTGGCAGGCCAAAGATCCAAAAGGAATATGGCGGCTGGCCTGACATTTGTCTAAGAAGCATAGAACTGTCCTCACAAATCCAGTAAAAGGTGGTTATTTTATTGGAGAATTTTTAAAGTTGGCATTACAACAGTGGATTTAATTGTTGGAGCGGGGGGGGGGGCAGGAGAGATTTAAACTGTCAACATAAGCAGTACATTAAGCAGAAGAGTTGGGTTGCCAGTTGCTTCATTCTCACAGCCCAAAGCCAGAATGTGGTTTTGTGTATTGCAGTGAATCCAGCCAGCCATGATTCATGGCTTAGTGTCTCGATTGTGATTTTGCAATCTTTGCCATAGCTAAGTGAGTTATAAGATTTCACCCTTCGGAATTGCTGAACTGTGTGTTTAGGCTGTCGTGCGAAGTCATCTAACAGTAACATAGTATACAGCAAATAAAAAATGTGTATGGAGATTCTCATACATCCAGGTCATGGTCATCCCAAATATGCTTTTCCAAAAGGCAACTGGACGTTCTTGGAGGGAGGGGGGGAGAGGTTCCTTTGAAAATGTTTCGCTTCTCATCCAAGAAGCTGTTGTGGTCTTCCGGTGGCCAACGGAGTTGGCAGCAGATTTGGACAATGAGGAGGTTGGGGAGGAAGATGGGACAGTCCTGGAGTCTGGGGAAGTCTCTGAAGAGGGCTCTGCATCAGAGGCAGAGAGGGGGACAGAGTCATATGCCAGCAATCAGCTGCCTTCAGAGTCAGACATCAGTGAGGCAGACAAACAGCTGGAGCCTGTTCCCAGTGTGCGCATGCGCAGAGTTGCCAGACAAAGGGAAGAGCTAAAGAACAAGGGTCGACTTGGGAGTAAAATCACAGGTGGATGATGAATGGCCCCTCCCAGAGGAAGTAAAAGAGGAGCAAAAGGGGAGTGGAGTTTGCAGGAGACAATTAGTTCCGGGACTCTCAGAAGAAGTTTTGAAGTTATCAGCCTGGCAGCTCTCCAAGCCAGATAAAGCCTGTGACTGTAGATTCACCATTGAAAAGCTTTGCTGGGTGTGAATGCGAGGAATTCACAGTAACTTAATAAAAAGGGGTTTGTTTTGTCAGGGGTCTGCATCGTAGTATGGGGAAGCCTAGGTCATAACAGAAGCAAAGAAGATTCTTGGATGCAAAACTAAACGTTTTCAAAGAAAAAACAACAACCAAGCAAACCTAGTTGCTTTTTGGGATAGCAATTCACACTTAACAAACCCTAGTTTAGCTTAATGAGCAGCAAACCCACTCACTGGCTTAGTCTTTCTTGATGGCAGAGTTGTAGAGTCTTGCGAAGTGCGTCTTCATGTAGATGGTTTCAAGGCTGGACCGGAAGAGGCCTTCGCTCCATCTCCTGCTACTGGACCCTTCCTTGTAAGGGGAGAAAGCAGATTTCCAGGCCACAGCAGACTCCGCTTCCAAGGATGGGCTTTGAGGAGGGGTGGGGGGCTCATCAAGATTGAGGAAGGGAAGAGGATAATGTCCCCGGCTAGACCGTCTTTCTTGCAGCTTCTTGCTCTCAGGAGTAACAAGCGGGACATCATCTTGTTCTAGGCAAGATTCTGGAGGACCCATGGCCATGGCTTCCTCTTCTGTCATCACAACCCTTGGGAAGGTGAACTAGTGAGTGGAAAGTGGAAGAAAGAGAGGGGGGAGGGAGGAAGGGAGGGAGATCCCTGGTGATTTAAAGAATTATTTTTATCTTCCCCAAATCTACGTTTTCCACCCAACTCGAGGTCATGCTATCAATAACATTGGCATTTCCGGGACTTTGAGACAATTCAAGGTCCCTCGTGTGTTTGTCCTTCGGGAACGTGGTTTTCTATTCTTGGTTGGTAGGGAGATTGAAGAATGAGTGGCCTATGTACATGTGCTTGTCTGGATTTCCCCCGAGTGTTTCCTTTGGGAAAAGAAAGAGGAATAGTGGCTGATTTTGCTCAATCTGCTTGGCTAAAATTGTATACTTTGTGAGAACTTACTAACTCATAAGGCCGTGATGGTGAACCTATGGCACGTGTGCCAGAGGTGGCATGCCGAGCCTTCTTAGTGGGTATGAGTGCCATCGCCAGCTCCTCTTCTGGTTTAAAAACCAGGCTGTTTTTCAGGCTGAAAAATGGCCTTAAAATAGCCGGGAAATGCCCCCTAAATGCCTCCAAAACAGCCCACAAATGGCCTGAAAACGGCCTGAAAAATGCCCCCAAAACAGGCATGTATGCACCAGTCAGCTGGTCTTTGGATTTCCGGTGCTCCTGCATGTGCAAATGCACGCACATGCATGCGTGTTCCAGTCTGGGCACTCGGTACCCAAAAGGTTCGCCATCACTGTCATAAGGTATGTTTCAGTGAATCAAGCCATTGTGGTGAGCCATCACTTTGGTTAAGCCTCTCGGGTATAACACAGACATTGTCTTCGGTTCCTCTTCAACAAAGAGGTAGCATGTGGTGTGAACTCAGCCACCAGCTGCCCAACTCAGTAAAAAAAAAAGCTGCTATTAATAGTTATTGGGGGTGGGTCAGTTGCTCAAGTTGACACCCCAACAGCTAACTTGCTTTTCTCCTATAGCCTAGGATCCTGGGGGGGAAAGGGTAACAGTGGATTGCATGCATTTTTTTTTAATCAGGTTGGGACACTCAAGGGTTATTTAGTTTAGTGAATGGTTAGTTCCTGGATGAAAGTTACTTTGGACTAGATAAACATGAGGGATTAGAAACAGCTCACAGCTGAGATGTAGGCATGTGTTGCCAGATTTAGTTCTCAGCAACCCAAGGTGGGAAACTCCTCTCTGAAATGTTGAGAGTTGACAGTTGTGCCTTAAATTCTAGGCAAGAAATTGTCACAACGAGAAAGAAAGAAGTAGCAGAATGCATTCTATTCTATTCTATTCCATTCTATTCTATTCTTCTTTTCTCCTTCTTTTCTCCTCCTCCTCCTCCCCCTGAGTTGAGTTGAGTCCTGCTACTCTACTCTACTCTACTCTACTCTCCTCTCCTCTCCTCTCCTCTACTCTACTCTACTCTACTCCACTCCACTCCACTCCACTCCACTCCATTCTCCTTTTTCTTGCTCCTCATACTCTTCCCGAGTTGAGTTGAGTCATTCTATTCTATTCTATTCCATTCCATTCCATTCCATTCTCCTCCTTTCCTCCTCCTCCTCCTCCTCCTCCTCCTCCTCCTCCTCCTCCTCCTCCTCCTCCTCCTCCTCCTCCTCCTCCTCCTCCTCCTCCAGAGTTGAGTTCTATTCTATTCTATTTTCATTTCATTTCATTTTCAAGGTTTCATAAAGAGGATGCTAGAGATCAAAACCAACCGCTTCCCTGTTGAGCTCCTGCCTCCTCCCACTTCAGAACCAAGGAAAGTTCTTCTCCACAGCAGGTTGGATTAGATTAGAATAAGAGTCCATCTTGTTCTGTATTCCTTGCCAGAAATGGCTGAGCAGATGCACCCAGGAAGTTCCTAAGCTAGAACTGGACGAGCGCTTCTCTTCCACGATTCCCTTTCAGGCACTGACACCAGGAACACAATGCCTGTGATTCAGAAAGTGGCATTCAGCCATGCAAGCTGTTCTCCTTGCATCGGCTGAGTCCCTTTCTCAAGTCAGCCCCATCGGTGGCCACATCTCACAATCAATTATGTGTTGATTAAAATGACATCCTTTTAATTCAGTCTCAAAATATCTCTGGTTTTGGCCTCAATGGAGCAAATTCAAGAAACATACAAAATATAGTCCTTCCTTCCTTCCTCTCTCACTCATCTATTTTTCGTTCGTTCGTTCGTTCCTTCCTTCCTTCCTTTCTTCCTCTTTCACTCATCTATTTTTCCTTCCTTTCTTCCTTCCTTCCTCTCTCACTCATCTATTTTTCCTTCCTTCCTTCCTTCCTTCCTTCCTTCCTTCCTTCTTTCCTCTCTCACTCATCTATTTTTCCTTCCTTTCTTCCTTCCTTCCTTCCTTCCTTCCTTCCTTCCTCTCTCACTCATCTATTCTTCCTTCCTTCCTTCCTTCCTTCCTTCCTTCCTTCCTTCCTTCCTTCCTTCCTTCCTTCCTTCCTCTCACTCTCTCTCTTTGTGTGCGTGTGTGTTTACACATTTTATCTTCCTGTTGCAAATCCGTAGTCCCAATGGACTTTTGAGAAAGATGTTAATCAAATCCATGAATTACTATATAAAGCCAGTTAAAAATAAAGCAAGCTTTTCACCTTCACCTCCAAATTAATGTCCCAGAGATGGAAAAGGGATGTTTACTAGAGATTAGACTCTCAAAACAGGAGGCAGCTGAGTTAGACCTTCCTTGGTATTATTTTCCTTCGGAAAAGAACCAAGCCAAAGGCCAAACCTCTTTCTGCAGAGAAAACAAAACCCATAATGGGGGAAGAGCAGACGTGGGCTTCCCATAATTTAACAACCGGTTCGCCTAGTGTGGAACCGAAAATATGAGCGCTCACATGCTTCGCTTATGCCAGGGGTGTCCAAACTTGGGAACTTTAAGAGTTGTGGACTTCAACTCCCAGAATTCCCCAGCCAGACATGGCAGCTGGGGAATTCTGGGAGTTGAAGTCCACAAGTCTTAAAGTTCCCAAGTTTGGACATCCCTGACTTATGCGCACCTTCTGCGCTTGCATGGCAATTTTATGCGCGCGGCTTCCAGCACACCTTCTCAGGCAGCTGCAGTGAGTAGAGCGAGCGAGGCGTGGAAATCATCTGGGCTGTGTGGGTGGGATGAGCAAGCCAGAGAGTGAGATATATAGGACGGGATAGCAGTGGGGCTGGTGGTCAGAACTACCGGTTCGCCCAAACCAGTCCGAACCGGCAGCAGCTCAACTCTGGGAAAGAGGCGCATCGTTTGAAAAGAGGACCTATTATTGGTTTCTAAGAGGCAGCTTTTTTAGACAGGACTTTGTCCTAATTTCTGAATCAAGAACCCAGACTTATTTTGTCTGCCCAAAATCCGGATAGTGGCTCAGGAAATGGAATGTGCAGAATCTAGGAAATAACTGAGCAAGGATTATTATGTTGTTCGTCGGCCAAAAAGGATCCAAACCTCACTAAAATCCTGGTTTGGCTTTCTTAGATAAATGCAAACTTTAAAAAAAAAATTGTTGAATTTGGATACTGCCCAACGTGCTCGCATTAAGTGTAATGTGTACAATTAAACATAAAAATCTAAAACCCATATAAAATACAGCACCTCAGAAAAGAGCTAGTTAAAAACAAGAATAAAATATATTAAAAGTTAAAAGGTGAGGGGAAGCTATCAAGGTGTCAATTGGCCCCAGGGTTGCATCCTGCATAGATAGATAGAGAGAGAGAGAGAGAGAGAGAGAGAGAGAGAGAGAGAGAGAGAGAGAGAGAGAGAGAGAGAGAGAGAGAGAGAGAGAGAGAGAGAGAGAGAGAGAGAGAGATGGGTGGCTGGGTTGGGTGGGTGGCTGGGTTTTTGGGTAGGTAGGTAGGTAGGTAGGCAGCAGTGGTGGGTTTCAACTTTTTTAGAACCTACTCTGTAGGTGTGGCCTATTTTGTGGGCGTGGCTTGGCAGTCATGTGACAGGGTGGGAGTGGCCACCTTTTAAAATGTGGTGAAACTCATTTAACAACGCTCTTGCTTAGCAACCAAAATTTTGGACTCAATTGTGATGATAAATTCTTTCTTTCTTTCTTTCTTTCTTTCTTTCTTTCTTTCTTTCTTTCTTTCTTTCTTTCTTTCTTTCTTTCTTTCTTTCTTTCTTTCTTTCTTTCTTCCTTCCTTTCCTTTCCTTCCCGTTGGGTCACTGGCAGCAGCAGGCCAGATTTACTTCCAGCTACGCCGGTGGAACCCCCTCTCACCGGTTCTCTAAATTTCACCAACCGGCTCTCGCGAGTAGGTGCGAGCCTGCAGAAACCCACCACTGGTAGGCAGGCAGGCAGGCAGGCAGGAGGCAGGCAGGCCACACTGTGTTTCCCCGAAAATAAAACAGGATCTTATTTTCTTTTGCCCCCCCCCCCGCAAATAAGCACTTGGCCTTATTTTCAGGGAGGTCTTATTTTCAGGGAGGTCTTATTTTCCAGGGAGGGCTTATTTTAGCACATGCACTCAAAAGTCCAATTGGGCTTATTATCCAGGGAGGTCTTATTTTCTTTTGACCTCTGAAATAAGTGCTTGGCTTTATTTTCAGGGAGGTCTTATTATTTTTGAGGTGCAGGAGGCTGCAAACATGGTCACCTCATGGCTGCTGCTGTGTTGCCATATTTTCAGGGAGAGCTTTCAGGGACACAGGATGGAGGGAGGGAGGGAGGGAGGGAGGGAGGAAGGGAGGGAGAGAGAGAGAGAGAGAGAGAGAGAGAGAGAGAGAGAGAGAGAGAGAGAGAGAGAGAGAGAGAGAGAGAGAAGCTGTTAACTGCTAAGTTACTTCTTGGTTTAAAAACATGCAGATTTGTCAACCCAATGAACTTACCCAATATGAGATCCACATAGCCAGTTTCAGTCCTGTGTCCTTGGTAACCTGCATGGCTTGGGATGTCTGTCTGAAAGCAAGCTGGGAAAATGCAGCAGCTAAAGATTTGATGCTTGCAAGGGCGCTGGAAGGAGGCATCTTTTCTGATGCACATCCTGCTGGAGACTTGTGGACTACAAGCAAGAAATGGGAAAATTGTATAATTAATAAACCAGATCGTTGTTCTCCTAGAGATTAAAAGAAGTTAAACGATTCGATACATTTTTTTGTCCATGGTTCTCAACCTGTGGTCTGTGGACATCTGGAAGGGCCATGATGTCATCACAGGCGGTCTTGCAAAGGCTTGAAGAAATGCTAAATCTTAGGTCTTGGGGCTCCGTGGCCACAAAAGGTATTTAAAAAGGGTCTATGATGAAGCAAACGTTGAGAACCGCTGTTCTATGTCATTGGAGCATCTCTGCCTATGAGCAGACTTCATTACAGATGATTGGCAACAAGCCGATATTTTGGTAGCTCAAGTAACATACATTTAATTTCATCTCTTTAAAAATCCCAGTTTTCTTCCAAGCAGCATACCCCACACAGACCTCTCAAGCATTTTGAGTGGGATAGAATTAACAGAGTTGGAAGGGACCTTAGAGGTCTTCTAGTCCAACCCCCTGTTCATGTAGGAAACCCTACAAAACGTCAGACAAGTGGTTATCCAGTCTCTTCTTAAAAACTTCCAGTGTTGGAGCATTCAACAACTTCTGGAGACAAGTCGTTCCACTGATTAATTGTTCTAACTGTCAGGAAATTTCTCCTCAGTTCTAAGTTGCTTCTCTCCCTGATTAGTTTCCACCCATTGCTTCTTGTCCTGTCCCCAGGTGCCTTGGAGAATAGCTTGACTCCCTCTTCTTTGGGGCACCCTCTGAGATATCGGAACACTGCTATCATGTCTTCCCTAGTCCTTCTTTTCATCAAACTAGACCTACCCAGTTCCTGCAACCGTTCTTCATATGTTTTAGCCTCCAGTCCCCTAATCCTCTTTGTTGCTCTTCTCTGCGCTCTTTCTAGAGCAATGGTTCCCAATGTGAGGCCATGCCCCACAGGGGGGCAATTTTTGATTTGTAATGGGGGCAATTTGAACCTTGTTAATGGCCTTTTAGGCTTCCTCCACATGAGTAGAGTTCATTTTTTGAGTAAAGTAAGAATTATATGTCACCGGGTTTTTTGGGGGGGGGCATCAGGATTTTAGAGATGCTTAGGGGTGGCATGGTCAAAAAAAAGGTTGGGAACCATTGGTCTAGAATCTAGATCAGTGGTAGTCAACCCGGTCCCTACCGCCCACTAGTGGGTGTTCCAGCTTTCATGGTGGGCAGTAGGGATTTTGTCCGATACTGAAGCACTTCCCTTTTTTAAAAATTTAATTGACTTCCCTACTTTAGAAATCACCATTACTGTCGAACCGTTGGGCGGTTAGAAAATTTTACTACTAACAGAGGTACAAAAGTGGGTGGTAGGGATAAAAAGGTTGACTACCCCGGTCTAGAGTCTCAACATCTTTTTTTTGGTCAGTGTCAATCCAGGAACAATGAAAGTATGGAACATCAGCTTTCCAACTTCTGCAAAAAAAAACCCAAAGCTCCTTCCACAATTCATTTAACTTGGATTTTGGAAACATTGCTGTTGTGAAAGGTGTGAGTTTGTGTGTGGTGTTGAAAAGGAATCCAGCAAGTTAAATATGAGCCAGCAGTGTGCAGCAGCTGCCAAAAAAGCCAACACAGTTCTAGGCTGCATAAGCAGAGGGATAGAATCTAGATCACGTGAAGTGTTAATGCCACTGTATAGTGCCTTGGTAAGGCCACACTTGGAATACTGCATACAGTTTTGGTCGCCACGATGTAGAAAAGACGTGGAGACTCTGGAAAGAGTGCAGAGAAGGGCAACCAAGATGATTAGGGGACTGGAGACTAAGACATATGAAGAACGGCTGCAGGAGCTGGGTATGTCTAGCTTGATGAAGAGAAGGACCAGGGGAGACATGATAGCAGTGTTCCGATATCTCAGAGGGTGCCACAAAGAAGAGGGAATCAAACTATTCTCCAAGGCACCTGGGGGCAGGACAAGAAGCAACGGGTGGAAACTAATCAAGGAGAGAAGCAACTTAGAACTAAGGAGAAATTTCCTGACAGTAAGAACAATTAACCTCTGGAACAGCTTGCCTCCAGAAGTTGTGAATGCCCCAACCCTGGAAGTCTTTAAAAAGATGTTAGACAGCCATTTGTCTGAAATGGTATAAGGTTCCTGTCCACGCAGGGGGTTGGACTAGAAGACCTACAAGGTCCCTTCCAACTCCGCTATTGTATTGTATTGTAAGTCCTTTTAACAGCGCCAAAGAAAGGGATTTCAGAATGTTCCTGAAGAGGAAGGGGAGGACCTTAGGGAATTAATGAGTACAATTTTAGCAGATTTTATAAAAAAAAACCCCAAAGAATATATTTGGGGGGATATAGACATGATCTACAGAATTAATTCTACATATGCCAGGATAAATGATGTACCAAGAGAAGTTCATATTAAATTTCTAAGAAGATTTACAAGGGATGAGATACTGAGGGCACAGTGGGGTGGGCCATTAAAATACCAAGATAAGGAGATCACTATATTGAAGCAGATTCCCCCAAAAAATTGAGAGATTAGAAGGAAATATTCCTTCCTATCTAAAAAGCTATTTAAAAAAGGAATCTGGTTTAAATGGTTGATGCCTGAGGGATTGCTGGTATACTGGGAAGGGGGTAGAGCAGGGATGTCCAAACTTGGGAACTTTAAGACTTGTGGACTTCAACTCCCAGAATTCCCCAGCCAGCAACTTAGATCTCAAAAATAAGTATGTTTTGAAAGTCACTATAACTAAGATGGATGCTAAAAAAATAATAATAATAATGATTGAATGTATGAAATGTAATATGATATATATAATTCTCACCACTATATAATTTTTTTTTTAATGTATTTTTATGAACTCCCGGAGGCGACCAACGACCCCGACACGGAAGTCCTAAAATATTATCATTGAACCCTACGATTTCCCCTTTTCCAATATAATTGTAAAAACCAATAAAATTGTTTGAAACACAAAGAAAGGGAGGTAGGAATGTTTCTAGCACCATCTTGTGGAAGGAGGAGCACTGGCGCCTAAGAAATTGCAACCGTATAATCTGACTTTGTTGGCCAACCTCAAAATGTTCTATAAGAAATCAGGACGACCACATTCCAATTCCAAAACCAGAAAGTATCCAGGTTTCATTTCCGATAAACGAAATGAGTTTATGAAACTAACAAGACCAGCATCTCATAATAAGGGAAAGATCTGGCTGCCAAACAACAGACGTTTCTTTTTTTAAAAAAAAAGATGTTTTCTCTCTTTATTTGGGTAGAAATATTTGGAGTGGAAGCAAAACAACCAAGCACAAATGATGACAGATTATATCCTAATTTAATACAATACAATACAATACAATACAATAGCAGAGTTGGAAGGGACCTTGTAGGTCTTCTAGTCCAACCCCCTGCGTGGGCAGGAACCTTATACCATTTCAGACAAATGGCTATCCAAAGTCTTCTTAAAGACTTCCAGGGTTGGGGCATTCACAACTTCTGGAGGCAAGCTGTTCCAGAGGTTAATTGTTCTAACGGTCAGGAAATTTCTCCTTAGTTCTAAGTTGCTTCTCTCCTTGATTAGTTTCCACCCATTGCTTCTTGTCCTGCCCCCAGGTGCCTTGGAGAATAATTTGACTCCCTCTTCTTTGTGGCACCCTCTGAGATATCGGAACACTGCTATCATGTCTCCCCTGGTCCTTCTCTTCATCAAGCTAGACATACCCAGCTCCTGCAACCGTTCTTCATATGTTTTAGTCTCCAGTTCCCTAATCATCTTGGTTGCTCTTCTCTGCACTCTTTCCAGAGTCTCCACGTCTTTTCTGCATCGTGGCGACCAAAACTGTATGCAGTATTCCAAGTGTGGCCTTACCAAGGCACTATACAGTGGCATTAACACTTCACGTGATTTGTGTCAGATTTTTAGTTCAGACTCTGGCAGAGAGGCAAAACTGCCTAATTTACATTCCGTTTTTATGTAATGTTATTAAAGGTTTCTTAAAAAAAGGAAAATACATTTGAATATGAAGTAATATCAAGTAAGAAAAAGAAAGACAATAAAGAGAAAGCCAGGTGCAAAAAAAAGTAACAGAAATAAAAGAAAAATGGAAAAAAAGATACTAAGTTTTCGATCTTTCTTACAGCAATCATAAGCACAATTAAAAATTTATCTCTTAGTCTATGGTGACAACATAACAACACAATTCTTTTCTTTTTATAAGTTGTCCTGTCTAACCATCAGAACCATAGATCGTGTTTAGTTTTTCCTATTCTATGCAAATAGTCCATAGTCCAGTATGTAATAAACATATTGCTCTCTATTTTTAAAATGAAAGAAGTCAACTTAATTATCAGCAAGTTCTATTATCTTCACCAACCTTTCCATCCCACTGCAATTATAGTCTAAAGGAGTGTTCCTTTATCTCAGCAGTTTTGCTGGCTGAGGAACTCTGGGAGTTGAAGTCCAGACATCTTAAAATTGCCAGGGTTGATATGCACTGCTCTAGAGCTCTGCAAAGGGACACGGTTATCAGCATGCTCCCTGCGCTCAAAGGTAGGAAGGTAAACATGCTCTGATGACAATACCACATGGACAGTTACTCTCTTGTGTCAGGAACAACTAAGGACTGATCTACTTTTTGAAAGCATTATTTGTGCCCAGTTCAAAGACGAAGAATAAGAAGCTAGGAGAAGAGGATCTTGAGAAGAGGATCTTGAGACTCTGGAAAGAGTGCAGAGAAGAGCAACCAAGATGATTAGGGGACTGGAGACTAAAACATATGAAGAACGGTTGCAGGAGCTGGGTATGTCTAGTTTGATGAAGAGAAGGACCAGGGGAGACATGATAGCAGTGTTCCGATATCTCAGAGGGTGCCACAAAGAAGAGGGAGTCAAACTATTCTCCAAGCACCTGGGGGCAGGACAAGAAGCAATGGGTGGAAACTAATCAACGAGAGAAGCAACGTAGAACTAAGGAGAAATTTCCTGACAGTTAGAACAATTAACCTCTGGAACAGCTTGCCTCCAGAAGTTGCGAATGCCCCAACCCTGGAAGTCTTTAAAAAGATGTTAGATAGCCATTTGTCTGAAATGGTATAAGGTTCCTGCCCACGCAGGGGGTTGGACTAGAAGACCTACAAGGTCCCTTCCAACTCTGCTATTGTATTATTATTGTATTATTGAAATGGTCCATTAGGAGAGCAAATTGGGCATACAATCTGTGCTGGCAAGCTCCTTAGAACCATTAGGTGATGGAAGAAGCACTTTGAGATGTTTATGGAGGCCCACCTAAGTTCAGCTAAACCAGTGATGGTTAATCTTTTTGCCCTCGCGTGCTGAAAGCAGGTGCACCCACACCCATAATGCAATGGGCGCGCCCCGCCTCCCTGTGTGTGCCCCATGCATGCACACATGACCCCCCCATGCACATGTGACCCTTCCTGTGCTCCCCCACCGCCGTTCATGCACCCCTCCGCCCTCCCATTTTTCCCTTCCAGGTTGGTGCATGCCAAAAAAGGGGCACTGGGAGGGAGGCGCATTTGGGCCTGAAAGGCCTCCTGCTCCAACCTGGAAGCCAAAATGAGGTGTGGGGCGCTGTGCAAGGCCCCCAAGATGCAATGTGGGTGCCCCCCACGCATGCGCCCAGCCTGCCGCACATGCACACCTGTGTCCCACACACGCATCCCTCCCCCTTCACCTGCACGGCAGAGGCCCAAAGACCAGCTGGCTGGTGGGAGGCACCCGTGCATGCATGGTGGAGTCGGCTGGGGCGACGGCTGGCATTCCTGCAGGGATGACTCTGCGTGCCACCTGTGGCACACATGTCTTAGGTGCGCCATCACAGAACTAGGCTCTTTAGAAATCCATAAGAATAACACTGCCAGGAAATCTCCATTGAGGAGCAAATACGACAGCCTTGAAATACCTTGCTAATCAGAAAACTGGGGTGCATATGTGACGTTTTTCAGCTCCAAGACGAGATTGTTTACAATAGATCAACCAAGCACTATATTCACCTGAATTGGGTTCCGTTTTCCGATCCACCACCTTCTCCAGCTTCCCAACTGCAGAGGTTTTAGCCACCCGGCTCACTAGACTTCTCTTTGTATTCTCTGTCTTGATCTTCAGGCTGTCCTTGGACTGCTCGTTATCTTCAGCAGACAGTCTGAAGACTTTGTCCAGGATGTACACGACAGAGCACATTGCATAGTGAAGGTGAGCTAGAATGGTGTCCTTCAAATCAGACGTAGCCTGAGGAAGAGGAGGAGATTACAGATTAACAGAGTTGGGATGGACCTTGTAGGTCATCTAGTCCAACCTCCCACTCAAACAGGAGACCCTACATCATTTCTGACAAATGGCAGTCCAATCTCTTCTTGAAAGCTTCCAGTGCTGAAGCTCCCACAACTTCCGAAGACAACTTCTGTCCTATGGGTTGATTGCTCTCACTGTCAGAAAAATCTTCTTTATTTCCAGATTGAATCTCTCCTTGATTAGTTTCCATACATTATTCCTTGTCTGGCATTTTGGGTTTCTTGAAAAATAGCTTATGGAAAATAGATAATGGAGAAAGTTCTTTATGGTCATTTTACATTTTCAAGCAAGACAATGGTTCTGTCTGTTAGATTTAGCCGAAAGGTAAAGAGGAAGAAGGAGATGTCTAGAAGTCCACTAAGCTAGTATAGTCCTAATGGAGAATTCAGCAGCCTCTAGTTGTTGTTCTTAGTTGTGAAGTCATGTCCGACCAATCACGACCTCATGGACAATGTTCCTCCAGGCCTTCCTGTCCTCTACCATCCTCTGGAGTCCATTTACGCTCATGCCAACTGATTCGGTGACTCCATCCAGCCACCTCCTTCTCTGTCATCTCCTTCTCTTGTTGTCAATCGTTCCCAGCATGAGGCTCTTCTCCAGGGAGTCCTTCCTTCTCATTAGGTGGCCAAAGCATTTGAGTTTCCTCTTCAGGATCTGGCCTTCTAAAGAGCACTCAGGGTTGATCTCCTCTAGGACTGACGGTTGGATCTCCTTGCAGTCCAAGGGACTCGCAGGAGTCTTCTCCAGTACCATAGTTGAAAGGCCTCCATTCTTTGGCGCTCAGCCTTCCTTAAGGTCAAACTTCCGCAGCTTCTAGACAGACCCCCAAATTTAAGTCATGAAAGGCTACATTTTTGAGATGATAGCTATACTTGGAACATGGGTCCAGGATGAAATAGGTGCAGTTGGATACAAATCTTGGTCTAATTTAGCAAGACGGTTTTCTTATCCTTTAAAAAAAAAAAAAAAAAACTTACTTCCCCCACTGGTTTCTGAAGGATAGGTATCTTCTTCTCCAAATGATCCAAACCTTGACAAGCCAAAACATTGGCTGCTGCAACTGAACCAAAAAAGAGATAGAGACAGAGAAAGAAAGAGAGGGAGAGGGAAAGGGAGGGAGGGAGAGAGAAGAATGTCAAAACAGAGATGGAACAAAAGGGATGGTCAGCCACTGGACTATTCGATTCCCCTGTATCCTCACAAAAAATTCACCAAGTTTCATAGACTATGTTTGGCTGGTGCACTAAAACCACAGTTACAAGACATGCTACCATGTTACAAATTGCATTTCTCATCATATAGTGCAACCCTCAGTGTGGAGAATGGAGCATTTTGGAGAGTTCGAATATGTGCCATTCCTCTTCTGGACTATGTCCCTCCAAAAGTTGTTTGAGCGTTATCCAGAAGTCAGGTTTGCAACTGAAAGTCGTTGAAAGTATTCTGGATATGGCATTCCATGGCATGAAACAGCTGGACTGCTGCCAGAACACTTCAATGTTATCAGTTTGGGGAATGTATCTTGTCTTCTTATGTACACTGAGAGCATCTGCACCAAAGACAAACTCCTTGTGTGTCCAATCACACTTGGCCAATGAAGAATTCTGCTCTGCTCTGCTCTGCTCTACTCTACTCTACTCTATTTTCTTCTGGGAAATCTTGAACTATCTTGGAATGGACCAGTAGAAGCATGGTTCAAATAAAGAAGAGAACCTTCTGGAACTATATGGAATATTGTATTTTCAACAATGTTTCCCAAAGGTGCTTTTTCAGGAGGCAACTGGACATTCTTGTTTTCTTTTTTCCTTTGAAGATGTTTCACTTCTTATCCAGGAAGCTTCTTCAGCTCTGACTGGATGGTGGAGAATGGAAGGATTTATATTCCTTGCAGACAGCTGGTCGTTTGCATCATTTTAGAGGGTCATTGAGGCTGTTTGGAGACTCAGCTGCCCTCAGGGTCACCAGAGTATGAGCTGAAGAAGCTTCTTGGATGAAAAGCGAAACGTCTTCAAAGGAAAACAAGAAAGTCCAGTTGCCCACTGAAAAAGCAAAGCTGGCTGGAGAATTCTGGGAGCTGAAGTGGATTTAAAGTTGCAAAGATTGGAGACCCCTGTCCTACATAGCAACACTTCAAGCCATGATGGCTGGAATTCAAATGTACATAAGAATTGTAGTCAAATAAAAAGACAAATTTACTTATCAAGTCACGGAACAATGGACTGTAATTATTTAATTCTCCCCCAGGAAATCCAGAATACGTGTCAGCAACGCACCCACCGAGGGCACTACAGAATGGACGTAAAGATTAAAGCAGCGAATACTGTGAGAAATGAAAATGTGTGTGTGGGGGGGGGAGTGTGTGTGTGTTTGGGTCCTTTCCAAAATGAAGCTTGTGCGACACTTACGTTGAGGCTCCAGCTTGTGTACCACAGGCTTCACACTCCACAGAGCCAAGGAGCTGGCATTCTGGAGAGCTCGCTCATAGGTGGCACATACAGATGCCATCAAGGGGTGAATTTCTTTGGCACTGGCATAGGTCTTCTGGAGACTGGTGAGTGCTGAATTCACTGCGGGGAATTGCAGGACTCTCTGCAACACACTGATTTGCTGTTCAAGGGGAAAAAAAAGAGGATGCAAGGGGAAAACAGAAAAGAAAATATTAAAATATTAAATACTATATATACAAGAGCGAGAAAGAAAGAGCGGGGTGGAAACATAGCTTGGAGAGATTAGCGAAGGGGAAGGGAATAAGAAATGATACCAAATTATATTTGGGTTGGCGGAAATACCCTCCCAAGGAAACATAAACTGAGATTTGAAAGAGACACCTACAACAACAGAAAAAGAAAGGGAGAGAGGAGGAGAGAATGAAAGGAAGATGGGGAAAGAAGAAAGAGGTAAGGAGAGGAGGATGGAAGGGAGAGGAAGAGAAGGAGAGAGGGTAGGTAGGGGAAGAGGAAGAGTAGGAGTAGGAGAAAGGGAAGGGAAGAAGGAGGGGAAGGAGAGGAGGAAGGAAGGAAGTAGAGAAGGAAGGGAGAAAAGAAAGGGAAAATAAGGGGGTGTCACAACAGGAGGAAGGGATGGTAAATAAAGCAACCCAAACTGTATATTATAACCTATTAAATGAAAGAATAAATATATAAGAATGACAAATGTAAAGAAGAATAACCGTTATGTGAATGCATACTTAAAATGGCATGTAAGACAATACAAAATTTTAAAAAATGACTTAAAAAAAGAAAAAAAGAGGATGCTGATATAACCAGAGTTGCATTATAGTCATCATCTTCTTTTAACAGCCCCATAATCCCTTGCAGTCAAGAGCTACCTGTACATTATAGCACGAAAAATATAAATACTTTTAGGGCTGGACATTTAGGCTAGGGAATCTTCTCTTTTGTCCTTTCACCAGGAGAGGTGGAAGACCTGGCTCACCTCCTAATGGATTGTTGCCTATATAGGGGGGTGAGAGACAGATGCCTTGGTCTATGTACCAAACCCATTGGGATCCCCATATCAAAACCACTTCCCTATTTGCGGGATCGGATCCTGCCTCATACATCCACACGGCCTATTCGCTCCCACAGAGAGGGACTTCTCCGGGTGCCGTCCACTAGACTATGTCAGCGGGCGACGCCCAGGGGAAGGGCTCTCTCTGTGGCGGGCCCAGCCCTCTGGAACGACCTTCCCCCCGACATTAGAACAACCACGGACCTCCGCTCCTTCCGTCTAAAACTAAAAACATATTTGTTCTGCTTGGCCGGCCTAGGGTAGTCTCCCTTCTATGGGGTTGTTAATAATTTTAGATGGGGATTCTAGTAATTTTTAACTGGGAATTTTTAGCGCAGGGATATTATTTAATTTGTTTTTATTATGTGTGTATATTTATTGTTTTATTTGCCCTGTGCACCGCTCCGAGTCCCTTCGGGGAGAGGGAGCGGTCAACAAATTAAATTTATTATTATTATTATTATTATGTGCGGCCAGAACCAGAAAATAACATTTAGCCCAGCACAATATTTAAGCAAAATGATTCGGTTGAGATCTGCATACGTGGGACTCTTTGGGGTAGATTGCAGGGGCGACACCGAAATATAATTTTATCATATTTTATCTATAACTTAAAATATTGTATTTCTTTCCCATTTCATTTTCGACTGTATTTTATTCCAATTTCACTTTAAGTCGTATTTTATTCCAACTTCATGTTAAATTGTATTTTATTTCAATTCCATTTTAAATTGCTTTGATCAAATTTTAGTAATCATTTGTTTCTGGAACTTCACGCTTTGATATGGCCCAAGGGCTAATCAATAAAGACTCAACGTCATTTCACATTATTTGCAATCCAAACTCTTTTCTGTGACAGTGGCCTGGGTTGCGCTGTTTCCAGTGAAATAATGATGAAACACATCAATAGCTTTTTAAAAATAATAAATAGCAGACATAGCGTCTAATTCACCCAAAATTATTATTTGCTTTAGCCTGCAGAACTGGATCAGGCCTCCTTAACCTGTTGACTAAATGACTTTTTAAAAAGACATTATTCAACAGTACTATAAATGGGGTCTCACCAGACGTTTGCTGATGTTAATGAATTTTTTAGCCATTTTGAGAGTAATAATTATAGCTTTATTATAAAAAGGAGATTCCCGTTGGGTCAACTTACCTTGCGGCTTCCATTCTGCCTTACTGGTTTGGTTTTCGCTGACATTGTGGAACATTAGCCTGCAACTAAATCATGGGACACGTATAAAATGTTGCAAAATAGAATAGAATAGAACAACAGAGTTGGAAGGGACCTCAAAGGTCTTCTAGTCATTTGCTTAGGCAGGAAACCCTACACCACTTCAGACAAATGGATATCCAAGCTCTTCTTAAAAACCTTCAGTACTGGAACATTTGTGACTTCTGGAGGCAAGTTGTTCCACTGATTAATTGTTCTAACTGTCACGAAATTTCTCCTCAGTTCTAAGTTGCTTCTCTCCTTTATTAGTTTCCACCCATTGCTTTTTGTCCTACTCTCGGGTGCTTTGGAGAATAGTTTGACTCCCTCTTCTTTGTGGCAACCCCTGAGATATTGGAACACTGCTATCATGTCTCCCCATGTCCTTCTTTTCATTAAATTAGACATACCCAGTTCCTGCAATCGTTCTTCATATGTTTTAACTTCCAGTCCCCTAATCATCTTTGTTGCTCTTCTCTGCACTCTTTCTAGAGTCTCCACATCGTGGTGACCAAAACTAAATGCCGTATTCCAAGTATGGCCTTACCAAGGCATTGTAAAGTGGTATTAACACTTCACGGGATCTTGATTCTCTCCCTCTGTTTATGCAGCCTAGAATTGTGTTGGCTTTTTTGGTAGCTGCTGCACATCTACGGGTGATGTAGGGATAAAAAAAAACACCCATTATAAACAATGCTCAGAGTTAACCCACAAAGGAGAAAATGCAGGAGAGTTTCAATAAACCAAAGAAAGTATATCTTCGCACAGCACCTAGGTAGGCTTTGAAATCTGTGGCCACAACACACAAGTCCCCACCTTACAACAACTAAACAAAACGGACAATGCAATGATCACACATTTCCTTTCGAGCTTTCCCATGATAGGGGTGAGTTCATAATGTGAGTTGTATTAAGGATATGAACATTATTTTGTCATGAACAAAATGAAGAGGGGGTCAACCAAGAATGATTTCAGGAATTCGGTATGTCTAGTCTAGTGAAAAGAAGGACTAGGGGAGACATGACAGCAGCCTTCCAATATTTCAGGAGTTGCCACAAAGAAGTGGGAGTCAACCTATTCTCTAAAGCAGGGGTCTCCAACCTTTGCAACTTTAAGTCTGAAGGACTTCAGCTCCCAGTGTGGCAGCTGAAGTCCTTCAGACTTAAAGTTGGAAAGGTTGGAGACCCCTGCTCTAAAGCACCTGAGGGAAGGATAAGAAGCAAGGGGGGGAAACTAATCAAGGAGAGAAGCAACTTAGAACTAAGGAGAAATTTCCTCTGGCCCAAAGATAATTCATCTCAGATGGATTCAGTCCGAGTCTGTTCCTTCCTATTCAGACTCTCCAGGATTCAACAAGATTATTTAGAAGAACAAAACTCAGGGATACAGCCAGTATTAGAGAAAGCTGGCTACAAAAACTGTTCATCCTCTGAAGGAAAGCCACTTCTTTGCATGCATGTCTGAATCCTGAGGATTTTAGCTAGGATGGAGAAAAGCAAGCTCCTATTACAAAACCTGCCTTGTCCATGTACAAGAGAGGACTTTTAAAAAATATCTTGGAAGCAATGGCCAAGTTCTCACATCACACAAAACCCAAACTTCTTTGTTTGGTTTGACGTGCCCAGTGCACCAACCCAACCACTGTAATTATAAACCAAGGTTTACTGATCAACATATTAAAGGTAAAGATTCCGCTCACACATACGTGCTAGTCGTTCCTGACCCCATCTCTGTTTCAAAGCCGAAGAGCCAGTGCTGTCCGAATACGTCTCCATGGTCATGTGGCTGGCATGACTAAATGCCGAAGGCGCACGGAACGCTGTTACCTTCCCACCAAAGGTGGTTCCTATTTTTCTACTTGCATTTTTTATGTGCTTTTGAACTGCTAGGTTGGCAGAAGCTGGGACAAGTAACGGGAGCTCACTCCGTTACGCGGTGCTAGGGATTCGAACTGCTTAACTTCCTGATCGACAAGCTCAGCATCTTAGCCACTGAGCCTCTGAGCCTCTGCTTCCCTCCAAGAGGGATCTTTAACATGATCAACACGGTAAGCAAACCCAATTGTGGCTTACTTAGGTTTGGATGGTAGCTTGTCTAAAGTGATTCTAGCAACCAATTTCAAAAACCGTTTACAAGTGTTTCCCAGACGTCAACTGTTCAGGGAAGGTACTCACAGGTTGCAGAAGTCAAGCCGCCTTGAACCGGGGGCCAGCAGCGCCGTTTCGACTGTGAAAGAAGAAACCCGTGCCCCAGACTGTAATGCGATGAAGCCCCACCTTCCAGCTCAATAATTCCGCCAAGCTTCTTTGGGGATTAAGCAAGATGGCTCCCTTGGGATCCCCTGAAACTCAAACAGACGTCTGAAAAACCAGCCAAGTACAACTCCAAATTATGGAAAGAATTGCCCAAGCAACATAACAAAATGTGAAAACTCTCAGGATCTTTGGAAAGTACCTAACCCAACTCGTGTTGGGGTGGAGTGGAGAATTCAGGTGCTTTTAGAGAATTCCTTGCTAATCTTCCTACTCTATATGAGAAAGAACCTTGCCTATTTAAGATGCCAGGGTGTCGAAGTAGGCAACCTGGTTTTATTTTCTATATTAGCTTGGCAATTCTTGGCATGCGCCTGGAGGTATGCAAGCTTTCAGACTGTAGTAGAGAGAGAAATTTCCCCGAGAATGGGCTCCAGCATGAGTCCGAAAACATAGCACTAGCACTAGTATTTATATATGGCTTCACAGTGTTTTACAGGCCCCTGTAAGCAGTTTACAGTGTCAGCCTATCTCCCCCAACAATCTGGGTTCCAGCCAGGAGTGGGATTTGGGGGGTCTCCGAACTGCACAGAATCTTAGCTAGAGGTTCTCCCGAACCCCTGCGAACCTCCCAGCAGAACCCCCCTGATTTTGTGGACCCATAAGCATAGTGCCAGATCTGGGTGTGTTTTTGGGAGGCATCAGAGCTGTTTGTTTGTTTGTTTGTTTATTACTATTTTTTGAGAGTCAACTCAGTGGTGGGTTTCAAATTTTTTAGAACCTACTCTGTAGGTGTGGCCTATTTTGTGGGCGTGGCTTGACAGTCATGTGACAGGGTGGGAGTGGCCACCTTTTAAAATGTGCTGAAACTCATTTAACAACGCTCTTGCTTAGCAACCAAAATTTTGGACTCAATTGTGATGATAAATTCTTTCTTTCTTTCTTTCTTTCTTTCTTTCTTTCTTTCTTTCTTTCTTTCTTTCTTTCTTTCTTTCTTTCTTTCTTTCTTTCTTTCTTTCTTTCTTTCCTTTCCTTTCTTTTCCTTTCCTTTCCGTTGGGTCACTGGCAGCGGCGGGCCAGATTTACTTCCAGGTACACCGGTGAACCCCCTCTCACCGGTTCTCTAAATTTCACCAACCGGCTCTCACGAGTAGGTGCGAACCTGCAGAAACCCACCACTGAGTCAGCTGCAAAGAGGAGCGTGCCAAGCCCCAAGGGAAATGCCTGGGACGTCTCTACTCCGACCCTGCCAACTATGAAAAATCCTTCAGCGAATTCCAGAGTTTTCAATATATTTATTTCATTTTCATGCTAAAATAAATAGCATTTATTTATTTTGTTTGTTTGTTGCGGGCGTAAGGGAAGATGGATCCGCTCATCTTTTCCCCACCATTTAATCCACTATCTGCTTCTTTGGACTCTCGAAAACTATCCCTTCCCCCTTTGCATGTTTAATGCTTTTCACCCTAATCCGAGTTCCCTCCATGATGTAGGCAAAAAAGCAAAAGAGATTATGTAAACTAGAAATTCTTCCCTTAAGCCTGGCAAAGAGTCACTGAAGCACAAAGGGCAACAGCCATTCCAAAAGGAAATATCTGGCAACAACTTTACAGTTGGCAGATAGATAGATAGATAGATAGATAGATAGGTAGGGAGAGAGAGAGAGAGAGAGAGAGAGAGAGAGAGAGAGAGAGAGAGAGATCTTAGGCTTAGACACTGAGAATGTTAAAGGATACAACTGCCTTTCACCAATAAAGACACAGCATATGCAGAGAAATTTAACCAGCCTCTTAGGACATGAAGATGTTGGTAGAGAAACTTAAAACTTCATTTAAATTCCACCTCCAGTTCTTCTTGTTTACTCTCTCATGTGGCTCTCATTTGCAAATGTCCTTAGTTTCTCATACACTTCAATAATGCAACTTCAGGGCCCATAAAAAGCAGTGGAATGGCACAAGGCTTCTCCAGAAAGAGCATTAGGAAAAGACATATCAAAATGGCGCCCATATCAAAATGGCGCCAGAGCTGAGTTCTGTTACCAATTAAACTTTCCTGTAAGAAACTATTCTCCCTTCCCTTCCCTGTCTTCCTTTCACTTCCCTTCCTTCTCTTCCCTTCCTTTCCCTTCTCTTTTTTCCCTTCCCTTTCTTCCTTTCCCCTTCCCTTTCTTCCTTTCCCCTCCCTTTCTTCTCTTCCCTTCCTTTCCCCTTCCCTTTCTTCCTTTCCCTTCCCTTTCTTCTCTTCCCTTCCTTTCCCTCCTCTTTTTTCCCTTCCCTTTCTTCCTTTCCCTTCCCTTTCTTCCTTTCCCCTCCCTTTCTTCTCTTCCCTTCCTTTCCCCTTCCCTTTCTTCCTTTCCCTTCCCTTTCTTCTCTTCCCTTCCTTTCCCTCCTCTTTTTTCCCTTCCCTTTCTTCCTTTCCCTTCCCTTTCTTCCTTTCCCCTCCCTTTCTTCTCTTCCCTTCCTTTCCCCTTCCCTTTCTTCCTTTCCCTTCCTTTCCCTCCTCTTTTTTCCCTTCCCTTTCTTCCTTTCCCTCCCCTTCCTTTCCCTTCTCTTTTTTCCCTTCCCTTTCTTCCCTTCCCTTCCCTTCCTTTCCCTTCTTTTTTCCCTTCCCTTTCTTCCTTTCCCTTCCCTTTCTTCCCTTCCCTTCCTTTCCCTTCCCTTTCTTCCCTTCCGTTCCCTTTCTTCCTTTCCCTTCCCTTCCTTCTCTTATTTTCTTCCTTTCCCATCCCATCACTTTTGTATTCAATTTGCTTCCTGGTGGCCATGTGCATTTGTTAAGTGAGTTTTGCCCTCTTTCTTGGCACGGTTGTTAAGTGGGTCGCTGCAGTTACTAACCCGGTTGTTAAGTGAATCTGACTATCTTGTTGATTTTGCTTGTCAGAAGGTCGCAAAAGGGGACCACGTGACCCTGGGACACTGCAACAGTGATAAATGTGAGTCAGTTGTGAGCATCTGAATTCTGATCACACCATCCGCAAAGGTCATAACTATTTAAAAAGGCCCTCTTTCATTCCAACTTTGAAGGTCACTCAATGAACTGTTGTAAATCAATGACTACCTGTATACATCTTGCTTTGCACTATAATCTAGTCTTCTTCTTCTTCTCATCCATCATTGGACATTGGCGATCATGTTGGTAATCCTATTTTTGTCAACACCTGCATGAAAATGTGCTGCTGAGTTTTATCCAAACCAGTCCCTTACATCAGGGGTCTCCAACCTTTACAATTTTAAGTCTGAAGGACTTCAGCTCCCAGACTTCTCCAGCCAGGCTGGAGAATTCTGGGAGCTGAAGTCCTTCAGACTTAAAGTTGCAAAGGTTGGAGACCCTTGCCTTACATTGTGAAGCCATGATGTTCTTCTTCTGCCTGGACCTCCTTTGCCTTCAATCTTTTCTGGGAGGATTAAGTGAAGCTTTGCTGGCTGGAGAATTCTGGGAGCTGAAGTCCTTCAGACTTAAAGTTGCAAAGGTTGGAGACCCCTGCCTTACATTGTGAAGCCATGATGTTCTTCTTCTGCCTGGCCCTCCTTTGCCTTCAATCTTTTCTGGGAGGATTAAGTGAAGGATGCCGTATTTTTCTGAGTGTCACATCACATGTCCAAAATGTTCTAATTTATAAATGAGTAGTGGACTCATTTCCAAAGTGAAAGGTTTAGATATTCTTTTATTTACATTTTTTCTCAGCCAAATACAATTGCACTTATTTCAGAGAGAGAATCAGAATGCTGAAGAAAAAGGCACAATACTGTTTCTTAGTCCCATCCGCCAACCGAGGTGAACGGTTTCATTTCTAGCAATGCATAGTTTAAGTACAAACACACACACACACACACACACACACACACACAAACACTTCTCCCTCACCTCCACTGCACATTTAGCATCTGAAAACAATGCTCCATACAGTATACCCATTTTTTCGGAGGGGATCAAATGTGTTTTTGATGAACAAGTGCTCACCTTGATTGCACAGGCAAAAGAATGAGCTTGGCATAAAAACTAAAATCATTAAAAAAAAAAAACTTCACAGTCTGAGCAGAAACAAGAATACGGCACTTTCAGACTATAAGACCGGTGTATAAGACGCACCAAGATTTCGAAGAGGTAAGTAAGAAAAAAAAGTTTTTGGTCTTCCCGGCCCCTAGGTCTAAGCAGGGCTGTGGGAAGGCAAAAACGCCCCCATTTTTGTAAAAAACAGGTGGAAAACGGACCATTTTATTTGCAAAAATTGGGGCATTTTTGCCCCAGCCCTGCTGAAGCCTACAGAGGACTGCTGGGGGGGGGGGGGGGGGGGAGGCAAAAACACCTTCATTTTTGCAAAAAACAGCCCGTTTTTCAGGAGGCCAAAAATGGCTGGATTCAGTGTATAAGATGTACCAACATTTCCACGCTCTTTTAGGGGGTAAAGGTGCGTCTTATACTCTGAAAATACGGTAGCTAAAAGTTAGCTAGAGACAGCAATTTGGCTGCCTGTGAACACGTAGTCTAATGTTTCTGGTTAAAGAGGGTTTGTTAAGCTCCGGAATTCATCCCAGATAACAGCAATAAACTCTTATCAAACAATGCTGGGATGGGGGAGGGAGGGAATTATATAAACTAAAAGGCAATTCCATTTCAAATTCACTTCGAATCTACTGTTTTCTATCCCAGGATAAAAGATTGACCGGCTCTTCACCAAAGCTTCATACCGTCCCACCTTGAGTAGTGACAGTTTTGCTGGTTCTGTTGCGTAGCTGGAGAAAGATCTTCAATCAAAGGCCCATTATCCCTCTCCAAACTTAACCCAGGTCATTTGGGCTGCCCAATGCGACAGCACAAGGAAAGAAGAAGGAATTCAACTAGGGGTAAACGTAAAGGTTCCCCTCGCACATATGTTCCCAACTCTAGGGAGTGGTGCTCATCTCCGTTTCAAAGCTGAAGAGCCAGCGCTGTCTGAAGACGTCTCCGTGGTCATGTGGCCAGCATGACTAAACACCGAAGGCACACAGAATGCTGTTCCCTCCCCGCTAAAGGTGGTCCCTATTTTCCTACTTGCATTTTTTACCTGCCTTCGAACTGCTAGGTTCACAAAAGCTGGGACAAGTAACAGGAGCTCACTCCGTTACGTGGCGCTAGGGATTCGAACCGCTTAACTGTCAACCTTTCTGATTGACACGCTCAGCATCTTAACCACTGAGCCACTTGCTACTAGGGGTAGGAAGGATTAAACTCCATCATCAAAGAGGGGAAACCAATATGCACCCAGCGTGCACCCAATATGCACCCAGGGGAAACCAATATGCACCCACCCTGTGCCAAAGGGAAGCCCTGAGAGACAGCTCAGTGTTTCAACCGTAAGTGTGGCCTCATCACAGTAAGGATTCCCACCAGGGAGGAGATAAGACCACACATCCCTATCACTCCAGGGTTGGTCTTGTAGATGCCCAGACGGTCCAACGGGCTGAAGATATCACAAATGTTCTTCACCGTATCCAGCAAGAGGGGTGGATAGTCCTTTAACGTGAAGAACGCAAGCAGGAGGAAAGTCTGTAGCTCACTGTTGGTCAGGAATTGGAACTTCTTCCTGCCAGGAGTCAAGTCCTTTTCAGGCTTCTGCCTGCACGCCATCTGCTTCATGCGCCAGCAGAGCTCATAAACATCCTTGACCAGGTTGATCACCAGGGAATAGTAGTAGCACTTGGTCGCCCAGTTGCGCCACTTCTTCTGGTTGATCTCCGAGATGAGCCCGATGCTCTTCACCCACAAGACGGTGTCGCAGGCGAAGTACATCACCCGGTTTACGTTGGAGGCCGTCAGGCAGAAGCGAGGAATGGCGGAGGGCAACTGGGAAGCTTGATGGGCGGCTACCACAGCATGCACGATGTTGCCAAGCCGAAACACTGTAAGAGAAACCAGAGCTGAAACATGCTGGGGGGGTGGGGCGGGGAAAGACCTGGAATCTTATGGTGCCACTCATTCATTCCTTGCAGCCATGGGCTCCATCAGCTTTGGACCGTAATTCATGGTCTCTTTTTTGGGCTACCTCATCTAAGCATGACTGTAGCTCAGCCAATAATGGTAGAAACCATCATGGGTGTGTTGGTGTGTGGGTGCGCATGTGCGCAAAATGATCTCCCCCAGAATGTTCCAACCTCAGTGTGGTTTTGAGTTTCTGGTGCTACTTCTGGAAACCCTCAGTTTCCCACAATATAACCTTTTGCGCATCCTTATTTCTGCATGTCCAGCTCATAAGTAGATGAGTAGATCCTTGAGAACATCCTAAAGTTTTAATCGACAGTAACCATAAGGCCAACCCAGTGGGCAGGGACTCTGAAAGTCCCGGTCCAATATCTGAGGTCTCCAAATTGCCAATCCATAGGGAGTTCTTCCAATCCTTTGCTTGATCTCTAGAACTGGAATGCTGCTCTTCCACCTGGAGCTTTGCCAACCCACAAAAGACAACCCACACGGAGTCTTCTTTTGGTAAGCCCAGGTCATAATTTAAATGTGCGATACTTAAATGCCCTTCAGAACGGAGCTGATAAGGATGAAAACGCCTCATGGCAGCATACAAATATTAACACATCAATGCACAAAAATGTGGGGGAAATAAATGAACTCCGTGTCTTAGATTGAGTTCCAGTTCTGGAAAGCGACTACAAAAACACTCCAGTTCATTGATGGCTACTCTAGATTTCCTCAAGGGTGATCTTCTGTAATTAGGCCCTTCACCCATCCATCCATCTGTCATCTATCTATCTATCTATCTATCTATCTATCTATCTATCTATCTATCTATCTATCTATCTATCTATCTATCTATCTATCTATCTATCCATCCATCCATCCATCCATCCATCATGTCCGTTCTATCCATTCATCCATATGTTCTATCTATCTATCCATCTACCCACCCACCCACCCACCCTCCCACCTACCTACCTATCTATTTCTTATCTCTATCATCTCTGTCTCTCTCTCTGCAGAACATCTGCCATTAAAAAGAGAGAATATGGTGCTTAGTGTAATAATTTAAATAAAGAAAACTTTCAGTAACTATGTAAAAGAATATAAACAATTAAAACACAGAAAGAATTTAAAGCATGTATGTAACATTCTATAGCATTTGAGGCCCATAAAGTACGTAGGTCTGAATAGCTTTAATATTGCCAGGAGGAAACTGTCCATTGTTCATGCTCCGTCAAGATTGTGGCATATCAATAAACGTTCATATCATATAAATGAGGCCTCTAAGGGTACCTGCGGGATCGGATCCTGCCCCATACATCCTCACGGCCGATTCGCTCCCACAGAGAGGGACTTCTCCGGGTGCCGTCCACTAGACTTTGTCAGCGGGCGACGCCCAGGGGAAGGGCCTTCTCTGTGGCGGGCCCAGCCCTCTGGAATGACCTTCCCCCCGATATTAGGACAACCACGGACCTCCGCTCCTTCCGCTTAAAATTAAAGACACACTTTTTTCGTCTGGCCGGCCTTGGGTAGTCTCTTTTTAGGTTAGGGGTTTTTAGGGGTAATTTTTAGTTTAGTTTATGGGTTTTAGCGCAGGATAAATTTAATTTATTTTTAACTTTGTATTTTGTATTTGTCTGTGGTTTTATTTGTATTTTAATTGCCTGTGCCCCGCCTCGAGTCCCCTTGGGGAGAGAGAGCGGGATATAAAATTAAATTATTATTATTATTATTATTATTATGGGAAGAACTTACAGGAAAATTGTTTAATGAGCTGGGAGTAGAAAGCGGTTATACCAGCCACAGAAAGGAAGAAAAAATCTGATCTAAAGGGGGAGGGGGGGGAAGCTCTTTCCTTTCTTTTGGTAGTCCTTTGAAAGTTTTGGACCAAGCTGCGGTGATGAGGTCCCTCACCATTCCTGCAATCAAGTCCCACCATTAAAAGAAAGGCTGGGGGGCAGATACCAAGCCCCCAAGCAAGGACATTTATTGTGGCAAAGCCCAACATACATAGAGTAGCTCCCTAGCTTCTGGTTAAATGCCATTGAATGGGGATGATTTTAAATGGAAATGAAAAATGATTGCTGTGCTTAAAAATGCAAACACCCCATTGGGAAAGGATCAGGTCAGTCAAACAGGCGATTCACTCCCCAGCCCAAAATAAATAAATAAATAAATAGCAACGGCACATTTCTCATGCAGGCGAATGGATGGAACGTAGATTAGGACACAAACAATCCAGGTCATGGAAATGCAATACTCATGAAGTGGCATGCTAATTGAGGAATTATGATTAATCAGCAAAGCAGACTTTCCCATGCAGGCGCAAGGAATGAAGATCAGCAGGTAGGAATCAGCAGTTCCTATTTAGAGAAAGACATAATGTCAATCATCCCCCCCCACACACACACCAAGGCCATCAAGAGAACAGCCCAAAGATCTTTTGACTCAGGAACGCAGGAGGAGAAAAACATAGAATTTAAGCCTCTGAGCATAGATCAGTTTTAAAGGGCTTTGCTCACAATATTCCTGCAGTGGACAAATCTGGATGTATTAGGTAATTCCAACCAAAGGGCTCACAGGAGTTACAATCCATAGGAGCTACAATCTTTTAAGGTAAAGGTAAAGTTTTCTCCTGCACATACGTGCTAGTCGTTCCTGACCCCAGGGGGCGGTGCTCATCTCTGTTTCAAAGCCAAAGAGCCAGCGCTGTCCGAAGACATCTCTGTGGTCATGTGGCCAGCATGACTAAACACCGAAGGCGCACGGAACGCTGTTCCCTTCCCACCAAAGGTGGTTCCTATTTTTCTACTTGCATTTCCACGTGCTTTTGAACTGCCAGGTTGGCAGAAGCTGGGACAAGTAATGGGAGCTCATTCCGTTACGCAGCGCTAGGGATTCGAACTGCCGACTTTTCGGATCGACAAGTTCAACGTTTTAGCCGCTGAGCCACCGCGTCCCTGCTAGGGCAACATTACAAGATTCCTAATCTGTAATCCAATTCTGGTACACAGTATTTCTCTCTCTCTCTCTCTCTCTCTCTCTTTAGAAAAAAATGCATCTATCGCGCCCACCTATCCCTTATTTTGAGATAATCAGCAACCCATTTCTTTTTCTTTCTTCAATAGGCAGCATCTAAAACTAAGATACTCACTCTTGCGTCCTGAGCTCATGCTTGATTCCAGAAGTCTGAGCTTCATAACCACTTTCTCTCGGTGAGTCTTACGCTCTAAAATATAGCTAAGCAGCATGCATGAGTACTGAGTTGCTCTGGAAAGGGAAGGAAAGAGAGGCGCATCGCTGGTCACACATAACAGGCAAAGCACAGGCTGTGTCCTCCCACAGTGAAACCGAGAGATAGACATAGATATAATATAGGAGTGCAGGTCCCTCCCCATTCAAAAGATGCCACAGGGCTGTTTTGTTCCAAGGCAAATGCTCTAATATATAGTTTTGCACACGGGAAGGTTGCTCAATCAGAGGAGACATTGCAAGTGGCGCAGGAGAATCTATTAGACTCAATTATTCTATTTCCAAAAGCATTTGCTTTTTTCTTTTTTAAAAAAGGAAAAACATGGGCCGCCTTCCAAATGCCTAGACCCATGATGGCGAACCTATGGTACATGTGGCAGAGGTGGCATGCAGAGCCCTCTCTGTGGGCACATGTGCCATCGCCAGCTGCTTTGGGGACTGAAAATGGCCCAAAAAACAGCCTTAAAATGGCCCAAAAATGGTTTTAAAATGGCCTAAAACACAGCCTTAAAATGGCCCAAAATGCAGCCTTAAAATGGCCCAAAATGGCTTTAAAATGGCCCGAAATACAGCCTTAAAATGGCCCGAAATGGCTTTAAAATGGCCCAAAATACAGCCCTACAATGGCCCGAAAAAGGCTAGAAAACGGCCTGAAAAACGGCCAAAAACAGGCATGCAACACACCGGTCAGCTGGTCATCAGGTTTCTGGTGCTCCGCCACATGCACATGCACACGTGTTCGGGTTTGGGCGCTCGGAAAAAGTTCGGCGTCACTGGTCTACCCAGTGCTGGCTTGTCAGGAGATTAATGGTGGAGCAACTGTTAGCCCCGATGGGATCCTACACAAAAGGTATCCTAATGGAATGGGATGAATCAACCAATAGCCAATTCCTTGCATCTATAGAGTCCCCATCAACGATAGGTCACAATACTATTTTTCCTTCCTATCTGAGCCACCCGTGGAATTGAACCTGGGAGCTTCACACCACCTTTTCCTGCATTACACACCAAGCCCTAGCTCGGGATAACCGGCCAACGGTTGGAATAGGACTTTTGAGATTGGGGTTCGGTTCCATTTAAAACTGATCCGTTGAGCCTAGAGCTAACATCCAGTCCAATTGATTGTACAAATGGTTGCACTCTTGCAAAGATAAAACTGGAGGACTAATTGCTACCAATACACACTGCCTTGAGGGGATGAAGGTGAGGGTGGGTGGTGAAGCTGCCCAACAAATGGCAATCCGTTGAAAAGCAGCACCTGATGCTGAAAGATAAGTTTACACAACACCAAGAAATAGCAACACAAAGCAGGTAAGGTCGAGACCATCGCGACCCCATGGACAACCTTCCTCCAGGCCTTCTTGTCCTGTACCATCCTCTGGAGTCCATTTAAGCTCAGGCCTACTGCTTCAGTGACTCCATCCAGCCACCTCTTTCTCTGCCGTCCCCTTTTTTTTTTTTGCCTTCAATCGTTCCCAGCATTAGGCTCTTCTCCAGTGAACATTATTTTTACATTGTGTAATTTCCATAATGGGAGTGGAGCCATGTTTGCAAATACACTCAGGAGTGAAGAGCGATGAAGAAATATGTCAACTATAAGTTAAGGAAATCAGATCTACGGATGCCTCTGTTGAAGCAAGCCTCAGTGCAAGTATTCCTACAATTCCTTCAAGTTATCAGATTTGTGACTGCCATCACACAATGGCCAACCGTGATGCATGTGAGCCTTAACATGTTGCGGTTCAATGCATGAACCGGAGTCTTGCACAACACTAGGGAACAGATTGTTTCAGGGAAGCAGATGGCCAGGTTGTTCAAAGATACCTGTAGCCTACATTCACACATCCTGATTCATAGAGTCTGAGGAAGTCCAAGGGGGTGCAGGAATGCCTTGCCTTACTCCTGATTGGTTGGTTGTTCCTGTGGCCTTCGACTAAAATCCAGAACCCATGAGTCCTGTGGTCCTGTGGTCTAGAAACTTCTAAAAATATTTTAAAGTAAAAATTATCACAACAGCATCCCGTGACATTAATATAAAACGTCGTAAAACATTTCCTGAGACCCACTGCTGAAGTTTGAGGCTGCTATTTACAGCTCTATGCGGGCTGCCCTGTGCTAAATATCTCTCAAAACTTCTAAAAACGTTTTCAGTGAAGGTGCTGAGGAATCTCATAAGGTCAACCTACTCTCCAAAGCACCTGAGGGCAGGACAGGAAGTACTTAGGTGTAAGATCATTAAAGACAGATCAAATCTAGAACTAAGGAGACATTTCCTGACAGTGAGAACAATTCATCAGTGGAACGGCTTGTCTCCGGAAGTTGTAGGTGCTCCATCACTAGAGTCCCAAAGGGGCTTCCCCCCCCCCCCAAGAGGCAACTGGAGTTTCTGGTTTTTCTTTGAAGATGTTTTGCTTCCAAGAAGCTTCTTCAGCTCTGACTGGATTCCATTCCACACCATCCGGTCAAAGCTGAAGAAGCTTCTTGGATGAGAAGTGAAAAGCCTTCAAAGGACAACCATGACCTGGGTGACTGAGACTCTCCATAGACGCCCATCACTGGAAGCTTTCAAAAAGAGACTGGACAGCTACTTGTCTGGCATGGTATAGGGTCTCTTACTGAAGGTGGGGGGCTGGACTAGAAGACCTCCAAGATCCCTTCCAACCTAATGATTCTATCAAAAAAAAAAGTTGAAGTGGGGAGGGTTGTGGCAACCAGGATGATTAGGGGACTGGAGGCTCAAACATACGATGAACGATTGCAGGAATTAGGGTGTGGCTCGTCTAGTGAAGAGAAGGACCAGGGGAGACAGGATAGCAGTCTTCCAATATTTTAGGGGCTGACACAGAGGGGAAGGGGTCAAGCTATTCTCCAAAGCACCCGAAGGCCAGACAAGGAACAATGGATGGAAACTGACCAAGGAGAGATTCAACCTAGAAATAAGGAGGAAATTTCTGACAGTGAGAACAACCAACCCATGGAACTGAAATTGCCTTCAGAAGTTGTGGGAGCTTCATCACTGGAGGCTTTCAAGAAGAGATTGGACTGCCATTTGTCGGGCAGGGCTCTCCAAACTTGGCAACTTTAAAGTCGCCAGGTTTGAAGACCTCTGGTTTAGGGTCTCCTGCTTGAGGGGGAGTGGGGGAGTGAGAGGTTTTTTTTTGGGGGGGGGGACTAGATGACCTATGAGGTCCCTTCCAACTCGGTTAATCTGATCTGATCTTGATCTGATCTGAGCTCCACCAGACGGGTGCTGTAGCCCAAGGAGGATTTGGGGGAGAGAGGGGGGGAGGGGCTCTGCAAGCTCCTTGTAAAGGAAGGGGGGGGGTCCCCGCCACCCCCTTATTTCTCCCCCCCCCCCCCCACACACACTTGCGCTGCTCCCCCCCTCACCGAAAGAGCCGCTCCCGGCCCTGCGTCTGGTTGGTGAAGTGCACAAAAGCCTCCATCAGGCCACCTGTGCAAGCCCCGCCGGACCGCTCCGAACTCCTGGGCAGGAATCAGCTGTTTCTCCTGGGGAAAGGGGGGGGGGGAGGACGACCGAGGGGGCGGGGCTGAACCGTGGCCACGCCCCCGGCGCTCCATGGCCTTTCCCTCCCTTCCCTTCCGCCCGGGGGTTGCCATAGCAACGCGTCAACTTCCGGAGACAGGTGTACGCTGGTGGCGGGTGGACCAGGTGTGCGCGGAAGCCCAGATAGAGGCGCTTGGAAGCTTTGATTTGGGCTCCTCTGCCTGCCTGGATCATTTCCCCTCCCTTCTTTCCCCTCCGTTGAACTTTCCCCTTCTTTCTTTCCCAAGCGGGGGAACTGCAGCAGCACCCATCATCCCCCGCTTGGATGGGCTTTGCGGTTGGACGCCTCTAAAAGCCCCACCCCCACCCCAGGTGGTTACCTAGAATGAGGGGAGGCCTTTTGCCAAAGCGGAAGATTTCTGGTTGAGGTTGCTGCTTTTGGGGTGCCCTGGAATCTGTTCCGTTTCGTGTTCTTCTGTTTCGGTTGTGTTTCGTTTCGTTTCGTTTTTGTTTGTTTTTGTTTTGTTGCTTTCCATTTTGTTGGGATTTTGGGGGGGAGGGGGTTGGTTTCTGTTTTGTTTGCTTTTGTTTGCGTTTTGTATTGTCCAGTCCCCCCGTCCCCCCGTTTTGTTTCTGTTGTGTTTGTTTCGGTTGTGGTTCCTTTTGTTTGTATTTTGTATTGTTTCTTTTTATTTTTTGTTTCAGTTTGTTTCTGTTTTGGTTGCTTTTGTTTGTTTTGTATTGTTTCCCCCCTCTCCCCCCAGTTTTGTTTCTGTTGGGCTTGTTTCGGCTTGTTTCGGTTGTGGTTCCTTTTCTTTGTGTTTCGTATTGTTTTTTTTTTTTTTTTTTGTTTCAGTTTGTTTCCGTTTTACTTGTTTCAGTTGCTTTTGGTTGTTTGTTTTTTGCTTGTCTTTAGTTTCTTTCCCTTTTGTTTCTGGGTCTGCCCAAACTTAGGGGACTTTGGTGTACAAAAAGCCCCCTCAAGAATAAAAAAACAAAATAGTCCATTATTGCTCAACATGCTATGTGGAGAGCTGGCAAGAGTGTGTGCAGGATGGCAGTAAAGTAATAAACATGTTGTGTAGAGGGCCTGTTTGGTGCAATGGTTAAGGCACTTGGCTAGAAGCCAGGACATTGTGAGTTCTAGTCCCATTGTGAGAAAGCCAGCTGGGTAACCTTGGCCCAGTCATTCTCTCTCTCAGTCCAATCCAAGATTGTTATTGTGGGGAAAATAGGAGAAGAAGTGTGTTATGTATATTTGGTGCTCTGAGTTATTTTATGAAAAATAAAAGTGGGTTTTAAAAAAAAAACCTTTAAAAAAACTTGAGGATGATCTTTGTTTCGCTCTTTTTCAAAACCAGATTCCATCCAGCCTGATTAATAATTGGATTGAATTTTATTGTAGAAATCGAAGGCAGGACAAGAACACTGAAGAGCAAAGAAAGATGCCTTTCTATCTTCGGAAGCAGCACTTCGACATCCCTCCACCCACCGAAAAAGACTGGATTAAAAAAGATGAAGAAGAAAATTTCTTCCTCAATGACCCTGATCAACTCCTAGACTCCTTGCCTCAGCCTTTCTGCATGATCAATAAAATATTGAAAGACTTGTTTGAAAGAGCCTGGGATCGAATAGAAGAAAGGCGCCCGTTACAAGAGACAAAGCAGCAAAGTTTCACTCCTTTACTCTGTCACCCTACAAATAAATTCATGGTAATCTAAAACTCTTCCAGATAAATAATCCAAGGAAACCATCAATTATGTGACATTAGCACCATATTTTATTTTCCTCCACAGTGTCATCCTCTTGGACGATCAAACTGATTTTATTTTGGCTTAACTATGGTGTAATGTTCATGAGATATGAATTGGACGTTACCAAAAAGACATAAATCTAAATATTTCTAGATCATCTCTTCGCCCCAGAGATTCCTTATGTATAATTCCATCAAAATCATTAAAATTACCAAAGGTTTATTAAACATGTTTTTAAGGAGCCAAAGATGTTAAAGCATGGAACCATTTAAAAATCAGAAAAATGTAGAAAAAATTACCCCCACATATAAACACATTGTAGTATAGAGGGATTGGAATTATGATGGCATTCATGTGGTATGGTCACGTTTCTGAGGTAGACATCATATTCTCTTCTTTTGAATCTTCACGTTTCTAAGACATATTTTCTTCTTTTGAATCTTCGCATTTCTGAGGTAAGCATGCTTTTTCTTTTGAATCTTCATGTTTCTGAGGTAGACATGTTCTCTTCTTTTGAATCTTCACTATTCCGAGGTACAAATGTTCTCTTCTTTTGAATTTTCAAGTTTCTGAGGTAGACATGTTCTCTTCTTTTGAATCTTCACATTTCTGAGGTAGACATCATGCTCTCTTCTTTTGAATCTTCCCAGGTTTCAGGAAGGGTAAACTGCCTGTCAGCTTCCGGAGGGTACATCTTTATCGGGCATTCCACTGGGATTTCTGTCTTCAGCTCAACCACCTGTGAGAACTTGAGTACTTGGGAGGCCACCAAACTTGAAATTTGCAGCATTCAGCTGTCAGTCCTCGGAGGGGTCTCCCATGTTCTTGGAACAGTGGATGAGATGGGTAGGTAGCTATGCATTTATATTCTTTAAGAATGAGTGATTAATTTGCAGATTGGTTTCACAATGTATTATGACTGTCTTCAGCAAAGTCTTGCAAGATGAGTTTCAAGTTTTTCTTTTTGAGTAGCCGGAGAGAATAAATTCTGTTTTCTTCAAAGAGAAGAGAATGTACATGATTTTCATTTGTGGTAGCATTTTCAGCCAATCAAAGTATGGTTACTGAATAAATAAGGGCACCATTTGGGGTTTGGGTAATGAACATGAAAGAAAAATTGTCCTCCCCTAGAATCATTCTTGTTTTGTTTTCCAGGTTTTGCTCGTCTTTTTTGCTTTGTCAGGGAAAACCTCTTGCATATAAGATCCATAAATGAAGTGGTAAGTTTGTCTCGTATTAACTGCTTAATTCTTATCTTTATTTACCTGTCAATTTTCACTTGTCTACCTGAGGGTAGAACAAGAAGCAAGGGGTCAAAACTAATCAAGGAGGGAAGCAACCTAGAACTAAGGAGAAATTTCGTGACAGAACTATTTATCAGTGGAACAACTTGCCCCCAGAAGTTGTGAACGCTCCAACACTGGAAGATTTTAAGAAGATGTTGGTTGACCATTTGTCTGAAGTGGTGTAGGGTTTCCTGCCTAAGCATGGGGTTGGACTAGAAGGCCTCCAAGGTCCCTTCCAATTCTATTATTCTACTCTATTCTAAATTCCAGCTTTTTGAACATCCCAGTTATTGATGTCCATTGTGGGATACCCATATTGATGTAATCTTAAACATGTTATGTTTTTAATTGAATGTCTATTGTCAGTTTAAAATCTAAGCAGAATTGGGTCTGGTTAGTACTTAAAGGGGAGACTTTCGGGAATATAGATTAGATTTAGAAACAAAATAAAATCTAGGAGAAAACTGTGTCAAACCACTTGCACACTACAGCCAAGAAGACCACGTGGACACTTCAACTTGAAGATTTCCCTTTTTGCTTTATTAATTTGGACACATATCTTCTGAGTGCACTTTTATGACCCATCTGGTTAATCACTATGGGAAGGAAGTACAGGTGGTCCTCGATTTACAACAGTTCATTTTGTGACCGTTCAAAGTTACAACATCCCCGAAAAAAGTGACTTAGGACCGTTTTTCACACTGAACAACAGTTGCATGTGATCAAAATTCAGACGTTTAGCAACTGATTCATCTTTTTGATGGGTGCAAGATGGTCTTATCTTAAGATGGTCTCACTTAGCCAAAGAAATGTTGGGCTCAATTGTGGTTGCTAAGTTGAGGATTTATCTATACCGGGCTGAATTTTTTTTAACCCTCAGATCTCCTCCAATAAAGACTTTTGTGCTTCTGTCAGACTCCTCAGGCAGCTCTGCAGCCAAAATAATGTAGTATTGGGCACCTTGCTTTCCTGGTTCAACAGGCCAAGCCTGATCTCATATTTCGTATTCTCCTGTTTGTCAGGAAGATATCAGCAAAAGGAACATCTGCGTGGCACTGGAGCTTTCGCAGGAGTGTGACTATGCAGGATTCCTGCTACAAGGCAAGTCTTGGCCTCTCTGAACCATCTGGTGGCCTTGAGGTCCAGATCCACAGTTGGGTGGTGTTCTGACCCAGGCTTCCTTAAAAAGCACAAAGCAGGGTCTTGGTCCTGGCAAAACCTCTTTTATTTACACGACTGTGAATTCCTTTTGTCCACAGTCAGCAAGGCTTGGCAAACAGTCTTTCAGAGGAATATTTATCCACAGGAACCTTATCTCATGTGGCGAGCTGCCAGATAACTAGTTTCCAAATTCAGGGCAAGGCAATCCTTGGCACAGTGTCTCTTATAGTCACAAACAGAACTTTTCACTCTTGAAATGAGCGAAGGAACGAATTGTTTCCTGCAAAAGACCCCTCCCCATTCACTCCTCTTTTGTTTCCTATGGGAGGCGCCAATCTCATCCAAGGGGTGGCTTTACTCCTAAGTCAACCCTGCTTTCTTAGTTGTTCTTGTCTTCTGGCAGCTCTGCGCATGTGCACACTGGGAACAGGCTCCAGCTGTTCGTCTGCCTCACTGCTGTCTAGCGCCCTCTCTGCTTCTGACACAGAGGCCTCGTCTGAGCTTTCCTCAACCCCCAGGACTGGCCCATGTTCCTCCCCAACCTCCTCACTGTCCGAATCTGCTGCCAGCTCCGCCAGCCACCGCCAGCTCCGCATGCCACAACAAGTGGTTTTGATATAAAATAAGTCTTAAAAACTAGCCCTTCCTACTGACATAATTAATATGTCCTACTGATGATGAAATCTGTTTTGAGTCCAAACCCTGGAGGCACACCATGATTATTTTTAATCCATCCATTTATTCATAGATTTCATAACCTTGGCATGGTTTTGTTATTTTCCTTTTATAGGGAGACGTGAAATACATTTGGATAGCTTTGTCATTCATATATACAAACAACAGTAATTTGCACCATAAAGAGCCAGCTTGTTTTTTTCTTTCTTTCTCTAAAACTTTGATTTGTATCATAACGTGCTTGCTTAGAACAGTTGTGTTGAAATCCAACCTGCATTAGTCAGACAAGAACTTTCCGAATAGTATTTAATAGTTCAGGTTTGGAGAAAATGAATACTTTTAAATGTATGTTTGCTTTTTGCTTTTTTGCACTTTGGAAATCTGTCTCGAGCAGTTCTTCTGCTACTGACTTCCCTTTTATATGTACACAGAAGTTTAAGGAATTTCCATTAGAAATTTTCTAAAAGTCCCGTGAGCTGCTTGAACAGTGATGGACAACTTGCAGCCTCTAAAATCTTTCTGTCTTTTTCCCCCCAGTCTGAGCCTGTTCCAACTGCAGAATTAAATTTTGGATCATTTTTAAGTGGAAAACATAAACTAATTTTGGTATCAGCATATATACACTGCCCAGAATAGCTTTTGGTGAGATGAGCAGCTATATAGCAATAGCACTTAGACGTATATGCTGCTTTCATCGTGATTTCCAGGCCTCTCTTAAGTGGGTTACAGAGTCAGCCTCTTGCCCCAAACAATCTGGGTCCTCATTTTACCCACCTCAGAAGAATGGAAGGCTGAGTCAACCTTGAGCCGGTGAGATTTGAACTGCCGAATTGCAGCTGAAGTAGCCTGCAGTACTGCACTCTAACCACTGTGCCACCTCGGCTCTTGAATTTATATGAATTTGACAAATAAATACATAAATATGTTTAACATAGTTTTAAATACCAACAACAGAAAATCTCAGCTCAACTTGTGTACGTCCCACTTTGTTTCATCCCCTGAATTGGTCCTGTCAACCATCAAAACTAGACAACATTTACAGCTTCTACTTGTCCACCTTTTACTTGTCCTAGAATTCGCAGTTCATGAGCAGGGGCAAAAAAACACCTTTGAATCTGGTCTTGTTATGGGACACTGTTCATAATAAGGGCCCTTGTGCATTTTAAAGGGCGGTGAGACCTTTGTTCTCCTTCCTGATTGCTTAATGTGCTTTCTTCTGATTTCTCAATAAAGGCAGCTCCGAGACTTGGCTGGAGATTTATCGATTGCCTAAGGATGCCTGGCAGAAGGAGACCGAACATCTCCATGCAATTGCTCTCCCAGCTTCAGCATCTGTCAAGGACACGGGACTTGGCCAGCTGCCAGCGCAAGAGAAATCTATGGTAAACCCCACTTTTTTAGAGTGCCCAAATGGTTAGCAGCTTTAAAAGTTTTCCATCTAGCTAAAGAAATATCCCTAATGTTCTCAAGGCACCTTTTTGCTAAACTAGCTGGATTCTTAACCCAACATTTAAACCGTATAATCTGCTATCGACGATGGGGTAGCTATGTACTATAACAGGGGTGGCGAACTGTGGCTCTTTTATGACTCATGGACTGCAATACCCAGAATTCCTGAGCCAGCCATGCTGGCTCAGGAATTCTGGGTAGTGAAGTCCATGAGTCATAAAAGAGCCACAGTTCGCCACCCCTGTACTATAACATAGATATGGCTGGAGAATGAGCCCATGTCTCTTTAAATGTGTTAAAAGTGCCTAAAACAGTTCAGTTGTTTATGGGGCTCTTCCTGAGAATGAACCTTAATTCTGGATTTTTTTCTTAAAATTTATATCTGGTGATGCCAGATAGAAGCATCCTGGCATTTTCTTCTGACATAATACTTCTCCTCTCTAGAGTACAGGAGTCACCAACTTTTTGGACCTCAGGGATTATTAAATTCATAATTTTAAATCCCATGGACCACTAATATGATTATTTTTAAAAAGATAAATAATATTTAGGTAAAAGTTCCCCTTGCACATATGTGCTAGTCATTCCTGACTGTAGGGGGCAGTGCTTATCTCCGTTTCAAAGCCGAAGAGCCAGCGCTGTCTCCGTGGTCATGTGACTGGCATGACTAAACGCCAAAGGCGCACGGAACGCTGTTCCCTTCCCACCAAAGGTGGCTCCTATTTTTCTACTTGCATTTTACATGCTTTCGAACTGCTAGGTTGGCAGAAGCTGGGACAAGTAACAGGAGCTGACTCCATAACTAGGGATTTGAACCACCAAATTGCCGACCTTTCTGACCGACAAGCTCAGCCTCTTAGCCACTGCATCTCAAATAATATTTAGTGCAATATAAAAAATGCAAATAATTTTTCCGTGGACCACCAAAACTTTCCCCGGACCACCAGTTGGTGACAACTCCTCTAGAATGTCTCTCCACATTTAGAAGTTAATGAGTGGATCTTCTTTTATTAAAATGAGCCAAGATGATAGAATCCTTTTCAAATAAGAATCAGAACCTCTCTGGGCCTCTGGTGTTACTGTTGTTTGGTTTTGGGGGTGCTAAGAGCTGAATTTATATATTATATATTTATATATTTATTCAATTTATACCCCGCCCTTCTCCAAACGGACCCAGGGCGGCGCACAGGAAAATTAAAATACATACAAAACATCATATAAAATTTAAAAAACTAATTCAATAGAACCTGTGCTAAAACCAGATTAAAATCCCCAAATTTAAAAACTATCTAAAAGTCAGTATAGGAGGCTACGCTAGGCCGGCTAGATGGAATAAATGTGTCTTAAGACACTTGCGGAAGAGGCGGAGGTCAGAGATGGTGCGAAGTTCAGGGGGTAAGTCGTTCCAAAGGGCTGGACCTGCCACAGAGAAGGCTCTCCCCCTGGGTGTCGCCAGTCGGCATTGTCCGGCCGATGGCACCCTGAGGAGGCCCTCTCTGTGGGAGCGTATTGGTCTGAGGGATGTATGGGGCAGGAGGCGGTCTCGCATATAACTAGGCCCCGAGCCATGGAGCGCTTTAAAGATGGTCGTCAGAACCTTGAAGCGCACCCGAAAGACCACAGGAAGCCAGTGCAGCTCGCGCAGGATAGGTGTTATGTGGGAGTGTCTAGGCGCTCCCGTAATCACCCGCGCGGCTGCATTCTGGACTAACTGCAGCTTTCGAGTGCACCTCAAGGGGAGCCCCATGTAGAGAGCATTACAGTAGTCGAGTCGAGAGGTCACGAGGGCCTGAGTGACTGTGCGAAGGGCAGCCCGGTCCAGTAAGGGCTGCAATTGGCGCATCAGGCGTACCTGATGGAAAGCCCCCCTGGCCACGGCCGCCACATGGTCCTCCATGGACAGCCGGGAATCCAGGAGGACACCCAAATTGCGCGCCCTCTCCACGGGGGCCGGTGTTTCGCCCCAATGGCCAGAGTTGGAATAATCTGGCTGAACCGGGGTGCCGGAAGCCACAGCCACTCAGTCTTGGACGGGTTGAGCCTGAGTTTGAGTTTGAATTAATTCCACATGACTGTAGTTTTACTGTAGGCACAGTCAGAATATCTATCTAAGCCTTTCTAGTGGTGTTCTACGTATTTCTGAAGCATGGGTGTTTATTGTATTTCTGTAGCACAAGAATGTTGATATTCAAGGAGCTGAAGACGTGGTAAGCATTCCTGTCTTTGAACTCTATGAGGTTGTTAAAGGGCTGAAGCAGCCTTGTTCAGACAACTAGATTGTCAAGAAATCTGCTTTGAGAAGGAGTTTGCAAAGTGGGCACCATGGCTATATTTTTGTATATGTCACTCCTATCTTTCTTTATTACTGTCAAAGACCAGCAATAGACATTACATTTTTACAATATATTTAAAAAAAGTACTGACATTGAAAGTGGATAATAGCATCCCTGTTGAGACAATACATGCTCTCAAACTATTCAGGTCACTCCCTGGTTTACGTGGGTAAAAAGCCAATAAGTATAGGAGTAGCTATAATGGTCCAGAAATCGTTAAGAGATATGTCCAAATAATTGGTACAAGATGACAGCTATAATTCTATAAACCATTTTTTTTTCCTTGTGGACATTGCAGCAACACAGGATTTTGCACTGCATGCGTGGTAGCTGGGTTTCTCTCCTGGAGGAGAAAGCCTACATAAAAATTGTCTGCCCTTCCTGGCAATCTCTCTAGTAAGGGAAGAATATATGCAGACCTATGGACTCTTGGGATGTTGCAATACATGTTTCACCATTTAACCCTTTCACCACCCCCACCACCCCACCCCTCACCTATGAGCTCTGAGGAAAGCCTGCAAAGTTTTAGCCTGATTGGTTAATTATGTCCGAAGAGGAAAGTTTTTAGCAACAAAGTCACCCAGAAGTCTGCACTCTCTTGTAGACAGTTGGACAAATTTGGAATATTTCAAATTTAACATTAGACTGTTAAATTTCAGCCACTTTCTAAGTGTGGGCAACTTAGAAGATGCTTACTGGTAGGGAAAGGACAGTAGTAATAGCACTTATATAGACTTATATACCTCTTCGTAGTGCTTTACCAGCCCTCTCTAAGCGGTTTATAGAGTCAGCATATTGCCTGCAACAATCTGGATCCTCATTTTACCCACCTCAGAAGAATGGAAAGCTAAGTCAAACCTTGAGCCTGGTGAGAATTGAACTGCCAAACTGCAGCTAGCAGTCAGCTGAAGTAGCCTGCAGTACTGCACAGTAACCACTGCGCCACCTCGCCTCCATAAAGTGATTGATACTGTCTGCAGCCAATCACAAAGCACCTATTTACCATTTATGATGTTGTCCTCCTTCCCTTCCTCCTCTCCCTCCTCCCCCCCTTCCCCTCTCCTCCTCCTCCATCTTTAAGAAAGTCATATGAAGCTGGATCTCTGCTAGCCATCACATAAAATGACATTATTGCGCACAGAACCGTGCTGTCTATTGATAATCTAACCAGAAACCGCCCCACTCCTAAAATCCTGATTTTATCAGGGAGTAGCAATAGCACATTGTTCAGAATTGCCATTTTGATTCTTTGTAGGATTTGCAACTGCTACTAACCAAAATTGAATCTAAGCTGCTTCCACCCGTTCTACTGTTGAAGGTCAGACCACCCAAACCTCTTTCAGGTTAGAACCTACTCAACGCCTTTCTGCTTTCTCAATGTTTGTGCTTCGTTGTGCTGGGGCAAACAAGCAAGAAAAATCAAACTATGGAAAGCAATTGGTTCCTGCCCTTTGGACAGGGGCGGGCTTCAAAAATTGCAGCAACGGGTTTGCTGACCCGTTGCTGGGTGGGCATGTTCATGGTGGGTGTGGCCTAGTTGGCCTCCTGTACTTGGGATGGGTGGGGGTTCGCCCTCTCCAGGCGCCAGAGGCTTTCCTTGAGCCTGTGGGAGGGCGAAAACTGCTCCCCCCGGGCTCCAGAGGCCTTCCGGAGGTTGGAAACAGGCCCATTTCCGGACTTCCAGGACCTCCGGTAGGCCCGTTTCCCCCCCTCTCCGAGCCTCCGTGCGGGCCCTGTTCTTACCTGGCATGATGAACTGGCGTGGAGACTCCTGGGAGGGGTGGGAGCAGCAGGGTGGGCGTGGCCAGCCAGGGGTGGCATTTGGGGGTTCGCCAAAGTGGGCAGAATCCTAGTTAGAGGATCACCCGAACCAGTGCGGACCCCCAGCAGCCTACCGCTGGTTCCTGCTCTTGCTCCACCCCCCGAAGTGAGGTGGACTTCCACCCTCCTGATCAATGGTGGAAGTCACTTACCTTTGCTACCGGTTAACAATTGTGAGCACACTTGCACGTGCCACCTTCTATGCACGTCCACCGCATGTGCAGAAGGTCGCACATTATGGCTGGGTGGGTGGGCAGAGCCTCCAGCAGCCACTGCTACCGGTTGGCCTGAACGGGTAAGAACCAGCAGAATGCCACCACTGCTCCTGAAGTTCTGCAAATGCTTAAAGACCTATGAAAGCTATGGAAAATCTTGCCCTTCATTTCTAATAGCTCACCACTGAATTATAATGTCATGCTTTCAGGGTGCTCCAGAGCTATAGAAAGGTGATTTGGAGTACCTGTGGGATGTCTACCTGTGGGATGTCGTATTGACTCTTGTCCTTAAAGAAGTAGCAGGGCAAGATATTATCTGAAGGGTGAGCTGGAATTTCCCCTATAAGCTGAATGTAAGTCAAGTTAGGAGCAGAAACTACTGAATAGGAAAAAGGAGGCAACGATCAGAAGGTAGCGGTAAGAAAGGAACAGAAAAAGAAAGCGAAGAGTGAGTGAGTGAGCGAACTGGGGTGGAAGGAAAGCCACGATGAAAGAGTGGTTCAAGAACTTTTTAAACAAAGAAATCACTTAAGATCGCCAGCAGAGAATCTGACATTTCAGTTAGCAACCGCATTGCTGACCCAAGCCTTTCTAATCTTGTCTAAGAGGTTTATGTTAATTATGTTAATTCTTATTGCTAGGTTATTATAATTGTTGGTAACTACTTGCATTGACTACTTTTTTTAATAATGGGGTAATGAAATATTTATATTAATTGGACCGAGAGATGCAAAAGGGGAAATGAAGCAGAGCTAAGTTGTTATGAAAGAAGAAATGGTGGGCCTTGTTTTACAAGGCTGATTCATTGTACCTCATAAAGCTGCGCCAAGAGGGATGTGTGTCTTCAGACACTTTTACATCCAATATTCTCAAGAGACCAGTTGAAAGGGAGGGGGGGCATGTTAATTTTGAGGAGCTGCTGCTTGTGCCAGGCTTGGGTGTTGGGTGATCTAAGATGTGTCCGTGACTCTGTGGCCAGTCTTTCCTTGCACAGCACCTCATTTGGAAAATATTGACATGGCAGCTTTCCAAGCTAGATAAGGTCTGTAGTCATAAATACTCCTTTGAAAGACTGTTTGCCAGGCCTTTGCTGAATGAGAATGAGAGGAATTCACATTCATTTAAATAAAGGGGTTTTGTCGGGACCGGGACTCTGCCTCGTGTTTTTTGGAGATGCCTAGCTCAGAACATCGACTCTGTGTGTTTGCTTATGTTTCTTAGCAATTTTGAGATATGAGGACTTCGACTCCCAGAATCCCTCAGCCAGTATGTGTGGATTCCAGCTCTCAGAATCCTGGGAGTTGAAGTTCACACATCTTAAAGATGCCAAGGTTGAGAAACACTGCCTTAAGAAATAAGCCTCACGGTATTCCTTGAGATTTGCTCCCAGGCTTTTAACCCGAGCCTCTTGCTTAATCAGTTCACCTATTTCTTTTTTCTTCTTCTCTAAAAGTCCAAGAGATGATAGCTGCCCCAAATTAAAGATGTATAAACAAAATGAGCAGAAGCAGGTTTCAAGGGAATTGGATTGATGGAAAGGGTTTTTTTTTTAAACACCGTTTTGTTGACATTCAGCAAGTGTATTTAAGAGTCCATTTGAAGCTTTAATGAAGACTGACGAGGGACATGTGATCGGCCTGGGCTACAACAACTTGATCAGAGACTGCCAGATGGAATGGCTGCAAGATATTTTTAACAGCAAGTTCCAGCAGTACCTGGAGATAGAGGAGGCTCTGGAGAGTAAAGAAGAAACACCAAGGTAAGAGAAGATGGGGATCTGCTACTGCTGTCGATTTCCAGTTGCATTGTTGAGAAAATATGATGCAGTGGCTCAGTGGCTAAGACGTTGAGCTTGTCGATCAGAAAGGTCGGCAGTTCGATGATTTGAATCCCTAGTGCTGCGTAAAGGAGTGAGCTCCCGTTACTTGTCCCAGCTTTCTACCTTTGGTGGGAAGGCAACAGTGTTCCCTGAACCTTTGGCGTGTAGTCATGCTGGTCGCATGACCATGGAGACGCCCTCAGAGAGTGCTGGCTCTTCGGCTTTGAAACAGAGATGAGCCCCCCCCCCCCCACCCGCCCCGGAGTTGGAAATTACTAGCACATATGTGCAAGGGGAACCTTTACCTTTAACTGTGTAAAATTCTGTTGCTGAGATAAAGCTGGTAAGGTGCAGGCACCCTAATGAATAACGCTCCTCCAAACCAGCGTTATTAGACTGCCTTAAATCTCTTGATAAAACGTGTGTATTCACGAATTGTTGTCTGTCTATTTCAGTTGTGCAAAATTCCATTTTCACTTAGCTGGCCGCACCTTTCAAACTGGAACTGAATTAAAAGCTGAGACAGGTAATTTCCCATGCTGGGTAGCGGTTGTGGGATTCAAATTTTTTTACTACCGGTTCTGCGGGTGTGGCGTGGCTTGGTGGGCATGGCAGGGAAAGGATACTGCAAAATCTCCATTCCCTTCCCACCCCACTCCAGGGCAAGGATACTGTAAAATTTCCATTTTCACCCCACCACAGGGCAAGGATACTGTAAAACCCCTATTCCCTCCCCACCCCACTACCCTGCTCTCCAGCTCCGTTCTCCTATGCGGGGCAACAGAAGAAGACCCAGCTGATCAGCTGTGACTCCGATCAGCTGGAACTTGGGAGGCAGGGAATAGATGGGGGGCGGGGCCAGCCAGAGGTGGTATTTGCTGGTTCTCCAAACTACTCCAAATTTCCACTACCGGTTCGCCAGAACCAATCAGAACTGGCTGAATGCCACCTCTGCTGGGCAGGACCTTTAATGGTCTTGATGAAACTCCTTCAGCAGAATTATAGTTTGAATATGAACACAGTCAACATGTTTAGGCCCTCTGTGGTGGGATTTCAACTTGCACGTTGGTTTCCCGACTTTCGTTTTCCCACGCTCCTTCCAAAGGGAAGAACAAGGGGGATGGGAAAATAAAGTCTTTTGCCTTTCAAATCTTCCTCAGGGCCTTATCTCTGAGGGCCTTTTGGTTTGTTTCCATTTTCTAGACCCGCCTGTCGCCTTCAGTGTTCACTGGAACAACAGTCACAATCTTTGCTTCTATTTCCTGAGTCGTCCATCCAAGGAAAGACCTGGTAATGCTACAGTGGAGTCTCCCTACAAGAATTTTCTGAAGTTTTATGTACATTTCAGAGGTTCTGGCGATATATTTCAGACGCCTCCAGGCAGAGTCCTCTGTGTACAGACTCTTTTAGGGAGGTTGGGGGGCGGGGGACTTGAAATTCAAATCTTGGTATCAGATCATATTTCATAAAATAGAAAAAAACAACAACAGTATAGGACAGTGATGGCGAACCCTTTTTGCCTCAGGTGCCAAAAGCACGCACTTATCCACTCAGGTGCCCACCCCCATAATTTAATCCCCCCATGTCATGCCCCTTGTGCATGCGTGCATGACACCCCACCCTGCTGCCCCGTGCATGCATGCACAACTTTCTTGGAGTCAGGGAGGGTGAAAACTCCCCTCTCCCAGAGGCCCTCCGGAGGCTGGAAACACTCATTTTCCAACTTATGGTGGGCCCAATAAGTCTGTTTTTCACTCTTTCCTGAAGCCTCCAGAGGACACAAAAATTGCTGAAAATCAAGGCCGAAAATCAGCTGGCCAGGCTGCGCATGCGTGCTGGAGCTGACGGCAACACCATGCATGCCCTCAGAAATGGCTCCACGTGCCACCTGTGGCACGTGCGCCATAGGTTCGCCATCACGGGTATCGGACATCTAAATCACAAGAATTTGGCGCTAGGAGTTGCCCCATGATTTTAGCTCCACTTATTAGCAGAAAAACAAGAAAAGCAAAGTCTAAACGTTCTAGTTTTCGGTTTTGAAGAGTAGCTTTAGAAAATTAGCCCCCTGAAAAATTCTCTTTTGCACCACATACTTTGAGAGTACACATTTTGCTAAAGCGTAGTTTGTTTTTACCATAGTTGTGCTGAATATGCTACAATTGGTTGCATTCATGCAACATGTGTAGTCATAAATTGCACTGGAACAACTAGCACATATGTACGAGGGGAACCTTTCCCTTTACCTAAGTTTACATGACATGTTAAGATGAAACCAGAACTGACAGTCACTTCATGAGGGTTATCACAATGTTGACATTGAGTCTTTATTGATTAGCCCTTGGGCCATATCAAAGTGCAAAGTTCCAGAAACAAGTGATCACTAAAATTTGATAAAAGCAATTTAAAATGAACTTTGATCAAATACCATTTAAAATGGAATTGGAATAAAATACGATTTAAGACGGAGTTGGAATAAAATACAGTCTAAAATGAAATTGGAATAGAATATAATAATTTAAGATATAGACAAAATGGGATAAAATTACACAGCTCGACACAATGGTCAGATTTGAGAGATTCCATTCTATACCCTATGTCTCTGCATTTGTAGAGGTAGAACTGGCTCAAACATATCCATATACCAAACAAAGGACCCATTGGGATCCCTATATCAAAACAACTCACCTTATGTGCAGCCAGAACCGGAAAATAACATTTTACACAGCATAGTATTTAAACAAAATGGTTCGGTTTAGCACAATGTGATTATTTAGGTTCTGGGCCAGACAGTTGGCCCATCTCATTCAAAGCTCATAAATACTAAAACACATAATCCAGCACCACCATGGGACCCTGGACTGCCAGGTTCTGTAGTAACTTGCTAATAAGGTGGATTCTGCTTACACCTATGTGTAGCTGTGTGAATAAAAAGAAAGAGGTGGAGAATCTAGAGTGATTCTAAGCAGAAGATGATGTTCTTTTCCTTACTATGAGGCCCATCTCTCATATGGTCTTCTGTTCCTTCCAGATTCTGATCCCAAACCAGATATTATTTGGCCATGCGCTGCTCCGATTGTATATTCAACTGTCAGCTCTTGCTCATCTTACTTCGCTTTTGCCTGTGAAGATAGGGTCATTACTTTGTGGGACACATCAGTTGGTGAGCTTGTTTTTTATGTATTTGATTTTTCAATCATTTACAAGATAATAGATGTAAGAATAAACATGAGTATGAATGAAATGGCTATGAATAATTGGGAACAGTAGGACAGAGACAGTAGGCACAATGGTACACTTATGCAGGCCCCCTTTACAGACCTCTTAGGAATGGAGTGAGATCAATAGTAGAGAGCTTAAGGTTAAAGTTATGGGGATTTGAAGATGTAACAACAGAGTTAGGCAGAGTCATCTCCATATAATCAAACGTCTTATTTTATCACATGCGCACCCCAAATTAATTTTGTTGGAAACCTTGTGGGGGAGTTTGGACTTCATTCATATATAAAAACCACTCATGCCAGATCATGAAATCTCCAGAAACATAAAGCCTACAAACTTGAAATGTGACATGTATGTTCCTCTTGGCCTCTAGGTGCTCGCTTAGAAAGGATTTGTCCTTTCATTAGAATTTGTTGTATTATTATTAACATGCTCTGATGCTAAGGAGTTCTACTCCCCCCTTCCCACCTGAAAAGATTTCTGTTCAAACTGCCACTTGGGCAGTTGGCCAGCACTTGACTCAATCTGCCTGCTGGCTGGGAGTTTGGAGAGGAGCCTGAGGCAGAGAAGGAGATAAGATACAAGAGGTTTCTATGGGGTAAGCCTGAGGGAGAGAAGGGGAGAGAAGAGGCCGATCATAACTACTCATTAATTTTCAAGCTGTAAGTGTCGATTTATCAAGCCCAATCACATAGTTTCATAGCAGAGCATGGGTATCCAGCTAGTACTTAAATGTTTAGGAAGACTTTGGACAGTATGCAACATGGGCTGGGCTTGTAATTCAGTTTATAAGAAGAAACCTAATGGCATTTTTGGATAGCTTAGGCTAGCATCCACTCTGTACTAATTTCCTCAGAAAGCCGACTCTGGCATAGTGAAATAACTATTAGGAGAACCCTGATGAAGAGGAGCCTGCTACCCTACGCCTTCATTTGTGCTCTTCCAGGGTTTCCATTCTGTGCCATGGTGCTTCAAGAAAACTACGCCGCACGAAGCATCCAATTCATGCCACGTTTGCTGCCATCCAGAGAGAAAATATCTTGCTGCAGTAAGGATCCTGCCCACACCATGGTGAAGCTTTTGGTGCTCTGCACAGATGGATCACTTCACCTGCTCACAGCAGGGACCAAAGAATTTAAGACCAAGTTATTAGGAATTAGGTGAGGCAGCCGACGTCAAGGTAAAGCCCACATTTGGGGAAATTGGGATGATTCTCATGAGTGGCATTCTCTGGCCCTGATTTCCCCTGAAGAAGAAACGCACCCCATCTTGCCAACTCCCATGCCATGATTGTGTCCATGACGAAAAGGCGTTGCATTTTATTGCTTGTTGGAGGGATGTCCGTTGGTATGACAAGCCAAGATTAGTAACGTCTTTATACGAAAAGAGTGCTGGGAATTGGAATCCACTCCAGTTGCAAAGCGAGGGTGTGTCTTAAAACAATTTCAGAATGTTGTTCATTGTTCATTCATTCTGTTTGTTCAAGAAAACAAATCAGAATTTAAGAGAGGGGATTGGGAAAACAATGTAATAACTATGACGGAGCGGATGTATGAGAGTCATAAACAGGCCAAGAAAAGAATTCCTCCATTGAAGAATGTAAATCTGTACAAACCCAATTCAGAGAACTGGTTTAGAATTTATTTATTTTTTGCCCTTCTTCCATCCTTTTCCATGATCTGTTTTCCCTAATTTCACTATCTATTGACACATTCTTGAAGGTTCAATGGTGTTGTAACATTTCATTTTTCTTAATAAAGACCAGATGGATTTGGGATGGTGTTTTCTCATGGCCAACATGACTACGATTGTTTTTCCCCAGAAAACAGAAAGTTAATCTTTGTAGATTTTTTAAAAAGTTTAGTGGGAACGTCTGGTGCCATCCTAGAATGTTATCCTGCTGGCATAAGAGCTCATAACATTTTCTGTGTAGAAAAATGGAATTCTGAGAAGCAGTTTTATGACAGCTGCACCCACATTGTCTCTAGACTGATTTACTGAATAAACTGAAATAGGGTTATTGCGCAATGCACAATAAATCCCCTAAGCCTTTACGGTCCTTTTTAGATCAGAATCGAAGAAGGACTGAAAACGTCTCTCTTAAATAGTCAGATGACTTATACCTCTCTTGGCCATGAATATGCTTTCCTCAAGGTGCCAAGTGAAAAAAGTACATAATGTCTCTTTTTTTAAAATAGGCCTGAGGTTCCTGATCAGACAATCAGCGCTGTGGCAACCGTCCCAACTTTGCCTGATGCTGTGAGTGCCATCTTGTCGCTTCCTTAAACTGTCTTGTCTCTCCAAATCCACGAAACTGGAAGGTGGGAGATCAGGGAGAGATGCTTAGCGGTGAAATTAGAGATGAAATATCTGAATATAAAATGATCGGTTATGACGCAGGATCTCTTGTGCGTTGATATGGCAGAGATGGCTAAATGATAAATGCCGTATCCTACCAAGATCCATGTTAATGGTGGTGGTGGCATTTTTTAAAAAAAATATTTTTATCCCACCTTTATTATTATTATCATTGTGTGTGTGTTGTGTGTGTGTAAAACACCCCTAACACCTTCTTCATTTTGTTAAGTTGTCTCGAATAATAATAAAGCAGTCTTTGAAAAATAATAATTTGAACATTCCATAGGCATTTATAGTTATTGACTTACCTCCTTGCAGCAAACAGCCTGATTAGCACAAGAAAAAAAAATCTGCCTCCCAGCAATTTGCCAGTGGAGCAAACAGCAAGTTTCACTTTCAATTTCTCCCGATCATCAGCTGTTACAGACTGCAGGGATTGCTATAGCTTATTGAAGCCTCCACAAGCCCCCTGTTTGCTGCAGGGAGGTAAATTGCTGGTAGGCAAAGGCCAAAGGGTGGGGGCCAGTGGGTGGGTGGGGCTACATTCAGTGTATAAGACACACCCAAATTTTCACCCTCTTTTAGGGGGGGTAAAGGTGCGTCTTATACTCTGAAAAGTACGTTAGATGTCATTTGGTTGTGGGGCAGCTGCTGCAAAACGACACGTGTGTGTGTGTGTGTGTGTGTAAGATCTGCATGTCGTTCTTCATTTGTGCCAGGTGCTAATTTTCTTCTGGATTGGCGTCATTAATATGATGGACACCACAACAGATGAGATCATTTGCCAATTCATGATGCCGTCTTCATACAAAGTTGCATCACCTTGGCAGCCAGTTTTTTCCATGGATACAAATGGCAGCTGGTTGGCCGCCCAAGGTAAGGAGTTCTGGAAATGGATGTACACCACAAACACATAAGGAGAGGCAGGGTATATTTTCTTTCTTGGAGCATGTCTTGAACTTCTTCAAGTTGCTTTCTCAGCTCTCCAGCGCTGACTCATCCTCAGCTTTTTCTTTGTTTCTACTGTAGAAGAGCTCCTGCTAGTATCCTCCTTCACTTCCACATTTGTGCCATCATTTTAAAAAGCGTTTTGAAGGTGATTAACGATTGTTTCCATGTTTGTTGGCTTGGAGAGCTGCCAGGCCAATATCTGCAAAACTCGGCAAGGCGTCTCAAGAGAGTCACGAACCAATGAAGCGAACTAATGGTCTCCTGCAAACTTCACTCCCCTTTCGCTCCTCTTTTATTTCCTCTGGGAGGGGCCATTCATGGTCCACCTGTGGCCTTACTCCCAAGTCGACCCCTGTTCCTTAGCTGTTCTCTTCGTCTGGCAACTCTGCGCATGCACACACTGGGAACAGGCTCCAGCTGTTCGTCTGCCCCACTGATGTCTGACTCGGAAGGCAGCTGATAACTGGCAGACGGCTCTGTCACCCTCTCTGCCTCCAATACAGAGCCCTCATCAGAGCCTTCCCCAGACTCCAGGACTGGCCCAGGTTCCCCCCCAAACCTCCTCACTGTCTGAGTCTGCCACCAGTTCCGCTGGCTGCTGGCAGGCCACAACATCTTCCTTGATTTCTCTTTTACTATAATTCTTGAATCAATCCAAAGTGGACCTTCTAAACCAGGGGTCTGCAAAGTCGGCTCTTTTAAGACTGATGGACTTCAACTCCCAGGCTGGGGAACTCTGGGAGTTGAAGTCCACCAGTCTTAAAAGAGCCGACTTTGCAGACCCCTGTTCTAAACTAACATTTGCACCGCTAACTCTCCCTTTGCAACTATACAGGGGAGTCTAAGGCTGGTAAAACAGAAATGGAGACCATCTTTATTTATGACTTCAACACATATTCTTTCATGGAAACGTTCGCTGCAAAAGCTCAGAAACTACCTGCTGCCTTTCCGGAATTGACCTGGGACAAACGTTGCGATGTTTTTTTAAACAACAAGTAAGTTGACAAGCCATATTCTCCTTCGGGATGTTCTTTAAGCAATGAAACTAACTTTTTTTTCCATGGATGACTGCTCTTTTTTTTTTTTTAAAGCAAAATAGTTACCCTAAAACTCCTGAGAAATTATCATTCTGAAAGGCAGAATTAAATATATTGTAAGATGGCATATTAGCTGTATTTAATTTCTTTAATTTCATTACATATGAGGGTTGGTTTTTATTTATGTATTTATTTATTTTGCTGTTGTTTTGCCCACAGTTTAGTTAGCCTTTCTGGAACGTAGTTCCTGGCTAAAATCAGTCCTTCCATTCCAAAAGCTTCTTTAAATCTTAGAAAAGATCTTTACCCTTTCTCTTCTTCCATTCCTAGTTATTCCAGGGGGGGGGGGGGGGAACACCCTACAATTTCCACAGTACTTTCCTGAAATGTGCACTTTATCCATAAACTCACTAGATGGCAATATGACATGTGTAATTAATTTATGACTGGTTAGCTAAGTTAAACTTAGAAGATGAATAGGAGATAGGTGTTGCTTCAAACAAATGAGGGTAATGTTTAATTAGTATGCAAGTTACAGACAAGGAAAATTCCAGTGGGGCTTATGTGGTTTCATCTTAGCTTGTTGTGTTTTAATTGAAGTTTAATAGAATAAAGCTGGAAGGGACCTTGGAGGTCTTCTAGTCCAGCCCCCTTCTCAAGCAGGAGAACCTATACCCATGATGGTGAACCTATGGCACAGGTGGCACGCGGAACCATTTCTTAGGGCACATGAGGCGTTGCCCTGTCAGCTCCAGCGCGCATGTGTGCACTGGCCAGCTGATTTAGGCCGCCTTTTGAGGCTATTTTTCGCCCTCTGGAGGAAGCCTCTGGTGGTGGGTGCGGGGGAGGCTGTTTTCACCCTTCCCAGGCTCCTAGAAAGCCTCTGGAGCCTGGGAAGGGCAACAAAAAGTGCACCAAAAGCAGGGGGCTGCACACATAGCATTATGAGTGTGGCACGCCCATGCACAAACCCCTCACCCCCTTGCGCTCCCCTCGCTTTTGGCACACGAGCCAAAAAAGGTTAGCCATCACTGGCCCTATGCCATTTCAGATAAGGGACTATCCAGTCTCTTCTTTAAAACCTCCAGTGATGGATCACCCATGATTTCTGAATCCTGTTAGGAGTATAATCCTAATGTTGCGTAGGCAATATATATAAGCCATGATAACAAATGGTATTTGTTACTTTAAATGTTTGAATGTAATTAGCAACTATAATTAACTCAGCAATAAGAGGAAGCCAGGAGAGATCTCTCTCTCTGTGCTCGCTGTGACTGACTGATTGACTGACCTTGCTGAACAAGGAAGAATCGTGGATTGCAACTATAAGTAGTAGTGAGTTAAGGACTGTATTTGATTCAATATCTACTATCTACTATTACTGCTTGTGAAGCAGTAGTTTAGTTTTACATCACCAGTAAAGCTACTTGTTTTTACTAGCAATGTCTGAGACTCTTATCTGTGTGTCTACTAGCAACGTTTCTCTAGCTGCCCATTCCTCTGCACAACCTTCTGTCTCCTAAAGGAGATATCCCCAACACATCCCACCACTGGGTTCAGCCCAGGGAGCTGGAATCACTCTTTTTGTGTCTCCTGGCTAGTTTGCAGAGGCTGTCCACAATTAGCCAACAGATGCCGGAATGCTGGAGCCTGCTGCAGGAATATGCAGCTACCTTGAAAAGGAAGATGTTTGGGGAAGCGAACTTATATAAGGAGTCCAGGTTCGTTCTCTTCTTTGTTGTCGTCGTAGCTCTTCCCCCCTCCCCTCCCCCAAGACACATGCCGAAACATAATTGCTTTGACCAGCCCAGAACAGATGTTGTTCTTTGTGTTTCCTTATAGCGAAGATATTTCGCGTGTCAATTCAGGCTAATATTAGGCAATAGGAGAATTGTACTCCAAAACATGGGCATGGTAACAGATTGAGTTCCCTATTTCTATACCCCTCTCCTTCATTAGCTGGGTTAAAAAGGGCCCGTGTTTTCCTTCGCCCCACCGCTTTTGACAATGTTAGCTACCTGTCACCTTGAAAAGCACGTAACTGAAGAGGTTTGTTTTTTTCCCCCCAGAAGTGAAATGAAAAAGATTAATTAACCTAACCACTTGGTGAATTTTAACAGCCAGAATCCTCAGTAATGGCTTTGCTTGACGTGGGCAGGTTGGGAGGTAACCTCCACTCATTTGAAAGGCTGAGCAAAAATATTTTAGATATAATTAGACAGGTTTTTGAAACAGGGCGGTTCTTTTGACGATCATTTGCAACAGTCCTATTGTGTTTATCCTGTATATTTGCTGTGATATGTTAAGGAGTTACCGTTGATGTGGCAAGACTCCGTTTCAAAAGTTGACTCTGACATGTTCCTTCAAATCAGGGGTTGGCAACCTTAAACACTCAAAAGAGCCATTTGGATCCATTTCCCACAGAAAAGAAAACATCGGGAGCCACAAAACCCTTCCCGTGCCTGACTATTTCCTGAGCGGACGGAAAACTAGCATATGTCATTGAATTAAATGTTCTGTTTCCTTTTGAAAGTTTTCTTTTCTTGGATTTATCCATGATTGGCCAAACAAGTAAAAAAAAGCTCAATAGATCACGTGCCTGTGGGTGACACATATTTTGAACGACAGAGCTGCAGCAGAGGGATGAAAGAGCTCCAGAGCCACGGGTTGCTGACCCCTGCTTTAAAAAATCAAACCTTGTCCAGTGAGAAGGGAAATCTAAGAGTGTATTTACCACTCAAACTCACTACTTTTGTTGTGCAAAGACTGGATTCAGACATTTCAGTTAAAGGCAGCTTGAACAAATCAAATTTTGCTTCTGAATTCATATAGATTAAAAAAATATGCCTCTAAATAAGTCCAGCAACTTGATGATTTCTTGGGCATACATACAAAGGTACTTTTCCCCAGTCAGACTTGCCTTTCTGAAGCAGTTAAGGCAGATGGAGGTTTTGTTTTATCCCTCGGTTTTTAAGGGATGGAGAATGAGGTGTCCCAGATCAACATGAGCCTCCAAATTGTACTGCAGAATTCTCGAGTGGATTCTGAGGGCCCCAAAAATGGGTTAGGGAGCAGATTATCTACCCTAGCAAAATTCCGTTCATACCTCTTGATAGGCCTTCTGTTGAAGGGCAGACAATCATTGGACAATGGAAAAGTAAAAATGTAGTTATGGGACACTTGATTCGCTAGCCACTAGGAATCCTCACTAGTGATGTCTAGAATCCTGTGCCTTTTGGTACAAAAACTTTTACTTTATGTTGTTTCCAATGTCATAAATATGAGCTCTCTTACATCAGTTCTTTTCTGTTTTAGCTTTTTTCCCGGAACTAGCGAAGAAATAATACATGTTGACCCGGTACCTGAAATACCATCAACCTAAGCAGCAATTTTGCCATCTGATTCCATTTTTGGATGTTTTTGAATAACCTCTGGTTTCTTGCAAATCACCACATCATTTAAAAGGAAGGAACAAGGTCAGAAACCAGTTGTGGAAGAATTCAACACGAGAACAGAGTCTCCAGCTGCCTTTAGAGGTTCAAGGGGCCATCTCTGTTATACAGTTCAAAGTGCAGAAGATAGGGACCAAATGCCCAGGAAATTAAGTTCTAAGGTGCTAAGGAACTCACAAGAAATCTCTACCAATATACTTGTTTTTCCTCCTTTTTGTATCCGCTCAGATCTTAAACCTGCAGATAAAGCCTCCATTTGGTTATTATTATTTTTTAAAAAGATGGACCTGAGCAATAGATGTTGTTAATACTCTTTTTATAAATAAACATAGCTGTTACTGTCATAATATTGGAACTTTCAGAAAATGAAATAATCTGGTGCGATCCGATTCCAATTCCAATTTACTTGGACTTCAGTAAGGCATTAGATAAAGTAGACCATAATCTAGTACTAGATAAAGTAGAAAAATGTAGGTTAGACACCATCATCATCAGATGGATTCATAACTGGCTGACCAACCGCACTCAACAGGTAGTCCTCAATGCAACTGCATTTACATGGAGGGAAGTATGCAGTGGAGTCCCCCAAAGCTCTGTTTTAGGCCCAGTACTCTTCAACATCTTCATCAATGATTTGGACGAGAAGATAAATGGGGAACTCATCAAATTTGTAGATGACACCAAGCTGGCAGGAATCGCCAACACTCCAGAAGATAGGCTTAAGATACAGAACGATCTTGACAAAGTTGAACATTGGGCGCTATCTAACAAAATGAAATTCAGTGATGAAAAAAGTAAGGTTCTACATTTAGGCAAGAAAAACAAAATGCACAGGTACAGTATACATGGTACCTTGCTCAATAGTAGTAACTGTGAGAGGAATCTTGGAATCCTAGTGGACAACCATTTAAATATGAGCCAGCCGTGTGCAGCAGCTGCCAAAAAAGCCAACACAGTTCTAGGCTGCACAAACAGAGCCGTAAAGCACCCTGAAGCGGTATATAAGTCTAAGCGCTCTTGCGCTTTGAAAGCCCCAGGCCCCACCCATTTATCTGAGACGGAATGCAAATGCCATCTTCACAGCCTTTCTATTCCTTCCTGCGTTTAAGGTGCCTTCACTCTGGTCTAATTCGTTTTGCCATCTTTTGAAAAGCTGGGTCTTGTCAATTCGGATGACTTGCCGCTGGAAACCATTAGAATTAGAAGCTCGAATTAGAAAACAAAAGGACCTTTATTTATTTATTTCACTGCCACCAGATGACAGCGCAAGCTAAAAATCGTTCTAAGTGATGCTCCACCTCCCAAGAAGGTCATCTGGCCGTTACAAAACACCAGCAGAAATGATTGATGAGACATTAACAAAGGGCGCTCTGGCATACTTGCCAGCGACAAGACCAGCAGGACAAAATTTTAGTGTTGATTCCAAAAAACCCATTCTTCCCTGCTCTCTGGTGAGAATGGCATATTTACAAAGGCTGTGTTTTCCTCTTTTTTATAACCCTATAATTTGGCTACCAGAGAAGATAGAAATGTTTCCAAAGAAGAAGGGAACAAAGGGAGCCTTTTGTGTTTGGTTAAAGTCTAGTTTTGAAATAACCCAACTCTCCTCCTCCCCCCCCCCCCCGAGTAAGTAGGGGGAAGTGATACATGAGGAAGAGCAGGAAGGGAATGATGGGTGTCAGAGCAGCCACTTTGCTGCCACTGTCCTTCCAATTACTTTCATCATCAATAATAAGTAGGTTATTGAAAACGCTCATGAGTAACAGTGGATTTGTTTTGGTAATTGACAATTCTTTCTGAAAGCTCTCCAGATCAACAGTACTGTCGGAAACTTGCGCAATCTTTTCTTAAGATCTGTTGTAGGTGGAGGAGAAGCAGCTGCAGAGCCCTGGGGTGGAGTCAAGAGAGAAATTAGCTTAGAATCTCTACATTCCCACAAACTCCAACTCCCCTTGAATTCTGTTAGCCCTTATCCAGTGCCAAAGTAATGCTTGCCATTAGTTGACTACATTCTCGTGCGTAGGCATGGGCAATACATCAGTTTAATTGGAACTTAATCTATGGCTTTACAGGGACGTGGTGGCTCAGTGACTAAGGCACTGAGCTTGTTGATCAGAAACGTCAGCAGTTCAGCAGTTCGAATCCCTAGCACTGTGTAACGGAGTGAGCTCCCGTGACTTGTTCCAGCTTCTGCCAACCTAGCAGTTCAAAAGCACGTAAAAATGCAAGTACAAAAATAGGAACCACCTTTGGTGGGAAGGTAACAGCATTCTGTGCACCTTTGGCGTTTAGTCATGTCAGCCACTTGACCTCAGAGACGTCTTCGAACAGCGCTGGTTCTTCGGCTTTGAAACGGAGATGGACACCGCCCCCTAGAGTTGGGAACGACTAGCACATATGTGCGAGGGGAACCTTTACCTTTTTAACGTATGACTCTCGTCTTTCGTGTCCGGCATTAGGCTAGTTTTTCACCTCTGGTGCTGCCTCATTCGTGTGATTGACTTAATTTACTTGCTGTTGCCAGAATTTTGTCCTCTCTGAAGCCCACTTAAGTAGATCATGGGATGTGCATGTTCCGCACCACATTATTTTAGGAGACATTTAGACTAAGGTACTGGAATTGGGGGGTTGCTTGAATATTAACAATGGCGCTACGCTCTATCGTTGCAAGTCATGCCACGAAGGGCTTTTCCTTCTGTTCCAGTAAGCCCTGTTCCACTTCCACACTTTTCTCCAAGCTGACTCGTTCCAAATGTTCTTGGACTCCAATTCCCAGAATTCTCACCAATCATGAGCTTGCCTTCTCTGCCTCAGGGGCCACATAGATGGAAACAAGCTACGCTGTCCAGAGTCCAATCCCTCCACACACATTCCCAAGATAATTGGGCTTATTTCCATCATCTTTAGCATCATTATTTGTTGGAGATTAAAAAAACCAATAATCCTGTTCTTTTCCCACCTTCCCAGAGTTTTCTAATAGCAACTTAAATATTACAAGTGGTTTGTAGGTCACTATTTCCCAAGGAGCATTATCTTACATTGTTCGTTGTTCTTTTCTGCACTAATAAAATCATTTTGTTCTCTCCGGCTTTTTGAAGTCCCGGGTTCTCTAAGAAATTTTTAATTGAAAAGATTAAAATATTTATCAGTCTGAAAGGATTTCTAGATCATGAAAAACTGGTTTCCTGCCTCGTGGAATCTACAAAGACAGATCAGAAAAGAAAGAAGCACAGAGGCGTTTCTCCTAGAGCCGTGATGGCGATCCTATGTCACACATGTCACAGGTGGCACGTGTAAGCCCTCTGCAGGCACACGAGCCGTCCCCCAGCTCAGCCACACCACGCATATGCATGCCTCTCACCAACTGGCTGGTTTTTGGGTCTCTGCCGCGCATGCATGAGTGGAGGGCAGAGGCGTCACATCTGCATGTGGTGGTGCCCCCCATCTCTGTCTTTGGTTCCAGGAGGCTTCAGGAGGCTGGCTGGGCCCAAAATGGGGTGTGGGGGGAGGTTGCATGTTCATGCACGGGGGGCGAGGGGCGAGGGAGCATGGTGGGGTTCACATGTACATGCGCAGGGGGCATGGCGCAGCGCGGGTGTCATGTACGTATTGCATTATGGACAAAAAGGTTAGCCATCACTGTCCTAGAGCTACAGTTCTAATGGAGGATGTTGTAATGGTGTAGGACAGGAGTGAGCAATCCACAGCTCTGGAGCCACATGTGGCTCTTTCATCCCTCTTCGGTGGCTCCCTGTTGCTCAAAATATGCGTCACAACCGTCAATGTGTGATACCTGCCAGCACTCGCTTTGTTGAGCTTTTCGACCCCCGGTAGGCCAACCATGGATAAATCCAAGAAAAATTTCAGAAGAAAACAGAACATTTAATTCAACTGCATATGCTAGTTCTGTGGCCGCTCAGCAAATAGTCAGGCATGAGAAGGTTTTTGTGGCTCCCGGTGTTTTCTGTGGGAAACGGGTCCAAATGTCTCTTTGAGTGTTTAAGGTTGCCGACCCCTGGTGTAGGAAATGACAGGAGGAAGAATCGCAAACTGGACAACCGTCATACAAAAAATGCCTCGGCCCACAGAAGGAAAACAGTTGTGGAAAGTACAGTATATCAGAGAAAAGGGAGGAGAAGAAGAAAAAGAAAAGAAAAAACCTCTCACATGCTAGAGAAAATAAAGAATCCTCTATGTCATGAAGCTTCCTGATTAAAGCTTCAAGCTGCGCTACTGAGGTGGATAAAAAGGCAGACCTTTCGAACTGCTGAAAATTTAATAATGGCCGATGATGATTTGTCTCACCCGTGATAGTGGGTTTGCTGCTGTTTCTTTCATTTTCTGTTCATATGTTTGTTCAGCTAACCCTCTACTCAACTGCATGTGGGTTACAGTAGAAGAGAAGGCAATGGGGGCATGAGGATGAATGTCTGTGATTCAAGCAGCAACTAAAAGGAGCAACATAATCATGGCCTAGCGAAGACAACATCCTTGGTTGACAGAACCCAGTGGACCATTTTTGGTTAGTTGCAAAGTTGTGTCTGACCCATCGCGACCGCATGGACAATGTTCCTCCAGGTCTTCCTGTCCTCTACCATCTCCTGGAGTCCATTTAAGCTCACGCTGACTGCTTTGGTGACTCCATCCAGCCACCTCCTTCTCTGTCGTCCCCTTCTTCTTTTGCCTTCAATCATTCCCAGCTTTAGGCTCTTCTCCAGGGAGTCCTTCCTTCTCATTAGGTGGCCAAAGTACTTGAGTTTCCTCTTCAGGATCTGGCCTGAAGAGCAGTCAGGGTTGATCTCCTCCGGGACTGACCGTTTGGATGGCCTAGCCGTCCAAGGGACTCACAGGAGTCTTCTCCAGCCCCAGAGTTCAAAGGCCTCAATCCTTTGGCACTCAGCCTTCCTAATGGTCCAACTTTCACAGCCATCCCTTGGAACTGGGAAAACCGTAGCCTTGACTATATGCACTTTTGTTGGCAGGCTGATGGGCCATATCCTAACCTTATGTGAAGAACCAGCTAGGCTAAAATGGGTTGGACAGCTTGGTTGGTTTCACATCTTATGTGAATACAGTCATGAAAACTTTGACAGGTTTGGTAATGTAGAAGAGCATAGAGATGACCTTGAATAAAATATACAACAACCCCTAGTAAAAGAGGAGCTTAGTTCAAGAAACCATGAGAAAGCAACTCAAAATTGCCTGTCTTCAGGAAGGGAAAAGAGTAATGCTACCAAGCTTTCAAGATTATGTAACCATAGGCTATATCAATGAAATGGAATTCTAGTATTTCTCATGTCTGATACCTGCTTTGATCTATCTTGTACCAGGGCTGCCTCAATTGGGTGATGTGTTTGCAAAACTACTGGATTGGCAAATGGTAGATAGGTAAAATAGAATAATTTATTCTACATTGGTTATACATTAAATAATACCCCCTTCATCTATCTTGATTGTCATAAGGGACATGAAGGTTTGCAGAGCGCTTTGAACTTTAGAAGTCATTGAAAAATTCCCACCTAGTCATTCTGGCACAGAATGGTTAACTGTTTTTTTGTTTTTAATCTTCATTAATATTCCTAGGCTCTTTCCTATCTTTTTTGAAGCAGCTGACCGGACTAGACAATTGGGGAATTCTGGGAGTTGGATCAAATGAAGATTTGAAACACAAAGTTGGGCATCCCTACTCTATAAAGAGACTCGTGAAAATAAAAGCTCCACGCTTCACTCCCTAACTTTCATCACGAACCAGGTGCGATGCTGCTGCTGCTTTATCTTCTGCCAATGTTATTAAAACAGGAAAGACAAAGGGTTGCCTGTGCCTTTTATCATTAGTGACCTAGTTTGCCACCGAAAAATGCGAGGGCAGCATTTTTGTGTATGAAGTCACTGTTGTAGCCGTGGCTGCATTTATGTCCTCCCACCCACCCGCCAGGTCTCAAGGCTTTTGTCATTTATTTGCATTTCTCACTTCTGAAAATGAGAAATTCCACCATAAACCTGCTAGCATTTGTCACTTGCCCCCAATCAGCACCTATCTACAGAATGTCCCAATTCTCTAAGCCTTTTGCTGATGCCTTTAAAAGTGATGATTTACTTCCTCCAAGGACAGAAAAACTACATCCAAATAAGGATCAGGCAATATATATATATATATATATGAACAAACTACTCTTCAGGGATTGCTGATCACTGTGACAAACAGCAGTTTCCATAAGGCTTCTTGAAGAATTTTGCCTGCAATAGAACTCTGAGTAACCCATATACCAGGAAGCAATAAGATTATGGGTGGCCAGGGGAAGAATCTCTTGCAATTATTCTTACATGCTGGCATAATGAAGAGGAAAGTCCTGAAAATTTGTGGCTTCTAAAATGTGTGCACTTGCATTAATGTACCAGTTTTATTCTTACCCGAGTTGGTTGCTCTGCTCTAAAATTTTTTAATTTTTTTGCAGCGAATGGAGCTCCCATTCCAAAACAAAATGCAAGGCTAAAGATCCAGCATCATAACTGTTCTTCAGTTCTTTGCTGAATAATGACCAAATCACCTCCTTTAGGGGTGGGTTCTGGCCGCCATTACTACCAGTTGGGTGCCCAAAAAATTTTTGCATGCGCATTTGCACTTAAAACGATCTGCACATGCGCACAACATTTAAAAAGGAGTAAAAAAATACATTTTTTTCAATGAAGATTGTTCTGCGCATGTGCAGAACAGAAAATCAAGATGGTGCTGCAGAAGATAGAACCGGTACAGTCATATATCCACCAGAGTTACTACCTATTTGGCCAAAATGGACCGAATAGGTAGGCACCCACCTCTGACCTTCTGGAATGATTGATTGATTGATTTATTTTTATATTAATTCTTTATATGATTTTGTGGGAGAAAAATAAGAGAGACGAGTCTACCAATCGTTTTCAGAAAAAAAAGTGAAATTCTACAACTGGATTTTAGGCCTGGAGCTTCTATTCCTCATGCTGTCCACACCCACCCACACCAGTGGTGGGTTTCAAATTTTTTAGAACCTACTCTGTAGGTGTGGCCTATTTTGTGGGCGTGGCTTGGCAGTCATGTGACAGGGTGGGAGTGGCCACCTTTTAAAATGTGGTGAAACTCATTTAACAACGCTCTTGCTTAGCAACCAAAATTTTGGACTCAATTGTGATGATAAATTTTTCTTTCTTTCTTTCTTTCTTTCTTTCTTTCTTTCTTTCTTTCTTTCTTTCTTTCTTTCTTTCTCTCTCTCTCTCTCTCTCTCTCTCTCTCTTCCTTCCTTCCTTCCTTCCTCCTTTCCTTTCCATTCCCTTCTTTCTTTCTTTCTTTCTTTCTTTCTTTCTTTCTTTCTTTCTTTCTTTCTTTCTTTCTTTCTTTCTTCCTTCCTTCCTTCCTTCCTTCCTTCCTTCCTTCCCTCCCTTCCCTTCCCTTCCCGTTGGGTCACTGGCAGTGGCGGGCCAGATTTACTTCCAGGTACGCCGGTGGAACCCCCTCTCACCGGTTCTCTAAATTTCACCAACCGGCTCTCGCGAGTAGGTGCGAGCCTGCAGAAACCCACCACTGACCCACACCCACACACACACACCACCATTTCTATAACTGTTACACAACAGTAACTATATTTATTAATCAAATTTTTGTGCAGATAGTCCTTGACCTACGACCATAACTGAGCCCGGATTATGGTCCTAAATTGTGGGGGTAATTAAGCAGGTAACCAAGTGACTTTGACCCATTGTACAATCTTTTTTTTTTTTGTTGCAACAATTATTAAGCAAACCATATCAACTTTTTTGATCCAGTTAATATTATTTTCCCCGTCCTTCTGATGCCAGTTTTTAGCCCCTGGTGGATTTGAGTAAGTTTCGTTGAATATAGAGATCTATTTGAATATAACCGGGGTAATCCAGGTTAAGGAGAGATGATCACGATCAAAGTTAAAATCTCAAAAGACCGGGGGGAAAAGGCTACAGCTAAAATTATTTCAACTACTTGGGCTTTGATATTGCTTTGGAAACTAAACATATTGTTGAATCCAAACGCCTATTAGAATTCGTTTTTCAGTTAAAGGTCAAAACAACAAATTCAAACCAGCTGCAGCCTATAATTTCTATCCACATTGTAATTGGTGCGTGATTGCATTATTACACTTCCACCAAACGGATATGTCTCTGGTGGAATTTTGCTCCATATGCCGGAGCGACGATTAGCAATTCTATTAATTAAGAAGCGTTGCACAATGTTGATTATTAAAACATATTTTTTTCAAAAAAAATAAAAAGCGATGAATTCTGTATGAAGGTATCAAAATTCATACTGTTTTCGCCAAATTAGAGGGACTTCGGCTTTGGAGCATCTCCTGCCCTCCAAGGACAAGAGACCCATAGATCCCGCTCTTGTGTGTGTGTGTTTTCACCAGAAATATTAAGATGTTTCCTAGTTTGGTTTTATTTTTTCCTGTATTTTGGTTTCAAACCCGCCATCCTGGGCCCAACGTTTGGGAAGCCAGGCTCTGCCTGTCACAAGCCAGGACAAAGGGTGAGTGATGGAGGAGTAACACCTCCTTAAAAAACCTTGGTCCAGCTGGCCCAGCTGGTGGCACCTCGTAAGGGCCCCTTTTCCAGGGTTACAGGAGAAGATGGTCAGTGGTTTTGAAGGCGGAAGAGGGCTCTACGCCCCAAACGGCAGATCAAGGGGCAGAACCATCTTCTAGGAGAAGGGAAACTCCAATTACAAATCTCCACTGCCTTGGGGCTCTATCCACTACTGGAAAGGGCTTCAGGAGTCAACCTCCAGGCAAAATCCAGAGTCCCGGAAGCAGTTTGTGACTATGTACAACCACGTTCTGGTAACTCCTGCGACACAGCTGGAACCAGTCGTATCAGCTCTGCTTTCATCGGACTATTTCAGTGACGCGAAGAGTGGAGATCTGCTACTTGGGTAACAGCCTATCCTCCATATTAATCTACCCAGGCCTCGTGCTCTGGAGAGAACACTCCAGCTTTGACCTCTTCCCAGAGCATGATACCATCGTCTTTTGAGACTGAAGGATGCCAGTGATTTTGGTTTCACGGCGTTCATGAGAATGTTGCTGTACTTAGAAAATAACGGCCTTCGAATTCAGAGTAAGCACCCTGAGCAATAAAATATCTACAAAGGTGGGTAAAGACAGCCCATCCTTCTAACGATTTTAGAGTTTGATGCTAACAGTAGTTGAAATAAATATAGAAACATTCATACAACAATCTGCTTCCCAAAAACTCCAAGCGCAAATTGAAATTGACTTCTGCGTATGTACTAAGTTGGTTGAGTGGTGCGGTAGCCTAGAAGTGGAGCTCTCGTCTCACAATCAGGAGTTCGATCCTAGGTAGAGGCAGATCTCTCTTTCTCTGGGCACAATGAGAATATATCTGCTATACAAAGCTCCACATTGGCGACAGGAAGGGCATCCAGCCATTAAAATACTCAACTCCATTCATTGCCCAGAATTCACCCTGCAAGGGATTATGGGGTCGTTAAAAAATAAGATATATACTAAGTTGTTAAAGCAAACTTTACTACTGTCGTTCCTTAGCACAGACATCCACTAGATGTCTTGGTGATGTAATGTACACATATTCCTCGACATGTGACTATAGTTGAGCCCAAAATGTCTGTTGTTAAGTGAGACATTCGGGAAGTGATTTTGGCCCCATTTGATAAGCCTTCTTGCCACAGTTATTAAGTGAATCCCTGCAGTTGTTAAAATTAGTCACTTGGTTGTTAAGTGAAACTGGCTTCCCCGTGGACTTTGCTTTTCAGAAGGTCGCAAAAGGGGATGACATGACTGCAGGGCCCAGCAACCGTCACAAATATGAGTCAGCTGCCAAGCGTCTGAATTTGGATGAGCTGTGGTGGCGCAGTGGTTAGAGTGCAGTACTGCAGGCTACTTCTGCTGCCTGCCGGCTGCCTGAAATTTGGCAGTTCAAATCTCACCAGGCTGAAGGTTGACTCAACCTTCCATCCTTCCAAGATTAGTAATATGAGGACCCAGATTGTTGGGGGCAAAAGGCTGACTCTGTAAACCGCTTAGAGAGGACTGTGAAGCACTGTGAAGCGGTATGTAAGTCTAAGTGCTATTGCCATTTAATCTCTATATTATGGAATTTAGACTGTTTGTGGCAAAAAGTAAATCTCCCTTTGTCTGGAATAGCTGTTTTGAATGCAAAGGGGGAGGGAAATGCACCCCAGCCACACCCATCCTGGCCACGCCGGCCCTCTGAACACAAGCACAACCCTGATGCAGCCCTCAATGAAATTGAGTTTGACATCCCTGTTCTAATAACTTCAAACTTATTCACCGAGTCCTCACTTTGGACTGATTCATCCCTATTGTCCCAAATAAATAACCTGCCTTCCTGCCTGGCTGCTATCACCTCTTTCCATAGTTAGAATCTGTGCCTTTTAACATCTGCACACTGGGCAGAAATGTTGAGGAGAAGCTATTTCCATCACCGCATCTCCATGATGAGAGAATAATTAGGTAGCTTCTGCCTGTTATTTGCAGATGTGAAAAGCACAGAATTTACTGATTTAAACAAGCACACAATCACGGCACCAACTCTGTCTTGAGCGTTATGTCTATTACCATCCTTTGCACAGTTCCAAAAGATTTTATTTATTTTAAAAAAGAGAATAATCTTCAGTCCGGAAAAAGCAACAATTTGCCCAAACAATCAGGATGAGTGCATCAGGGTTCCAAGTAACACTCCCAACAGGATCAAAACTCAGAGGCAATAATAATAATAATAATAATAAAGCAATAATTTATTAGACATGTCATTGTCAGGGTTGCAAATAGCATCCAAAATTAAATCAGAGTCCGGAGGCAAAGGATTCCTCAAAGTTCCAATTTATTAAGAGAGCCATGTTGTCATATCTGGGAAAACCCAAATCTGAAATCTTCCTGGTTTTCCCCACCCAATTTAAAATTCACGACCCACCAGCCCATCACATGGTCCAATCTTCCATTGCCAAGCTGGCAGTTGTCCACATCCAGTTCCGGTTAGGTGCAGAGGTGCAGAGATGAAGGATGACCTTGGTTTTCTAGAAAGGAATTTTGTTTGGGCTACTTAGCATCTAACTCCGTACAATCCTCCCTCCCATTTTCCCACAATAGAAAATGCATAGTAGAATAATAGAAAGTAATAGAAAGAATATAAAGCCAAAGATCCAAAAGGAATATGGCTGTAGGCCTGACATTTGGTACAGTTGTCTAAGAAGCATGGAATTGTCCTCACAAACTTGCAAATATAGAGCGCGTATGAATTATTTCCAAATTCTGTTCTATCTCTTAATGATTATTGTTTACTTGTGTCCTGAGAGATGTTCCCCTTTACTTCACTGAATCACAGTTGAGCAAATCAAATCACAGGTTCTATATTGCTTGTTAAATCAACAATAACAGTAGTATGGACCTTGACTACAAAAAGGTTGCATATTCTCGAAGCAGATCTTTGAGATTCCCCTTCAGAGTTTAGTGTGAAAGTGGTCCTCAGTCAATGCCACAAGCTCCAAAAATCACTATTATTCCACTGCTACTGTAAAACCATTGCTCCAATCCATCACTTGTCATTTTTGTTGTTTCACTACTGCAATCATCCAATGTTCCAATTCTAGGCATGCTTCATTCAAATCCATCTTTCCATCTCTTTCCTTTACCCTTCGGTAACTCTCCATGGGTGTTGATGGTGCGGTATACATTATTAGATGTGTTATTGTGCCATTGTTGGAGTTTGGTCCAAAATTTGCAGCCAGCAGCCTGGGGAGAGGATACTGTGATGCAGATGGATGAGAGAGTGAATTTGATATAGCAAATTTCATCGGATGTCCTTAGTCATTTCTGCAGTTGGGGGGAAAAATGGAATGGCTGCCAAGCTGAGTATTTAGGAGAGGAGAAAAATATAAATTGGCTTTCTAGGCAGAAGAGAAGTGATGCATTCTCATACCGAATTCCAGTTTTAGCCTGCAACTGTTTTTGTCAAGTTGCAGTTTCATCTGGATGCACTGTAGGTTTGTCTTAGGCTGATAACAAGCAGTCAGGTGGTATAACACCTCTCTTCAACTCGATAATGTATTGCTGGTTTTGTTAAGGATGTTAGTACAATGTCTTCCCCAAGACTCTTTCTAAGGGGTCTAAATTTTCATCCACTTCTGCTTTGGTTAACTGTGAGAGATCTCTATAGTCCTTCTACATACAGTTGCTATGAGTGGCAACTAGGGCCAGCTGGACTAGAAGGCCATATGAAATCTCTGTCCTCGAATTTCCTCCTCCTACTTGTGGCGTGCAGAGCTTTGAATGCAGTTATTGCAGGCAAAGTCTGCCCACAGTCAGGAGTTCAATCCTGACTGGCTCAAGGTTGACTCAGCCTTCCAACCTCCTGAGTGTCAACTTGCAAAGCAATCATGGTCTGGGCAGGAAGTGGGGAGAATTGATGCAGACTCGTTCAGAAGCACATTCCATGCATACCTTTCACAAGGTTGGCTCGCATATTACCAGGTGTGTTTTACACAGGCCGTGAAAGTGCCTCGTTGGACAATGCGATTAATGACACACTCTAGGAGGATGGGGGTGGGCACAGGGTCACAGTTGAACCGTAAATCACGTGTGGCAGGGTTGACTTCACTTGGGAACAGTGCTGATGTGTTACTCCTAATAAATAACTGGATTTCTTTTGAAATTTGGCTTGAGGCTCATGAGTTAATAAGGGTATTTGTCAGAACCCTGACACCAAGCTCAGTAAAATGAAGACCCAGATTATTGGGGGCAATAGGCAGACTCTGTAAACCACCCAGAGAGGGCTGTAAAGCACTGTGAAGCGGTATATAAGTCTAGGTGCTATTGCTACTCTGTCTCAGAAAAACTCCCCCTGCCAATCTCAGTCTTAATATCAATCAACAGCTTCTTTCCCTGATAAATCAACTGTCACAAGGGCTCTTTCAAAGGTCAGATAGTGTGCCAGAAGGTTTCTTAGTGGCATCACTGGCTACCCTGCTTAGAGATGTAATGGTTCTTATTAGACCCCACCTGTAGACCTTCTACTGGGCCACCTCCACAAACGTCCAATGAGTTTTATGGTCTAAGTGCGGCTTGTGTTTTTGTTAGTGTATGTCTGTAAAATCAGTGAACCAGTACAATTCTAAATGAAAATGCTCATTTCATATTCTCTTGTGTTTTCATTTCCTAAATCCCATGTACTTTCAATCCCAATATTGAAAAGGTTGGTCAATTCTGAAAGTTCATTTTTCCCCCTTTTAATAAAGAAAATGACATTCTCGTGTTCCATCAGCCAAATTCAATTGACTTATTAACTTAACAACATGCAGTGATTCTTTCAACAACTATATCAAGAAAGGTCATAGAATGGGGCCAAACTCACTTAACAAATGTCTCACTCAGCAGGAGAAATTTTGGGCTCAATTATGGTCATAAGATAAGGACTACCTGTATGGCCAAGCTCACTTTCTCCTATAATTTCCATCTTTTAAAATGCCAAATCCTTTTCATTCAATTATCCCCATGGCCATTGGCCTGTTTATTCAATGCTAGTTCCCCCCCCCCCGCCCCCCAGTCCATGTTTTCTAGTTGCGTGGTTGAAGAAAGCTTTGTTTGGTGATTATCTTCACTTCTAATTTCTCTTCCTCTTCCTGCTTTTTTGAAGGAATTGCGTTTTAATTCAAGGTGACTAATTCTGTCAATGTAATGTATGCAGATTCTCTCCACCGCTACATTATTTTATCTATCCTGACAGTGAAGCGGCTGGCGTCCAGATAAATCAAATGAATTATCTCATTCAGCGGTAATGACATTTCTATTTTATAATTACTTAGCGGTGATACCCACGTAGAGGCTTCCACCTAATTTGGAACCGCAACGGTCAATCAAAACGCACTTCATCTCAGGATATCACAAACACCATCTTATCCTTTTAAATCTAATATAATCCTGCAAAGGTTTAGGAGATAATTTCTAGCTTAAGGTTTGCAAAGGAGTTGCATTTTACAGTAGCGCTTCTAACTTTCTCCCCAGGGAAACTCACCTGGCCTCTAATTGGAAGTCATTTAGATGGCATGTAACCTTTGCAAAAAGAACCAAACCAAACCAAATATCTGGACTTCTATATCTCATTATTATTATTATTGAATTTTTCTTGTACCTTTAAATGAAACTCTTATTTTGTGATTCAGGATAATTATTTCAGGTATTGCTAGTCAAAAAAGCATTGACAATTATACTGGTGCCCAAAGAAATATGTAAATTATTCTAGATCATCAGTGTCTTAAGACAATGGCACTTTTTTTTCAAAAAAAATAATAATCCTCAACTCGTTTATCTCTTTTCTGAATTCTCATTATACAGTGAATCATGAGCCAATTAAATGAATTGAGCTTTTAGAATATATTCAGCTACCATGTAACCTCCAAGCTTATATCAACCGGTGTGGTCTGTGAATGTGGCCACTTTATCTTTAACTGACCCAGTTAAACACGAGCTCAAGCCATACAGGAATGCCAGGAGAAGAACTGGACTTGAAAAAGAACAGAGTTTAATCCAATCTTTTTGCAGCTTCCAAAGTTGTGGGTTTTATTTATTTATTTATTTTTATTTTATTAAATTTATACCCCGCCCTTCTCCAAAAGGACCCAGTTTTAGGTCATGTTAGCCAAATGTACAAATGTTTGCGCAGTGGCAGCACAGTGGTTAGAGTGTAGTACTGCAGGCTGTTTCTGCTGACTGCTGGCTGACTGCAATTTGCAGATCAAATCTCACAAGGCTCAAGGTGGACTCAGCCTTCCATTGTTCTGAGGTGAGTAAAATGAGGACCCAGACTGTTGGGGGCATAGAGGATGACTCTGTAAACCACTTAGAGAGGGCTGTAAAGCACTGTGAAGTGGTATATAACTCTAAGTGCTATTGCTATTATGTGTGATTTGTTGTTGTTAGTTGCGAAGTCGTGTCCGACCCGTCACGACCCCATGGACAACGTTCCTCCAGATCTTCATGTCCTCTACCATCCTGTGCAGTCCATTTAAGCTCATGCCTACTGCTTCGGTGACTCCATCCAACCACCTCATTCTCTGTCATCCCTTTCTTCTTTTGCCCTCCATCTTTCCCAGCATGAGGCTCTTCTCCAGGGAGTCCTTCCTTCTCCTTAGGTAGCCAAAGTATTTGAGTTTCATCTTCAGGATCTGGCCTTCTAAAGAGCAGTCAGGGTTGATCTCCTCTAGGACTGACCGGTTGGATCGCATTGCAGTCCAAGGGACTCAATGCAGGAGTCTTCTCCAGCCCCAGAGTTCAAAGGCCTCAATCCTTTGGCGCTCAGCCTTTCTTATGGTCCAACTTTCATAAGCTCTATAAATAAATCCAGTCTATGGAGTTTCAGTTGCACTAATGGGGGGGGGGGAATATAAATGTCTGGGGTAATCAGAAGCTTGATGTTCTTCTAGAATAGCTGAGGTGGACAGTCTTACCTTAGCCCTGAAGATCTCTTTCCTATGTATATCTCACCATTGATGACTAGGCTTGATTGTTGGTTGGATGTCACCCTGGACACGTTAATGTTGGATGTGAATGGCTTGCAGGAACCTTGGTTGCTGCACCTGGCTGGCTAAAGACTATGGGCAGATTTATGGTTTATCACTTGGAACAGGAGTAAGTGGGTTGATTTATAGTCGCTCTGCTTCACTCTTGGCCAGCATCTCATTAGGTTACGAAGCTAGATGAAATGAATTCAAGGCACCTTCCCTTTCCCATTCCACAAACCGTGTTAGGGAGATATATTTGGCCAGCAACTCAGGTTACAACTTGTAAAATGGCTAGCGTCTATTATCTGCCTCCGCCGTTTATCTGTTTGTACAGCAGTTGCTGTCTTTTGGAGTTTTGTTTTGTTTCGCTGCCGCAATCTATTCCTTTAAAGTTTACACACATCCTGGAAACAATGGGGGAACAGGTGACAAGTAATAAATAATACAATGGATGATCTGAGGAAGTGGAAAGAAAAATTTCATAAGGCATTTTCCCAACATCTTTGCAGCATAAAAGCAGCAACTGGGGGAAAAAAAGTCCTTTGATAAACTTTAACAAAACTGCAAGTATCATATTAGCAGATTATTTTGCAATGCAGTAAACAGTATGCTGGTATTTAATAATAATAATAATAATAATTTTAATTTGTTGACCGCTCCCTCTCCCCATAGGGACTCGGAGCGGTGCACAGGGAAAACTAAAACAATAAATATACAAACACATGCTAAAATACCCCATTAACATACTAAAATTCCCAATTAAAACAACTAAAACCCTATAGCAGAGAGACTACCCTAGGCCGGCCAAGCAGAAAAGATGTGTTTTTAGTTTTAGACGGAAGGAGCGGAAGTCCGTGGTCATTCTAATGTCGGGGGGAAGGTCGTTCCAGAGGGCTGGGCCCGCCACAGAGAGAGCCCTTCCCCTGGGCGTCGCCCGCTGACAAAGTCTAGTGGACGGCACCCGGAGAAGTCCCTCTCTGTGGGAGCGAATCGGCCGTGAGGATGTGTGAGGCAGGATCCGATCCCGCAGATAGCTAGGTCCCGAGCCATGGAGCCCTTTAAAAATGATGACTAATACCATTAGTACATGCTTGGTAAATTCACATGAAAAGAAGGACTAGGGTCATATGATAGCAATGTTCCAATATCTCAGGGGTTGTCACAAAGAAGAGGGAGTCAAGCTATTCCCCAAAGCACCTGAAGGCAGGACAAGAAAAAATGGGTGGAAACTAATCAAGGAAAGAAGCAACCTAAAACTAAGGAAAAATTTCCTGACAGTTAGAACAATTAATCAGTGGAACAACTTGCCTCCAGAAGTTGTGAATGTTCCAACACTGGAAGTTTTTAAGAAGATGTTGGATAACCATTTGTCTGAGGTGGTGTAGGATTTCCTGCCTAAGTAGAGTTTTGTTCAGCAGATATATTCTCAGTGTGCCCAGGGAGAGAAATATCTGCCTCTACCTAGGATCGAACTCACCGCCTCCTGATTGTGAGGCGAGAGCTCTACCTCTAGGCCACTGCACCACTCTTACCTTAAGGCAGAACGGCATGATTAAATGGATATGTGTTTCTGTCTGACTGGAAGGAAACTGTCTTTGAGGATACTTCAAATGTGTTAAATGCCAGGATATAGCAATCTGATGCCATCTAGTCTAGGTTTAATTCCTTGCTTTAAACAGTGAATGGTCGTGCTGATATAAACATATTAATATTTTTGCATGGATAGGAAAATGTTATAGCACTCCATCACTGGCTTCATTCAAAAAGGGACTGGACAATCATTTATCTGAAAGGGTGTAGGATCACCTGCTTAAACAGGGGGTTGGACTAGAAGACCTCCAAGATCCCTTCCAATTCTATGATTCTGTTCTATGTTCGTAGGTTCCTTTTTCTGGTTCATTAGCATATTGCACAAGCTCAGTGTTTAAGTTTGTTCAGGGTTCAGCATATTTGCAGCCAAATTAAGTGGGTTACACAAAGCTCACCCCATCGTCTGAAATCCCAGTTGTTCCTTCCAGGTTCTGCTTGTATCACCACCTCTGTCAAATAATTATGGTTTGCAAATGCCAGTTTGGGCTCTAGCGATATATTTTCTTCATTGCATTTTATTCAAATACCAAGTCCATCAAAGCTTTCATTATCAGATAATAACACTTTCATTTAGGGTCTCTCTGTCTCTGTCTGTCTGTCTGTCTGTCTGTCTGTCTGTCTGTCTGTCTGTGTCTCCCCATTATAACTCTGTGTGTAGTGTCAGCTGCAAATCTGAAGAGAACTGTAAATAATTTAACCTGTAATTTTTTTAGGACTGCACAATGACTTACCATTTTGGATGTCATAGAAAAGATATTACAGCTCAGTCGCTAGTTGGAATTTATCCTTAGCGTACACTGTAATTTATACCGATTGAAGTTGACGGTCAGAGAGCTCTCTCACTCCTGTGGCCTTTCTCTTTGGTGTAAAGCTTTTCCAAAGTAAATGTTTATTGGCCATTACCTCAATGAATTACAAAGTACATGCCATGCATCACCAACCACTAATAGATGGCAGACAAAGCAGAGAGGCTGACCACTCGTTTTCATCCTGTTGAGCCGGAGATGAAAAAGCAACAGAGCTCAAATGATGATGTGTGATATTAAAGCTAATATAATAAAATATATATATATACAAGTGATTTCCCTTCTGTTGTCATGAATATGCTGACTGGCTGATCAGCAAACAAGCAAGTCAGGTTTTCTTGCATGTCCTTTCAATTTGCTTACTGACATCATGCAACGACAGACTCGTTGACCAACACGTTCATTGCAGGTAGTCCTCGACTTACAACAGTTTGTTTAGTGACCATTCAAAGTTACAACAGCACTGAAAAAAATTGACCTACAACCATTTTTCACACTGGTGTCTGTTGCAGCATCCCCACGTTCATGTGAATACAATTCACATGCTTGGCAACTGACTCATCTTTATGACCGTTGCAGTGTCCCAGGGTCATGTGATCCCCCTTGGCGACCTTCTGACAAGTGAAGGCAATGGGGAAACCAGATTCACTTAACAACCGTTTTCCTAATTTTACACTGCAGTGATTTGCTTAACGAAAAGCAATAACACTTAGACTTATATACCGCTTTACAGTGCTTTACAGCCCTCTCTAAGCGGTTTACAGAGTCAGCCTCTTTCCCTCAACAATCTGGGTCCTCCTTTTACCATCCTCGGAAGGATGGAAGGCCGAGTCAACCTTGAGCCTGGTGAGATTTGAACTGCCAAATTTCAGGCAGCCGGCAGTGAGCAGAAGTAGCCTGCAGTATTGCACTCTAACCACTGCACCACTGTGCCAAGAAAGGTTGTAAAATTGGGCAAAAGTCACTTAACAAATGTCTCACTTAACAACATTCCTTTTGGGCTCAATTGTGATTGTAAGTTGAGGACTACCTGTATTTGTATATACAGTGGTAGTTTGGTACTCAAAAGTTTTGAAACCCATTGAATTTTGTACTGAATGCATTTTGATGTGAACATGTTGTCCCGGTACTCGTCGTTTGTTTGGTACTCAACACACAAGCTAGAACTTGTCAGTGTCGTCTGCCTTGTGACTCACTATCTTACTCCTTATGTGAACGTTTCATTTGGTACTCATTGCACTGTCCAGAAACAATTAATGATGAGTACCATTTAGAAGGTTCATAATGTAAAAGGAGAGGAGATGTTTAGGAAATGCATTTGGAAGGTTTCTAATGTCAAACTTCATTTTTTTGAAATATGGCAGTTGAACTAGACATATCTATCAGTTGCAACTAGTGGCATTCTGGGCAGCTGATGGTGGTAGCTATGTGGCTAAACCCAAGTTAAACCCACACTCTAACCTATTTTTGTTCTAGACACCAACTACAACTTCATTTTTTTCAAAACAGGATCCATCCCAGCTAGGTACTTTTTTTTTTTAAAGAATCAATCAGCTCTTCCTATGTTTGAAATATTTAGCACCTCAACAAGATGTGCAACATTTTTCCAGCCATATTGAAGGACTTCCAAAATCTGAAAAAGCACAGGATAATAAATTAGGTGGGTCTAGGACAAAAAACAACAACAACCTAAGGTTGATTTAATGCTATTTAGATATCAATTTCAGTAAAATTAAATTCAGCTAATGGGATTATTCTGGAGTGTATGTAATCTTTTTATTTTCTTGATCACATTAAAAGCTTTTAGGAAAGGTTATTAGGGATCCCATCCATCATGTTTCTTGTTCTAAATCCTGACATGCTTATATTCCATTGATTAGTTTGGCGACACCAACCTCTGGATCGTACACAAACTCTCGTGAAAGTCCTCTTCTTCTCTGGATAGACACCTTGAGATCTGACTAACAGCCAGCCCAGAGTCAAATTAATTGGTTTGCTGGAGTCTGTTGCCAGCTTGTGCAAGCTCTCACAATGAACCAGGAAGAGAGGCTTTGTGTACTCATCCATCTGTTTATCCCACACGATCAAATGACCTGTTGGCTCATGACACCTGCTTAATTTGTTTTGATTGAATCAACTTTGGAGACAAATGTTCTTTCCAGTTATATACTTGGCCCCATATCATCTGGACCATGAACGGCTTGGTTTTTGTTGTTGTTCAGCAAATCATAATTTCTTGCCCTTGAATCAGGGGTGAAACCCACCAGGTTCTGACAAGTTCTAGAGAACCGGTAGCAGAAATTTTGAGTAGTTCAGAGAACCGGCAAATGCTACATCTAGCTGGCTTCGCCCCCATCTATTCTCTGCCTGTCAAGTCGTGGCTGATCAGGAGGGGATGGGGATTTTGCAGTATCCTTCCCCTGCCATGCCCACCAAGCCACACCCACAGAACCGGTAGTAAAAAAAAAAAGAATTTCACCACTAACTTGAATATCAGGAATTTTTAACTTCACTCTAATTCACATTTCATTTCCATCTGAGAAAAAGATCTCAACCTGTCTCCTGAGAGTTTTTTTGATGGGGGCAAAATCCAAATGTAAAAATAAATAAATACATGTATGTCCCAGACTAATGTCTTATTGCTGAGGACTAGTGACATCGTCTCTTAAAGGGTAGAACCAGGCTTGTTCTACCTTCTGCATGAGAAACTATCACACTGAATAATTTTGAACAATTCACTCAAGGTAAACTATTTGCAGGACCGCCTCCTACCGCATACCTCCCTCTGGCCGATCTGCTCCCACAGAGAGGGACTTCTCAGGGTGCCGTCTGCCGGGCAATGCCAGCTGGTGGCCCCCAGGGGAAGGGCCTTCTCTGTGGCGGGCCCAGCCCTCTGGAACAACCTACTCCCCGAACTTCGTACCACCATGGACCTTCGCCTCTTCCGCCGGTTACTCAAAACTCATTTCTTCCATCTAGCCGGCCTAGCTTAGACCTTCGAGGTCACCCCTCACAGATTTAGTTAGTGATTTTAATCTTTATTGGTTTTAATTTACATTTTGGCACAGGTTACTGGATTTAATTTATATTTTAGCGTTTGTATGTATTTATTATGGTTTGTATGCTTGGTTTTTATTTTCCCTGTGCACCGCCCTGAGTCCCATTGGGAAGAGACGTGTGGTATAAAAGTGCAATAAAATCAAAAATCAAAAGAAAAAGCATCCTTTTTTTGTTATTTTTCTCCCATTTTCTGCTTTTAGAATTGGGTGATGAAACAAATGGTTAAAAAGTATTTTATTCTCTTCCAGTAATGTATGATAATCCCCTTTCTGAAGGTAAGTTTCTTGTGGGCAAGTAAATCAGCATCTTCCTCAAGAGATTTCCATACTAATTCAAGATGAACAATTGTATTAAAAAGAGTTGCTCCGGTGAGTTTTTAAAAGACTTAAAATCAGTTTAATACCAACAGGCCCTTTTAATTTCATTTAGTATCATGTGGTAACATAAAAAGGTAAAAATGGATTCAATCACTTGGGGATCCCACGCAGATCCAGGTACATCAGGGGTTATAAGACATCAAGAATGTCAGTTTTCTAGCAAGATAAACAAAATAACAGAAATGGAAGGGACCTTGGAGGTCTTCTAGTCCAACCTCTTCCTCAAACAGGAAACCCTATACCATTTCAGACAAATGGTTGTCCAATCTTTTCTTAAAAACCTTCAGTGATAGAGCATCCATAACTTCTGGAGGCAAGTTGTTCCTCTGATTAAGTCATCTAACTGTTAGGAAATTTCTCCTCAAACTCAAACTCAAGCTCAACCCGTCCAAGACTGAGTGGCTGTGGCTTCCGGCGCCCCGGTTCAGCCAGATTATTCCAACTCTGGCCATTGGGGGCGAAACACCGGCCCCCGTGGAGAGGGCGTGCAATTTGGGTGTCCTCCTGGATTCCCGGCTGTCTATGGAAGATCATGTGGCAGCCGTGGCCAGGGGGGCGTTTCATCAGGTATGCCTGATGCGCCAATTGCGCTCCTTACTGGACTATGCCTTACGCACAGTCACTCAAGCACTCGTCACCTCTCGACTCGACTACTGTAATGCTCTCTACATGGGGCTCCCCTTGAGGTGCACCTGAAAGCTGCAGCTAGTCCAGAACGCAGCCGCACGGGTGATTACGGGAGCGCCTAGACACTCCCACATAACATCTATCCTGCGCGAGCTGCACTGTCTTCCTGTGGTCTTTCGGGTGCGCTTCAAGGTTTTAACGACCATCTTTAAAGCGCTCCATGGTTCGGGGCCTAGTTATATGCGAGACCGCCTCCTGCCCCATACATCCCTCAGACCGATACGCTCCCACAGAGAGGGCCTCCTCAGGGTGCTGTCGGCTGGACAATGCCGACTGGCGACACCCAGGGGGAGAGCCTTCTCTGTGGCGGGCCCAGCCCTCTGGAACGACTTACCCCCTGAACTCCGCACCATCTCCGACCTCCGCCTCTTCCGCAAGTGTCTGAAGACACACCTATTTCATCTAGCCGGCCTAGCGTAACCTCCATACTGACTATTAGATAGTTTTAAACTTGGGATTTTAATTCGGTTTTTAGCGCAGGGTTTATTTATTAGAATAAGTATTTTAAATTTTATATATTTTATATATTTTGTATGTATTTTAACATCCCTGTGCGCCGCCCTGAGTCCTAACAAGGAGAAGGGCGGGGTATAAATTTAATAAAATCTAAAAATCTAAATCCTTAGTTCTAGATTGGTTTTCTCCTTGATTAGTTTCCACCCATTGCTTCTTGTCCTGCCCTCAGATGCTTTGGAGAATAGCTTGACTCCCTCTTCTTTGGGGCAGCCTCTGAGATATTGGAAGACTGCTATCATGTCTCCCCTAGTACTTCTTTTAATCAAACTAGACATACCCAGTTCCAGCAACCGTCCTTTATATGTTTTAGCTTCCAGCCCCCTAATCATCTTTGTTGCTCTTCTCTGCACTCTTTCTAGAGTCCCAATATCTTTTGTGACCTGTGAGTCTTTGGAGAGGCACCTTAGAATCATGACACCCCAGTCCTTCTTTTCATTAAACTAGACCTACCCAATTCCTGCAACTGTTCTTCATATATTTTAGAAGTAACATTTTTGTTAAAAAATAAAGCACAGGCAGGTTTAAAATATAGGAAGAGCTTCAAATAAAGGGTGAATGTTTATCCATGTTAAGTGAATCCATGGGCTTTGCTTGTCTGCTGGAAAGGTTGCAAATGGTGATCACATGACCTGAGATACTGCAAACATCATTAATACCTGCTGGCTGCCAAGCCCCTGAATTTGAAAGGGTGAGGACCAGTGGTGGGATTCAAATTTTTTTACTACCGGTTGTGTGGGCATGACTTTGTGGGCATGGCATGGCTTGGTGGGTGTCACTTGGTGGGCATGGCAGGGGAAGGATACTGCAAAATCCCCATTCCCTCCCCACCCCACTAACCTGCTTCCCAGCTCCGTTCTCCTGTTCAGGGCAACAAAAGAAGATCAGCTGGGAGGCAGCAGGGGTGTGGCCAGCCTATTTGCTGGTTCTCCAAACTACTCAAAATTTCCACTACCGGTTCTCCAGAACCCATCGGAACAGGCTGAATACGCTCCATGGCACGGAACCTAGTTATCTGCGGGATCGTATCCTACCCCACACATCCCTTCGGCTGATTCGCTCCCACAGAGAGGGACTTCTCTGGGTGCCATCCACTAGGCAATGCTAGCAGGTGACGCCCAGGGGAAGGGCCTTCTCTGTGGCGGGCCCTACCCTCTGGAACGACCTACCCCCGAACTTAGATCTACCACGGACCTCCGATCCTTCCGCCAGCAACTAAAAACCTATCTTTTCCAACAGGGCGGCCTGGCCTAACCTACCGTACCTAGCCTTAGTTTTTAGTAGAGAAATTTTTACATTGGTTTTATGGGTTAGTTTTAATGGGGTAGATTTTAGCACAGGGTGATAATTTAATATAGTTTTAAGTATGTATTTATTTTGTGATATATTATGTTTTTTACATTTCCTGTGCACTGCCCCGAGTCCCTTCGGGGAGAGGGGGTGGTTAATAAGTCAAATAAAATAATAATAATAATAATAATAATAATAATAATAATAATAATAATAATAATAATAATAATAATAATAATAATAATACCACCTCTGGCAAAGACCAGTTATACGTCACTTTTTTTCAGTGCCATTGGAACTTTTGAACAGTTGCTAAATGAATGATTGTTAAGTCAGGGACTATCTGAATCTTCTCCTTTAGAAAAAGGAGGGAGAGACACAGATTTTGAGAAAGGGATGTCAGGGGGAAAAAAGTGAATATTAGAAAGAATATTCGCCCCCACTATTTTTAGCCCTGGCCTCATCCATTGTTTGCTCCAACCCCATTTATCATTTGCTACTCTCCAAGAGCTCATTCTGACAAAAAAAAATGCAGTTAACAAAAATAAAGGCCGGTAAAACTGGCCTAATCTGAAATACAGTGGTAGCATTAAAAAACAGAAGAAAAGAATAATCAAATGGCCAATTTTGTTCTCTATTCAGCTCAGTTCCATGGAGCGGTAAGCTTTTAAGGTATGAGAATCTTCCTATTATTTTAAATGACATCTCCATGGTAGCAAGGTGTCATGGCTTCAAGAATGAACCAAGAGCTTCTATTTAACCAAAGAGCATGATCATCAATTATGGGGTTGGAAAGATACAAATGGTAGCAAACCACCATTTGTCACAGTCAGTTCACACATTAATTAAAAAGCCAGCCTGCTTCCTTGAGTGTTATGACAAACAATTGTTCCTCGCTTCCTACTATATCATGGACAAGATGTTGTATTTATGGTTGGGCCTTTATCCTTCTGAAAAGAGAGGAACTTCACCCGATGTAACATTCATTTCGAGTTTTCCTGCCTATCTGCAGGTATTGTGCAAAGACTTTCTGCTTTGATAAATCCAAAGCAAACACAGCTCTTAATTTTCCAGCTGGCTACACAAATTCTTAATTAAAGTTAACTTTCGGTAGAAATTGGTTCTCACAAGCTTTTGCCCCACAGACTTGTGTCAATCAAAGTCTGCAGAATCCACCAGCAAGAGTCAATACAGAGAAATGAAGAGGGAATCCAGTTTCAGGAATCCACTGGTTTGCTCTGAGAAGATTTGAGATCTGCAGCTGATGATTCAAAGAGATAATTGTGTAATGTCATAATGAAGAAACCCCCAGATTTCATTCCCCCCCCCCCATGGTCTTCTATTTTGAAGAGGAAATTTGGAATTCTTTCCCATGACATTTATAGTGACGATTTCATGGTTTACACTACAGATTATTTTATATAGCTCCTGCCTCAAATTAGTGTGAAACCATTAATTCTTGTGATAAATAAAGCTAAATAAAACCACACGATTAGTTTTCAGCCATATATAGTAATCAGAATGGTTTCTGAATCCCCATATGGGGAATAGGTTGGAAATCCTGTGTAATTTATCCCTTGTGATAGTACTGGGTAATCTGAAGCATGTAGATTAATTTTTGCAGTATCTAAAGGCAGAGAATTCATTTTGGATTTTCCTCACATTTTAGTGCTCTTGGAAGAAAAGATAAATTTCTTTGAGGATCCTTAAGCTATAACGAAGCTACAACTGGTTAGTCTGAAGAGTAACAAGAATGTCATTGAAATGTTAACCACTGCTATTTATAAATCAGCATTTTCCCTCCCTCCAAACAGTCTCATTTGCAATAGTTCCTCTGGTAAATACTTTCTCTGAGGTAAAATTATAGCCTTCTGAATGAATATAGTTTTCAGTAAACACATTTGAAACAATGATTAGAATCTCCCTTCTCCCTTTTCCTTCTTCCTCTGATTCTAGCGATTTGTCTTTTTAAACAAAAGGGCCCCGGAGTGTTAATGTTGTTTGAGTTACACACAAATGCACCAAGATCCTGCTACAGATTGAGTGAATAAGAATCAAATCTCTCCAGGTTGCATTTCCAAATATAACTGAACCCGTCTAATAATTTTTCAGTCCTTGTGTAGCTTAAATTCCCAAGGGAAGAAGCCTGCACATTGCTACTCACGGAATAAGAAAACAGCATAAAGAGACCTGGCCTCTTGTAGAAGAAAACAACATTCAGATGGCTGTGTGGTGCTTCAGACTTGATCCCACAGGAAACATGAGGAAAACGCATTGCTATTTTAAGGTTCATGCTTGTAGTCTAAAGGGATCTATGCAGTGGTGGGTTGTACACACGTACCAGTGCCTGCCGGAAGCAGCAGCAACCGTAGCGGAACAGTCACTTGTCTGAGATGATATAGGTTCTCCTGCTTGAGCAGGGGGAATGGACTAGAAGACCTCTAAGGTATCTTCCAGTTCTATTCTGTTGTTGTTAGTTGCAAAGTCATGTCCGTCCCATCGCAACCCCATGGGCAATGTTCCTCCAGGTCTTCCTGTCCTCTACCATCCTCTGGAGTCCATTCAAGCTCACGCCGACCGCTTCGGGGACTCCATCCAGCCATCTCATTCTCTGTTGTCCCCTTCTTCTTTTGCCCTCAATCTTTCCCAGCATGAGGCTCTTCTCCAGGGAGTCCTTCCTTCTCATTAGGTGGCCAAAGTATTTGAGTTTCATCTTCAGGATCTGGCCTTCTAAAGAGCAGTCAGGGTTCAGTCAGTTCTGTTCTGTTCTGTTCTGTTCTGTTCTGTTCTAGTCTAGTCTAGACTAGACTAGACTAGACTAGACTAGACTAGACTAGACTAGACTAAATCCAAAGCACTCAGAAGCTTTAATAGTCAGGATCCTGGAGAGTTCCTTGATGATGCTAGGTTTTCCATTCAGTTGAGTCCAACTCTTGAAGATTCTATGGACCAGGTTTCTCCACATCTTCCAATTTTCTTACAAGAATGTAACAGGATTCATTCTACAAGAAAAGAAATGTTGCCACAACCTTTATTTTTGGTCATGGTTCAAAACTATGGGTTCTTTCCCAACATGGTTTGCCTTGAGAGAGTGTTGACTGAATGGACATCTTGGCAGGCCCCACATGGCAGGAACAAAACAGGATATCATCCGCAAAAGAGCAAATTTGGGGAGATTGCTTACTGTCTTAACTCTCCCCCCGACCTCCCCCCCCAAACTTCCCATCTCCACCACTCTCTCCTTTGTTTGCTATTTTCCTAGGCAAGTGGTTCACTTTCATGATTGAAGTTGTTTACAACTTTTCCTTTACCTATGTAAGTTCCAATCATTCTTGGAAATACAGATGGTAATTAAGTTGGACATTGTTCTGCAGCAAGCCAATTTCCCACTTAATGTTCTTTGTTTAATTAAAAGAATCTGAAAAGAAAATTCAGGTTGGGCAGGATTTCTGGTTCATTCTAAATGGAATTTCCATGGATGCTACATTAACCATCCATGCTTCAGAGTCTATGCACAACTGTGACTCTTTATTAGCTATTGATCCTGCAATTTAACTTTATTTGAGTTGGATTAGTAATCCAGAGACAGTCAGTCAGCCAAACTTTCTCCTCCTTAAGGTTACAGTATTTATCTATCTATCTATCTATCTATCTATCTATCTATCTATCTATCTATCTATCTATCTATCTATCTATCTATCTATCTATCTATCTATCTGTCTATCTATCTAAATGGCTGTGTGTATATGTTCCAGCATAACTCAATCAATCTCACTTTCATTTAACAAGAGTTATATATCTTCTACATATATATATATAAAACATCTCTCTGTGTGTATCTATATTCCAGCATTATTCTGGAACCCCTTGAGCAATTTCAAACTTGGTACACAGATGACTTACTCTCTGGAAACAAATACTGTGAGGGTAAGACACCCATAAAACCCCTTGGGGTATGTGTTCTGTCAAAATACAGCCTGTTGTGCCTTAAAATGGCTTCTACTGTACAGCACTGTGGGGTTGCCATGGCAATGGCTTCACAGTACTCCACAAGGGGCAGTCTTTCTGATAAGGGGGAAAATCCAACACTAGAAATTACGTTTAGTCCGGACATTTTCAGCATGGTGGTGTCATTTTTCTTGACGCTTCTGGGGGGACAAGGAAAACATTTTAAACTAATTTAATTGTCACTGAAATCAGGTCTCAGGGAGATGTTGCTCTTCCCTTAGCCTCTTCCAGAATTGTGGCGATGTTAATGGAAGACAGGAGGACAGCCCATTCCACACTTATGTTGCCACTTATAATACATTCCTTTTCCTGTCTAACACAGGATTGGGATAAATAAATACCTGGGCAACGTCGGGTTATCAGGTAGTGTTAAATAAAACAACAATCTGTTTCTCTGTTTTATTATTCCTCACTATTTTGCTTACATCATGCAAACAGGTTGAAAACACTGAAAAATGAACATGGTGTAAGCAAGCATTATTATTTGCAATCAGTTGGGAGGCTTCATTTTTCTAACCTAAGTTTGCCTTTTAAAATAAATCCAATAACAGAACAACACACAGTGAAACTTGCTCTCCACAGGACACAATTGGTAGAGTTTTTAAATTATTATTTCTCTCTGGATTTCTATTTCAGTACTTTTCTTCACATTTTTACCTGGAAAGGAAATTCTGTGAAGTGTGACGCTCTGATAGAGAACTCTTCGTTCTGTTAATTTACCCACCGTTCCAACTTGCCAAACTCTTTTTATTTCAAGATTATCACATTGGGGAAATCTCTCTCTCCCCCCCTCCCACTTTTCCATGAACTGGCTGAAAATCCACTAACTCTTAACAAGGAGGTTCCTTCTTTCTGGCAATTAACTTGCCCCTGGGAGAAGCCGAATGGTGATTCTTCATGTTGTTTAATACTAATTTTACAAAAGATTAAAATGTATGCTAATAAAAACTATTGTAAAACTTAACAATCCAAAGGATCCTAATAGCTGAAAAGCAATTAACGAATTCCAAAAGTGATTAGAAAAGGAAGTATCCTTTTAACCCAGCATCCTTTTAAAGAACCCAACCATGGTTTAAACACTGAAGCCATTTTTGGAGCATCTTCAGGGCTGCCACAGCGACGCTGGTTGGAGCTGTAGGAACAGGAAGGGGGAGGAATAGAGATAGCTGGGGACTTGTAGCCAAAGTACTCCTGGGAACAAAGGACGTTGTCACCAAGTGCTGGGGAGGTGTGGTCTGAAACCAGCTGAGGCTAGGGCTGTGACTGGATTGGACCATGTGATGGACATGTGGACTGGCGGAAAGATCTTTGACTTTTCATTTGATTGGGGAAAACCACAGGACCATCAGATTTTCACCAGATGTGCCAGTATGACATGCCTAATAAATCGCAGTGGCTCAGTGGTGAGCTTGTTGATCAGAAAGATGCTGAGCTTGTTGATCAGAAAGGTCGGCAGTTCGGCGGTTCGAATCCCTAGCGCCGCATAACAGAGTGAGCTCCTCTTACTTGTCCCAGCTTCTGCCAACCTAGTAGTTCAAAAGCCCGTAAAAAATGCAGGTAGAAAAATAGGAGCCACCTTTGGTGGGAAGATAACAGCGTTCCGTGCGCCTTCGGCGTTGAGTCATGCCGGCCACATGACCATGGAGACGTCTTCGGACAGTGTTGGCTCTCTGATCCAGAAACGGAGATGAGCACCGCCCCCTAGAGTTGGGAATGACTAGCACATATGTGTGAGGGGAACCTTTACCTATTACTATACTTTGAGGAACACTTAGGCCTTAGAGGTTTGATTGCATTGGGTCTGTTCCTTGGAATCCTGACAATGGTTATTACTTCATCTTCCAGAGCTCTAAAGCTACCAGATACTGCTTTCTTGTGGTCTTCTTGCAAGAGGCAACAGTATGGAGCACCTGTAGGCGATCCCCCTTATCCAGAAAGGAATGATGAAGTCCTTTGCAGGCCCATGCACTGAAAGTTCATTTTCCTGTGATTGTTGCCTCTGCTTTTGTGGGGCCCTATTCAATTCACCATTTCTTCCCCAGAAGCCCAGGATTCTTCTCGTTTTGTTGGTAGTCTAAATTCAGAATCCCTAATCCGATTTTGTAATGCAATTTATTGCATGTTAAAATCAATAACACGTCAGCAGGTATTAATAGAACTCGTTGCTTCCTCACCAGTTTGTCTTAGACATCACTCGACCAAAGAAATGTCAGTATTGACCATTTTAAGCCGAGGGCTGCAGAGTAAAGAAGCAAGATAAATTACAGACTCAAGATAAAAATCCTGGAAGTTCATGAATTACTTTGGAGGAATGAGGTGGTTGTGACAAAATGGCTTTAAATGTTTTCTCCTTTTAATGTGGACCAGAAAACTTGAGTGTAGGCAAATAAATGGATCCTAAAATTGCGGCAGGCAATGAGGTGGCTGGATGGAGCCACCGAAACAGACGGTGGGAGCTTAAATGGACTCCAAGGGATGGTAGAGGACAGGATGGCCTGGAGGGAACGTTGTCCATGGGGTCGCGATGGGTCAGACACAACTTCGCAACTAACGCCGCCACCACCAAGCAATTGAGACCCTGCCACTATTGTGTGTGCAAGCCATATATGTGCAAAAGGGCTTTATTTGCAACAACAAATCTGTCATCTTGCAGATGTTGACACTCAATTGTCTCACAGGCCCTAAATAAGCCAACAATGATGGAGAAGAAGGAGAAGAAATATCCATGGAAAGAGAAGAAACTGGGAAGCTAACCCACTTATGGCTTATTTCCCATATCTTAAATTGGGGTGTTCAAACTCTGAGTCAGGAAGTCTCCAGAGGGCCGAGAACAGCCTGACGACTGGGTTTTTTTTTTCTTTTCCTTTTTAAATAGCCTGTTCAGATTTGCTCCAGCTAAGTGGCATGCTGTCAAAACTCATTCTGGGCTTAGCTCCTCATTTTGCTTTCCCGAGCTTTCGGTCCTGCAGACTTTGAGAAGACCTGTGCTATAGATGGTTTAAATTGTATTAATTAAAAGTGGCATATTAATTTCCTGCCCAATTCTAATGCCAAGGACAGGAATAAAACCAGAAGATGGATGAAGATAATTTTTTTAAAAAAAGAATAGCGAATGTCAAGATTTCTTGGTAAATGGAGCTTGGGGTTTTTTTTTTTTTTTTTTAAAGAGGCACTAGGATTAGGTGACAGTCCAAATTGGCGTCCAGCGTTTCCAAAAAGCAGAACAGGAAAACATCGCTCCCTTCAAACAGAGTGGGTGGCTTCATTTATCTCAAGCAACAGGAAGCCGTTGCAAAAGAATAAAAATTGGGCTGGGGATGCTTTGTGGCAATTGATGGACTGACAGCTTCATCTGAAGATGGGCGAGACCTGCAGCTATTACAATTACATATGCTGCTGTCCCCTGGTAACCTTTAGATCTATTACCATTTGCATTCCTATCGAGAAAGATAAAGCCCAATCAGTTGAAAGGCTAAGCTGAAACCACCTTGAAATTTGGAGAGATGGAGGATATAAAATGGCGAAGGGCATCTTGATTCTCACACCTTGTTCGAGACAGAAATCCAGGGAGGAAGACTTTGCAGCTGTGTTCATATCAGGCCACTTATCGTAGAATGAAATGGTGGCAAGGAGCCTCATGGATCCTCTGTTCCAAACATTCCAGGGATTGTGCCAACTACAGGAGTCCAGGCAGTTCTAATGAATAAAGGTTCCCCTCGCACATATGTGCTGGTCATTCCTGACTCTAAGGGGTGGTGCTCATCTCGGTTTCAACGCTGAAGAGCCAGCGTTGTCCGAAGATGTCTCCGTGATCACATGGCTGGCATGACTAAACGCCGAAGGTGCACGGAACGCTGTTACCTTCCCACCAAAGGTGGTTCCTATTTTTCTACTTGCATTTTTTACGTGCTTTTGAACTGCTGGGTTGGCAGAAGCTGGGACAAGTAACGGGAGCTCACTCGGTTACGCGGCACTAGAGATTTGAACTGCTGAACTGCCAACCTTTCTGATTGACAAGCTCAGTGTCTTAGCCGCTAGAGATTTGAACTGCTGAACTGCCAACCTTTCTGATCGACAAGCTCAACATCTTAGCCACTGAGCCACTGTGTCCCCTTTCAAACGAATATACAGGTTTATTGTAGGCTAAACCTCTTTACAATAATCTGAGCTACTAATGGTCAAAGCAAATTGGCAGTAGGTAAGAGTGAACAGAATTCAAGGTGGGCTGGAGTTAGATCTCTTGTGGGTGCAAAAAGACTTAAGACTAATGATACATTTGACCCCTCCCTTGGGCTCAGCCTGATCATCTCTTACAGATTGATCACTACATCAGCTGGCTGTTGAACCATTCTGCTATTCATGTTCACGTAGTACATTACAATAAAGTACCCACAATGGGATGGCCTTGCACAACATACTAGCAAACTAAGAATAAAACAAACCAGGATATAACCAGACTGGCAATATCACTTCTAAAGTTGGACAGGCAATTCAGCCATCCAATCAATGGTGAGATTCAAAGTTTTTTACTACCAGTACTGTGGGTGTGGCTTGGTGGACATGGCAGGGGAAGGATACTGTAAAATCTCCATTTCCTCCCAATCAGCTGGGACTTTGGAGGCAGAGAATAGATAGGGGCGGGCCAGCCAGAGGTGGTATTTACCAGTTCTTTGAACTACTCAAAATCTCCGCTACCGGTTCTCCAGAACTAGTCAGAACCTGCTGAATCCCACCTCTGCATTCAATGTTGGCCATTGAAATTCATATTTCAAGAAAGACTATATTTTTCCCCAGCCTTCTATGGAAGGGTGGAAGAAGGAACGCAAGATCTTTGCACACAAAGCATGTAGGCTAATGCTGAGCTACAGCCCATCCCAGTGTCCCAGTTTTGAAAATGACTGATTAAAATATCTTGTTCCGATATGTTTAAAGAAAAGATCTTTGAAGCTTGCCACAGATGCCAAATTGTAGCCATTTAAAGCATGCCCCACCAATGAACATTTCTGAGGGTGGGAGCTGGGTGGTGCAGGGAGGAGAAGAAAGAAATGTCCATCCCTCCCCTTCCACTATCTGAAAACAAATCATCACCCTGCAAAGAAAAAAAATGTACAGCTCCAAGCCTAGAATAATTACTTGGCAAGGAGACTGTCGTTGAAGTATCAGGTTATTTTGCCAGCCTGTAAAACTGAAGCAGAAATATCATAAAAAGTATTGTCACTTTTGAGAGAGACTGAGTGAGAGAGAGAGAGAGAGAGAGAGAGAATGAGAGAGAGAGAGAGAGAGAGAATGAGAGAGAGAGAGACAGAGAGAGAGAATGAGAGAGAGAGAAAGAGAGAAAGAATGAGAGAGAGAGAGACACACACAGAGACAGAGAGAGAGAGAGAGAGAGAGAGAGAGAGAGAGAGAGAGAGAGAGAGAGAGAGAGATGGAGGGAGGGAGGGAGGGAGGGAGGGAGGGAGGGAGGGAGGGTGGAAAAGGCCCTGCACTGCAGGATAATGTTTTTACTCTGCTGCTTTCGAACATTTCTACTGAATCAAGTTCAAGAGAACAAAATTTTAAAGAACAGGACAAAATTGTACCCCACCAAAATGTACATGAGATGCCAACAAGATGCGTGCAATCAGGAGTGCTAGCTAGCCTGGAGAAGATTTGACCAAACCAAATGTAGTTAGGCGCAGATAATTTGTTTGTTTGTTCCAATTTGCTTTAGCAGAGCTGTTATAATAATAATGTGCCTGTAGATTAACTAGCTAGCTAGACGTCTTTCCTTCCCTCAACAGAATTCATTTGCAAAGAGTATTTATTGAGTATATTGTTCGCTGAGTACATTATAGTAAAGGCACTAATAAATATTGTGAACTTCCTGGGAGAACTCATTAGCATTCCGCATAATCTACTGTCACCTTTCTCCTTCAGGGCATCTGTAAAAATACGAATATGCAGAGTTGGATTCATCATTTTAAAAGGAGAGATGTTGAAATCCCCCTTGTTTCCCAAGAGAGTTGTGTAGTGTTGCCTGGGTGAACTAGTTTTCACACAAGAAGCTTGAAACCTGGGCATTTAAAAGCACAAGAAAACCACCCAAAACCCTCATCCAGGGGTGGGATTGAAAAATGTTAGCAACTGGTTCTTTGTCTGGTTGCTGGGTGGGTCTGGTCTACTTAGCCTCCTGAACCATGGGGGGAGGGTAGTGTTTTAGCTCTCCCCAGACTCTGGAGATTTTCCTCCAGCCTCCAGGAGGGCAAAAACAGCCTCCCCCAGATGCTAGAGGCCCTCCAGAGGCTGGTGAGAGGTCCATTTTTGGACTTCTGGTAGGTCTGTTTTTCGCCCTCCCCAGGCTCTGGAGATGGGGTGGGTTCCTGCCAGTTCTAACCTCTTCTATAGAGGTTAGAACTGGCAGGAACCCATTTAGAACCAGTTCCAGGTCCCTCCCCCTGCCCGTCCGCCCATCATCAAGAGGAAGAGTGAGAGGAGGAATTCTGGGAGTTGAAGTCCACAAGTTTTAAAGCTGTCAAGTTTGAACACTCTTGGGGGGGTTTTTCATAAAGGGTTAGGGGTGCGAGGGTCTTGTAACTTGACAGCTTTAAGACTTGCGTGCTTCAAATGCCAGAGTTCCTGAGCCAACATTTTAGTTGCTAAGCAAGAGTGTTGTTAAGTGAGTTTCACCACATTTTACAAGTTGGCCATGCCCATCCAGTCACATGACTGCCAAGCAACTCCCACTCAGTCACATGTCTGGCGAACCACTCCCACTTGGTCACATGGCCAGCAATCCACTCCCACAAAGCCGGCCACACCTACAGAAGAGGTTCTAAAAATGTTTGAAACCCACCACTGCTCCGGAGGCTTTCCATGAGGCTCCAGGAAGGCAAAAGCGGCCTTCCCCAGGCGCTCCGGAGGCTCTCTGGAGGCTGGAAACAGTCCTGTATCTGGACTTCCAGGAGGCCCGGTTTTTTTGGCCTCCCAGAGCTCTATGCACCTGGCATGATGAATGAGCAGTGTGGAGACTCCTGGGCTGGGAGGGTTGGATGTGGCCAGCTGGTCCTTGCAACAACCACTTCAGCAAACTGGATGCACAATTAATATCTGGTTCACCCGAACCGGCGTGAACCGACTGAATCCCACCCTGCCCTCATCCTAAATGTATTCTGTCACACGGGCAACTGCTTTTGAAAGGATGTTAGTTCCAAGTCTTCCATCTAAAACAATTTGTGGATAAGAAGGATGTCCTTAATATGTTTTGAAGACTGGTTGCAGGAATGGGGTGGGGCTAGTCTAGAGAAGTGAAGCAAAGCGAATTGCTGCAGTTGTTCAGTTAGTGACCCTGTTGTTAAGTGAATCTGGCTTCCCGGTTGTCCATGCTTGCAAAGAAGGCCACCGAAGCGTTAACACTGCAACGGTCATAAAGACAGGCCAGTTGCCCATAATTTGGATCTCAGTTTGGACCACATGACCATGAGGATGCTGCAATGGCCATCAGTGTGAAACACGGACCCCCTTGTAATTTAGTACAGGGGTCTCCAACCTTTGCAACTTTAAGTCTGAAGGACTTCAGCTCCCAGCAAAGCTGGCTGGAGAAGTCTGGGAGCTGAAGTCCTTCAGACTTAAAGTTGCAAAGGTTGGAGACCCCTGATTTATAGTACACCTCAACTTACAAAAGCCATTAAATGAACTGTTCTAAGTTGAGGACTCCCGGTGTTAAATATTTTCGCCACCTGGTGTTGTTTCTAAAAATATACCCACACAAAGCTCAGCCCATCTTTGTTCTTTGCTAAAAGGGTGGTGGTGGTGATGATGATGATGATGATGATGGAGGGAAGAGAAGGAAATGAGTTTCCATGCCATGATTGTATATTAAATCTCTTGCAGGCCCAGCAGCTGCCAATTGTTCCTTCTCATCTTGAAGGTTGGGGGGGGAGAGAGGCGGAACTAAGATGGATATGGAGGAGCAGCTTCCCCGCTGAGCTCCTTATGATATTTTATTTGTCCTTGAAGCCTCTGCTAAATGATTCGTTCTGGTGTTGTCACGAAATCAAAGGCCGCACATCAAGAAGTAGAGAATTCCTAAGATGTAGAACTTATCCTCAGAAAGGAGCCTCAGTAAACATCTAGCAAAGGGTGTGTTTTTCTCTCTTTTCCAAAAAAACAAAAGCAAAATAACAACAACAACAGCAACAACAATAATAATATCATGAACACTTCAACGTCAATCTATGCATTAACTTTTCATGGTGTTATTCTATATAGAATAGAATAGAAGAGAAGAGAAGAGTTGGAGGTTTTCTAGTCCAGCCCCCTGCTCAGGCAGGTAACCCTACACCAGGGGTCTGCAAAGTTGGCTCTTTGAAGACTGGTGGACTTCAACTCCCAGCAAAGCTGGCTGGGGAATTCTGGGAGTTGAAGTCCACCAGTCTTCAAAGAGCCAACTTTGCAGACCCCTGCCCTACACCACTTCAAACAAATGTTTATCCAATATTTTCTTAAAAACTTCCAGTGTTGGAGCATTCACAACTTCTGGAGGCAAGGAGTTCCACTGATTGATTGTTCTAACTGTCAGGAAGTTTCTCCTTGGTTCTAAGTTGCTTCTCTCCTTGATTATTTTCCACCCGTTTCTTCTTATTCTGCCCTCGGGTGCTTTGGAGAATAGCTTGACTCCCTCTTCTTTGTGGCAACCCCTGAGATATCATGTCTCCCATGTCTCCCCTGGTCCTTCTTTTCATTCAACTAGACATACCCAGTTCCTGCAACCGTTCTTCACATGTTTTAGCCTCCATTCCTTCAGGGATTTCCGGATGACACTCTTCAGAATGGAGAGGAACAAAGAAAGGGACAGAGGAGTGAATAGAGACAGACGGATGCAGAAGAATATCAAATCTGAGGAGAAAAGAGAGGCGTACAGACCCCATTTATAGAAGCAAATAAGAGAATAGGAGAAGGAGCTAAGGGATTGTTGAGCTCCAAAGTGTGGGCCGGCAGTCCTTATGTAATTTATACAGGCAGTCCTGGATTTACAACAGTTCGTTTAGTCACCGTTGAAAGTTACAACATGCCTAAAATGTGACTTAGGGCCGTTTTTCGCAGTTGTGACCTTTGCAGCATCCCCATGGCCGTACGATCAAAATTTGGACGCTTGGCCACTGGTTCCTCTTTATGACCGCTGCTGGGTCCCGAGGTCACGGGATTCCCCTTTTGCGACCTTCTCCCAATCAAAGTCAATGTGGGGGGGGGAGCCAGATTTGCTTAACAACCGGGTTACTCGCTGAGTAACTGCGGCGATTCACTTAAGAACTGTGGCAAGAAAGGTCGTAAGATGGGGCAAACCTAACAAAGTTAAGCCTCACTTAACAAAGGTCTCGCTGAACAACGGATGCGTTGGGGTCAATTGTCGTCGTACGCTGAGGACGATCTGTAATTTATTTGATTAATAACACACTTTAGCACTGAACTTGAGAACCCAAGGCATTAAAGATGCCAATGAGTTTTGTTTAGGTTAGCAATAAGGTATTACTCCATCTCTTTACCATTGTGAAATTTTACATTCTCTTATCTTTCTTGGAAAGCTTCCTTGTTTAGAAATGGATCTCTGTTGTCACCGCCTCTGCTTTCCAGCAACTCTCTTCTTTTATTTCCCAGAATGCCTTGGATGTTGGGGCGAGGGAGAATCTTGTTGCATTGGCGTCATGCCACAACCCAACACAACCCGATACAAAACTGGTGCCCCATTATCAGTAGGCTCTCTGCATCCGAGGTGGGCTCCTACTCATTTGGAGCAGTTCAGCTGAACACGTAGTAACTTGGCCTGCCACGCCCCTGAACAGGTTCTATCGTTGGTGACGCCATCTTGATTTTCGGTTCTGCGCATGCGCAGAACAATCTTCATTGCAAAAATGTTACGTTTTTCTTTTTCTCACCTTGTGTGCATGCGCAGACCAGTGGTGGGTTTCAAATTTTTTAGAACCTACTCTGTAGGTGTGGCCTATTTTGTGGGCGTGGCTTGGCAGTCATGTGACACGGTGGGAGTGGCCACCTTTTAAAATGTGGTGAAACTCATTTAACAACGCTCTTGCTTAGCAACCAAAATTTTGGACTCAATTGTGATGATAAATTCTTTCTTTCTTTCTTTCTTTCTTTCTTTCTTTCTTTCTTTCTTTCTTTCTTTCTTTCTTTCTTTCTTTCTTTCTTTCTTTCTCCCTTTCCTTTCCTTTCCTTTTCTTCCCGTTGGGTCACTGGCAGCGGTGGGCCAGATTTACTTCCAGGTACGCCGGTGGAACCCCCTCTCACCGGTTCTCTAAATTTCACCAACTGGCTCTTGCGAGTAGGTGCGAGCCTGCAGAAACCCACCACTGGCGCAGACCTTTCTAGATGCAAATGCGCATCTGTGCGGAGTGTGCATTTGGCGTGCTTGCGAGTGAAGCTAGTGCATGCGTGCCAAACGTTTTGCACGTTGAATCAGCTGTAATGCCAGCAGTAACCCACCCCTGCTCTGCATCCCTTATTTGTCCAGATCTAGAATGTAACTTTTCACATTTTCTACCCAAAAAAAATTATGACATTAAATTACTGGATTGATTGAAATTTTAACACCTCACAAGCGTGTTGGTGTATAATGGCAAGAATGCCGAGCAGGGCGTGCAAGAAATAAAATTCCCACCGGGCTTAATTCTCCCGTTGAGAGGCGCAAGCGTGTCCTATTAAAAAAAAAAAGGGATCACGGAGCGAAGGCCATTTCTTCACGGCAGGCTGTGGTTTTAGCAGAAGTTGAAACAGAGAAAATATCGCTATATTTTTAAAGTGCTGATTAGTTTATTTTGACCGTGCTTAAAAAAGAAAGAAAGGAAAAATGGATTAACTGGGTTGGCTTCAGATGCAGTTGGGTGACCTTGATGGGTGTAGGTAAGAGTAGATGCAATAAGAATAGAACAGCTGCTAAATTGGACATGCTTTTGGATACCTTATTGAATTTTGGTAGGACCCGAGTAACAGGTCTAAAAATAATAGCAAGTTATTGCTAAGAGGTAAGAAGCAGAGTGGTGCTTAACAAACCCATATCAGGTTTGTTCTTCTTCTAAAGAGTAAATACTGAACTCTGAATTGGATGTACAGTATTTGCAAACAGGTTGATGTGTGGTCTAATTCTGGATCAAAAACTGAGTGCAGATGATGGAAGAGAGAAGTAAAAATGATGTGGAGACTCTAGAAAGAGTGCAGAGAAGAGCAACCAAGATCATTAGGGGACTGGAGGCTAAAACATACGATGAACGGTTATAGGACCTGGGCAGGGCTAGTCTAGTGAAGAGAAGGACGAGGGGAGACAGGATTATTGGTTTGAGTTTGACACCAAGATTTCACGTGACATCATCTCCCATTTCTCCACTTGCAAAATCCCTCCCCCCCATTCTATGGGTGGGGGGAGGTATACCTACAATACTTTTGGAGGCTGTAAGATTTGTGTTTACCTGAGAGATTTGGGGTAGTTATTCTCCCACATTTTCCTACATGCTTATGATGTGCCCTCTTGCTGAACGCTGCCTAAAGCACATCCTCGAATTTCCATCTATTTCCATTTCAAGGGGGAAAACCCGACGAAGTTGGCAAGGGGATTTTCAGAAAAGGATCGTCACCGCCCAAGCTAGTCTAATATTTAGCCCTCTGCTTCCCATCAAAGTATACACCAGCGAAGATCAGCCAAGCTGAAAACTCTCCAACTTTATTAATCATCAGCGTTAATGACTTGTTCAATACGTAAGCATCGCTTTCCTTTCATAGCTTGCAAAATATGCTCCCTAAGGCTGGCCTTAAGCTAGGCTTAGCCCTAGGCATAGCTTCAATGAGAAATGTACAGAGATGCTATTCATAGAATTATCTTCTTAATTGCATGAACCAGACAGCTATACCATCAACTGCTTTTTTTGGGGGGGGGGGAGTTCCAGGAGAAATAAAAGGAGGACAAATCTGTTGCTATCCCAGGTAGAATCTTTCCTCCCCAAAGGCAGGGTGGGATTGAAAATTTTTAGCAACGGGTTCTCTGCCCGTTTGCTGGGTGGGCATGGCCATTGGAGGTGTGTGTGGCCTCCTCAGCCTTCTCACAACAGGGGGGTTTGTTTTCACCACCACCCCTAGGTTTTGGAGGCTTTCCCTGAGCCTCCAGGAGAGCAAAAACGGCCTCTCTAGGCTCTGGAGGGCCTCCAGAAGCTGGAAACGGGCGCATTTCCTGACTTCCGGAACTTCTGATTGGCTCATTTTTCACCCTTCCAGAGCCTCCACATTTACCTGGCATGATGAACAGGCTACATGGAGACTCCTGGGAGGGAAGGGGTGGAGTGGGTGGGGCCAGCCGGTCCTTGCAACAACCGGTCCGGTGAACCAGATGCAAAATTAGCATCCGGTTCGCCCGAACTGATGCGAACCGGCTGAATCCTATCCCTGGTTATAGTATATACAGCCTATTCCTGGGATCACCATTTTTGGGAGTTTTCAGTATAAACTCCAAGGTATGGCTGACCTCCCTTGCTCCTCGAATGTAAAAGAGGCATCTTTGGGAGAGAAGAAGGGCTAATCTTTAGGCAGAATGAGGGAGGGGGAATCTCTTAGTTAAGCAGATTTCTGCTACTCTTCAAAGCAGAATTGCTTTCCTTGGTTTTCTGCTTTGTTTGGATGATCCCAGGTGAGGGAGTAATGAGAAGAAATTAGAAAGCCTGGTGAATTCTCAGCAGGCAATTAATTGCTTTTTTAAAGGGATTCAGGTTCTGGGTGAAAATAGCCAGCATTTATATTGCTAAATAAGCAAAAGGTGTTTGAACTCCAGCCCTACTGCAATGCATTGGGACCTAGGTGAGGTTGTCCTTGGACACAAAGATGATTAACAAGCAGGTACTGGAGTGCATAAGATCAGGCATGTCACTAGAAGGTAAAAATCACACGACTGCGTCTCCCTTACTTTGGCCAGGTCATGCGGGGGAATTCATTGGAGAAAGCAATTATGTTTGGAAGGCTTAGTGATAAAAGGAAATCAGGCTACCAAAGAAGTTGGTGGTTGGGCACCATCAAAACTGACACCAGCCAGAGCATGGACCAACTCAAAAAAGTAGCACAAGATCGGAAGACGTTGAGAGACCTGACCCATGGAATCGCCAAGAGTCGGACTCAACTGAATACATACCATCCTCATCATCACCACCACCATCATCATGTGATGTTGGAGTTGGAGCTCATGTCTTATCAAAATTGGTTTGATGGGCCATGGTGGCACAGTGGTTAGAGTGCAGTACTGCAGGCTACTTCTGCTGCCTACCGGCTGCCTGAAATTTGGCAGTTCGAATCTCACCAGGCTCAAGGTTGACTCAGCCTTCCGTCCTTCCAAGGTGGGTAAAATGAGGACCCAGATTGTTGGGGGGAATATGCTGACTTTCTAAACTGCTTAGAGAGGACTGTAGGGCGCTATGAAGCGGTATATAAGTCTAAGTCCTATTGCTATTGCTCCAGGCCCAGAGATACACCAGCATAAAAAAAAGTCACACAAAAAGGTAAAAAATAATGTGTGATTCCAAGTAATTGATCACCTCTTTAAAAAATCAACTTCCTACACAAAATATATTCAGATCTAGAATTTTCAGCAAAGGGATAAATTCTGGGTTTTTTTCTGGAATATTGTATCAGGTTTATTGAAGGAAGATAAATTCCAGATCAATAATCCTATTCCAGCTTCAGTTTGGAAGGATTTTTTTTAATGCAACTGTAATTAAAAGTAAATATTTCCCTTGCTCAGTTGAGTCTGACTCTAGGGGGCTGTGCTCATCTCTGTTTCTTAGCCAAGGGAGCCAGCATTGTCTGAAGACACTTCCACTGACATGTGATGAGTATGACTAGATGTTGAGCCACGTGGAACACTGTTACTTTCCCATCAAAGTGGTGCCTATTTATTAACTTGCGTTTGCATGCTTTCGATGGGCAGATAGCTGGAGCAAGAACAGGAGCTCATTGCATTATGCAGCACTTGGGTCTCAAACCTGGGCTGTCAGTTTTCCAGCTGACAAGCTCAATGTCTTTGCACCCCTATGAAAATCTATTTACGAATCCTAATCATGAAAATTTGAATTGTTCAGAAGAAGACACTTATTGAATGGTGCAAAATAAGTCAAGTGAACAAGAAATCAATGGGAAAATGACCCCCATCCAGCGTTCTATTTTGAAGGACCATTATGACATGAACTCTTTCACGAAGCCTTGGTGGGGTAAGTAAATCCATTTCAGTTTTCTCCTTGTTTATGCTGTCAGTTAAGACGTGCAGGGAGTGGTGGAGTCGACTCCCGTTAATCTCCTGCAGGTCCACCTTCGCATCATATGCTCTCTGCTCTAATCTTCCATCATTGTTCTCATTATGATCGCCACCGTAGCAACCATCCATCATTTCCTAAACCTTCAAGCAAAATCCCATGGCAGACATTCAAAGTGAAGCAACAGTAATAATTCAAAACTCTTATCTGTCTGTCTATCACCTCCTACAATTCGTACCTACCATTCCCTCGAATCGGAATTGATTTATTTTTTTTATTTTATTAAATTTATACCCCGCCCTTCTCCTAAAAAAGGACCCAGGGCGGCGCACAGGCATCATTAAAAACCATACAAAAATCCAAAATTGTTAAAAACTAATTAAATATTCCCTGTGCTAAAATTAATAAGACTCTAAAAATTTAAAATTATCCCTATAAAATTTTCCCTATAAAAGTTAGAACGGGGGTTATGCCAGGCCGGCTTGTTGAAATAAATGGGTTTTAAGACGTTGGCAGAAAAGGCGGAGGTCCACGATGGTGCGTAGATCAGGGGGTAGGTCGTTCCAGAGGGCAGGGCCCGCCATAGAGAAGCCTCTTCCCCTGGGCATCGCCAACCGGCATTGCCCGGCCGACGGTACCCGGAGAAGGCCCTCTCTGTGGGAGCGGATCGGTGGAAGGGATGTATGGGGCATGATGGAAGAAGGTGTCCAATACGGTGCTCCGGAGGGCCCACCCACCCGCCCTCGCTCCTTACCTGTCCTTTATGCCTTTGGCGCTGCTGTGCATGCGCATGGCGCATACAGTGCCTGCGTGATGCTCCGCCGAGCAGCTGGAGGCTTGTGGGGGCATCGCAGGCAAGTACAATGCATGTGCGCGCATGTGGGTGACGCCAGAGCCGTTCCAACCGTACCGGTTCTTTCGATCCTGGGCAAACCCGTAGGAGCCCACCTCTGATTTAGACTGCGCACTCTTACCTCTTGTAAACCTCACGCTAAACTCCAGAGAAGACATGGATTGAACTAAAACCTTGTTGGCTTAAAAACTCACCATCGCTCAGTTGAATCCAGACAAACCTGCATTTTTCCAGGACAAAAGTCCTTTCAATGAACATCTTTGGCTTTCTTTTCTTCCTTTGGTTAATTATTTTCTTGTTTCATTAGCAGAAGAGAAGCTGACCCTCAAAAGGCCTGTTTGATTTAATTTCTGAGAATGCCCTTATAATGCTTTGTGCCGACGTCGCATCATTTCGTACCGTTGTTGGAGGAAGTGAAATATGAAAAGTACTGAAGTTCTTTTGATGATGAAAGCATATAAAATATTTTTTTTTATCTGCTCTCAGGGCGGAGGTTGAAGAAAAACAATTCTGCTGTTGGAAATTGGGTCTCATTCCTTCCATTTGAAGTTCCGAAGTAACTCTCGTTTTCCTGTAGGCTCCCTGCTTGGTCTGTCCTTGTTTTGAATGAAGTTCATTTTCACTCATTGGTTTTTCATGTGTTCTGTTGATAATCTTTTCTGCTGTTTGGATTATCAAGATGCCGCCAAGATTCACCGAAAAAGAGAAATGTTGATTCTCTTGTACAATAGGTACTGAATTTCTGCAGGTTTTTTTTAAAAATCAGATTACAAGAATATACAGGGTCACAAGTAAAATCATAAAAATATTATTTTAATAAGGCACCTGAGGGTAGAACAAGATGCAATGGGTGGAAACTAATCAAGGAGAGAATCAACTTAGAACTGAGGAGAAATAAATCAGTGGAACAACTTGTCTCCAGAAGTTGTGAATGCTCCAACACTGGACATTTTAAAGAAGATGTTGAATAGCTATTTGTCTGAAACGGTATAGGACTTCCTGCCTAGGCAGGGGGTTGGATTAGATGATCTCCAAGGTCCCTTCCAACTCTGCTATTGTGATTGGTTGTGATATATTTACGAGTGAATAAAAAGGGACTGAAGGGAAGGGAATAAAACAAGTGTCCATCTTGGTGTCTTCCAAATATTTTGAACTGTAACCATCATCCTGTTTTAATGACCCCATAATCCTTTGCAGGGTGGAGTCTGGGCAGCTGAATGGAGTTGAGTGTTTACTGGCCAGATGCCTTTCTTGTCGCCAGTACTGAGGTTTCCCTCCCCCCCAGCAGATATATTCTTAGTGTGCCCAGAGAGAGAAATATCTGCCTCTACCTAGGATCGAACTCACAGGTCTTGAGGTGAGAGCGCCACCTCTAGGTCACCACACCATTCATATTTTGAACTATAATGAGGGTTGCTAATGCTGGTTATAGATTAAGCAGGCGATCGTCCCACCTATGCAGAAGACATTATAAGGGGAAACTGCAGGTAGCCCTCAACGTATGACTGCAATTAAGCACATTTCTCTTGCAAACTGAAACATTTGTTTAAGTATTGCCCCATTTTACAACTTTGCTTGCCATAGTTGTTAAGTGAATCTCTGCAGATGGTGAAGGAGTAACACGGTTGTGAAGTGAAATCAGTTTCTCCATGACTGTGCTTGTCAGAAGGTCTCAAAAAGTGATCGCATGACTTTGGGGACTCAGCAACTGTCATAAATACAAGCCAGTTGCCAAGCCTCTGACTTTTGATCATGTGATCATGGGGGGGGGGGGTGCTGTAAAGGTTGTAAGTGTGAAAAACGGCCATAAGTCACTTTTTTTCAGTGATGTTGTAACTTTGAATGGTCACTACATGAACTGTTGTAAGTCTAGAGCAGAGGTTCCCAAACTTGGCAACTTTAAGACTTGTGGACTTCAACTTCCAGAATTCTCCGGCCAGTACTCAAAGAACCACAAAGGTCCTAAATGGAACCTCCCCCCCCCCATTCATTTCTGGAGCCAACCGGAAGTCCAGTTTCCCCACCATAGAGTCTCCTCCTAGCACGGCATCATTTTTCCTCTACCTTTCCTAACCGAAAGCCCTATCAATTGTGGAGCTGACCGGAAAACCCACCCCTTGCCATAGAGTCACCTCCTGGTGCGCCCTGCTTCCCCGTCCCCCAACCAGAAGCCCCTCTGAAAATGGTGGTGCCAACTGGCGACAGGGAGCCGCAGCAGAGGGATGAAAGAGCCACATGCAGCTCCAGAGCCACAAATTGCTGCTCCCTGCTATAGTGTTTAGTGTTTATATCGTTATGGATTGCTAAAGTGGGAAGAGAAAATCCAGAGTTTGGTCTGAGGGCTTAATGATGCTCCTTGGAAAAAAAGACCATGGGATGACATTTCCTGCAAAGAATAATAGAAGCCATTTTTGGAACAGAAAAGGTTTACTTGGACAGTAACCATGATATATGGAAGCAGGAAGGATTTGTAAAACTCCACTTGACAAGCACATGATGGAGTGAGGAGCGAAATAGATCCTCCCTACAGAGGTGGTTGTCTTCATCAATTAGTTTTCTTTCCTCAAATGGCAACCAAGACAAATTATATCCTCTCAGCAGTATTTCTCACTGACCCCTTAAGTCCCGTTCGCAGGAATAGCAAGAGAGCCGAAGAGGGTTGGGAAGGAATGCTTTGGAGATTGCAAATTCTACAGTCACCTGTGGCGCCTTATATTCCCACTCGGCATTGACTCAATTCTTCGTTTGCTATTGAAGGTAGGATGCAAATTATGTCATTAATAATAATATTAAGTTAATAACCTCCTTTGATGCTTGGTTCGTAGCACTCAGCTGAAGCCATGAACCTATTCAGCTCCATAAATTAGGGATGATTAGTCTGTTCCACTGAATTTGGAACAAAAGAGCTTGCAAGGATCAGAAGAACCATTATTTGTCTAGGATGGTATAAGGTCTCTTGCCTTGGGCTGGACTAGAAGACCTCCAAGGTCCTTCCAGCCCTATGATTTGTCTTGTCTTGTCTTGTCATCTCTTCTCTTCTCTTCTCTTCTCTTCTCTTCTCTTCTCTTCTCTTCTCTCCTCTCCTCTCCTCTCCTCTCCTCTCCTCCCCTCTCCTCTCCTCTCCTCCTCTCCTCTCCTCTCCTTTCCTCTCCCCTCCTCTCTTCTCTATTCCTTATTTTAAATTCTACTAGCTAATAACCTAGCATTGCCAGGTATTTATTTATAGAGGAAAATGTCCGGACCAAACGTAATTTCTAATGTTGGATTTCCCCCTTACCAGAGGGCGCCCCCTTGTGGAGTACTGTGAAGCCGTTTCCATGGCAACTCCACTGCGCTGCACAGTAGAAGCCATTTTACAGCAGTACAGTAGAAGCTATTTTAAGGCACAACAGGCTGTATCTTAACAGAGCACACACCCCAAGAGGTTTTAGGGGTGTCTTACCTCCCCAATAGTTTTCTGCAGAGGACAAATCATCTGTGTACCAAGTTTGTCAAAGAGTTTTGTTCTACAGCCTTGGTAGTTCATGATGATCCTTAGTCCTCCATACTAATTACTCCCGCCCCCCCCCCCAAAAAGTTTGATGAATGTTGATATTTAAAAAAACACACCAAATGAATCTAGTTCTTTGGCACCAAGATTGCATTATTATTGTGTAGTTTCTGTTGTTCTTGTTGTTTTGGTAAAGCGATGAGTTGATGAGCTTGTCGAGTGTAAATATACGGCAGTTTGAGCCAAGATCAATGATTTTATGGTTTGGGGGCTCGAGGAATTGCACAAAACGTGTACTTTACAGGCGGTAATGAGGCTAAGACAGTTAAGAGGAAGTAATTGGGAGGCATACAATTAAAAAAAAGGTTGACGTAAAGGATCAGAGGGCTTTGCAAGAATTTGACAGTTAATTGTGGTGACGTTCTTGGATACGTTTTGAGGCCATTCCTCCTTGGAGTTCAAGGAAATAAATGCTGGTTGGAGTCATACAACAACGTTAACCCAGGTGAAGAGAGCAAACAAAAAAAATTCTAATTCAAAAAGGAATTTGGCTTCCCCACTGACTTTGCTTGTCAGAAGGTCCCGGGAATCTGCAACCATCATAACCGTGAGTCAGTTGCCAAGCCTCCGAATGATAATCGCGTGACCAAGGGGATGCTGCAATAGTTGTAAATATGAAAAAGGGTTATAAGTCACTTTTCCCAGCGCCGTTATAACGTCGAACGGTCGCCAATTGAACTGTTATAAGTCGAGGACTACCAATAATATATCCCAATTTCTTTCTTTGCTGCTGGAAAATACCTCTCACCCCATCCAAATGAAGCTAGCCACCTCATCCTGTGTTAAAGCTACCCTCTGAGGCAAGGGTGGGCTTCAAAACTTTCAACAACGGGTTCTCTGCCCGGTTGCTGGCTGGGCGTGGCCACGGTGGGCGTAGCCTTGTTGGCCTCCTGCACCGTGGCAGGGGTGTGTGTTTTCACCTTCCCCGGGCTGCGAAGGCTTTCCTCGAGCCTCTGGGAGGGTGAAAACTTCCTCCCCTGGACACCGAAGGCCTTCTGGGAGGCCTGCTTTTCCCTCTCCCTGAGTCTTCGCCCGGGCCCTGCGCTTACCATATTATTCGGAGTATAAGATGCACCTTTTGCCCTCAAAAAAGAGGGTGAAAATCTGGGTGCATTTTATACACTGAATACAGCATTTTTGGCCTCCCAACACCCCGCCCCCTTTACCAAAATGGATGTGCATAGCCTTTAGGAGGCTTTCCGAGTGCTCCTGGGGGCTGGGGAGGGCAAAAATGAGTGAAAAACAGGCTGTTTGTTTGCTCATTTTTGCCCTCCAACTCCAGGAGCACTCTATAAGCCTCCTAAAGGCTATGCACATCCATTTTGGTGAAGGGGGCGGGGTTTTGGGAGGCCAAAAATGCTGTATTCAGTGTATAAAATGCTGGGTTGTGTTTTTTTTTTGACAAAAAACAGACCCATTTTTGCGAAAGATGGGCTGTTTTGGGGAGGTCTACACAGTGCAAAACCTTTTTTTTTAAACTTTGCCTCTTCAAAATCTTGGTGTGTCTTATACTCTGAAAAATACGGTACCTCGCATCCAAAATGGGCCAAGTGGAGACTTCTGGGAGGGGCGTGGTGAATGGGCATGGCCAGCCACGGGTGGGAATTGGAGGTTCTCCAAACCGCCATAATGTTAGTTACCGATTCTCCCGAACTCGGGCGAACCCATAGCAGCCTACCCCTGCTTTGAGCTGAAATGTCCATGTTTCTTTCTGCTTAAACGCTGGTATAGCCGGAGCCATTCCATTTCTCGAAGATCGTATAAAACAATTCTTGTCGATCTCATTCCAGGAAAGTAGGCGTGCTCTCTTGAAATAACAACAGCAATAACTAAACGCGAGGAGGTCGATGCCACTCAATAGTGTCTGATTTGCTTCCTTTGAGGAAGAGAGGTCCGTGACGCAGACTGCGATATCGTCTGTAGAAACTAGGATGGCTTTCGAAAAGCCGATACCTTCAAATGGAAACGTTCCCAATGTGGTGACAATAAAAGCAGATCTTTTACATGCTTAAAGAGGCTTTTGAGCCTGTAAACAGCTGTTCAGCTCAGATCCTTCCAGGAGGTAAGGAGCATCTATCGCTTCCAGGGGCTTCCTGCCTTCCGGCTTGGCTTGGAAGCTAAGCAGCATTAGCCCTGGTTCAAACTTGAATGGGAGACCACCAGGGGTTAGCCTGCAGGCTAAACCGGGAAGCCCCTGAGCTGACAGCATTGAAATCCTCTAAATCAATAACCTCTCAGAAGAAAACATTATCAAACCACTTCTCTGTTATTAACAACAACAAAAAACAGCATTGATTTGCTTTGGAAGAGGTCTATCGTCAATACAGCTAGCACACTAAGACTCTCTCAAGTACCTGCAGTGAAATTCAAGACTTGTTTCTTGAAGTTGTAGGATGCCAATTTTTTTTATGCCTTCAGTGAATGATGGGAACTGTTTAAAATGCCATTTGCAGGATAAAGGGTTCCACAAAGAGGCCTTGTGAGCAGTCTAACTTTCATTTAACAAGAGTTATATATATCTTCTATCTACATATACATATATATAAAGAGCTGTGTGTATCTTTATTCCAGCATAACTCTGGAATGCCTCGAGCAATTTCGGTACACAAATGACTTACTCTCTGGAAACAAATACTGTGGGGGTAAGACACCCCTAACACGCCTTGGGTTGTATGTTCTGCTAAGATACAGTCTGTTGTGCCTTACAATGCCTTCTACTTTACTGCCATAAAATGGCTTCTACTGTGTAGCCAGCATAGTAATGGCTTCACAGTACTCCACAAGGGGGCTACCTCTGATACGGGGGAAAATCCAATATTAAAAATTAAAGTCGTATCCCTTTTCTTGACGCTTCTGGGGGCACAAGGAAAACATTTGGAATTAATTTAATTGTTGCCGATATCAGGGCTTTTCCTGTCTAATACAGGATTAGGATTAAAAAAAATACTTGGGCAATGCTGTGTTATCAACTAGTATTTTATAAAGCCCTACTTGATTTAAACACGGTTTGTTGAACAAAATAAAATTGGCTGGTTCCACACAGCACATGAAAGCCATAATCTAGACCAGTTCAACGTTTTCTAATGGAGAACCATGCTCTTTTGTTGAGTTAGCGCACTAAGGCACACCAAGAGAAAGACATGGATGGACTAGGAGAAGGAACATTAATGTTGATTGGACTTCATCCCCATTCACAGGAAATTCAAAATTAAATTAATAAATAATCATAGATATATCCCATGGGTTTCATAAGCTCCTCCTAATTAAAAAATATTTTTTGTGACTTTGCAAAGGTGTCTATCGGTTTTGAATATCCATCTGAGAACCTCTACTATCCCTGTTATCAAAGTTTACCAGCTACAGTGGTTGAGTTCACCACCAAGCCAAAACTAAAGCATCCCCATGATAGCTACTATGACCCAAGCAGGTGCTTACAAGAACTCAAAACAGTAACTAGTGATGGACAACCAGGCAAAAGTGTTTTGTTTGAAGATGCTGAGCTTGTTGGCTGGAAAGCTGACAGGACAAGTTCAAGACCGAGTGCTGCGTGCAACGGGGTGAGCTCCCATGGCTTGCCTCAGCTCCGGCTCACCTCGCAGTTTGAAAACATGCAAGTGTGAATAGATCAATAGGTACCACTTCAGTGGTAAGGTAACAGTATTCCCTGAACCTTGATGCGTAGTCATGCTGGCCACATGACCACAGAAGCATCTTTGGACAATGCTAGCTCCTTTGGCTAAGGAACGGAGATGAGCAGCACCCCAGGGGTGAAATCCAGCAGGTTTTGACAGGTTCTGGAGAACCGGTAGCAGAAATTTTGAGTAGTTCGGAGAACCAGTAGCAGAAATTTTGAGTAGTTTAGAGAACCAGTAGCGGAAATTTTGAGTAGTTCGGAGAACCAGTAGCGGAAATTTTAAGTAGTTTGGAGAACCAGTAGTGGAAATTTTGAGTAGTTCGGAGAACTAGTAGCGGAAATTTTGAATAGTTTGAAGAACAGGCAAATGACATCTCAGGCAGGCCACAGAGTGGGGTGAGAGTGGAGATTTTGCAGTATCCTTCCCCTGCCACGTCCACCCAGCTGTGCCCACTAAGCCACACCACGGCCACCAAGCCACGGCCACAGAACCAGTAGTAAAAAATTGAATTTCACCACTGCAGCGCCCCCTAGATTCGGACACGCCTGGAGAGAGAAAGCCTTTCTTTTACCTTTAACCATGCAAAACGACGTCCATGGGTTCATGAAGAGTCAGAAGTATCTGAACCACACCACGGTGTGTGAGTAAGACTACAACCTTCGTCGCTAAGTAAAAATAGATTAGCCAGAGTATCCATTGGACGTCCAAGGAAAAGTAAAGCTCCCATCAGAATGGCATCATTTTTCATGGGATAAGAGTAGAATTTTACATTTTTGCCAATGTCGCAGTGACAGGCTCTGCCGCGAACATTAAATGAGAAAGCTTCCTGTGACAGGTGCACATTTTTCAAGGAATGGATGTAGAAACAGCTGCCACGCTCCAGGTAATGAAACAATCTGTGGGGGAAAACTGGGAGAATATGCTGGCATTTGCAACAAGTGAGAAATGTTTTGCTCCTTAACTTCAAAACACCGTAACACCAGCCAACAACAACAATCGCCCGCCCTCCATGGCATTGTACTATTTGGATTTAAAACCACAAAAACAGGGACTGGAGAGTCAAGAGAAAGGATTTGAAATAACCACGCTCATTTATCCTCCAAACAGTAAGCCACCGTAATGGTAAATCCATCAAATAAATAATATCCATTCTGGATTAGACTTCAGTTCACGAACACGGCAAAAAAACCCAATGGCCTGGATCGGCAAATGTTGTAAATTAATTGGAACACATTTCTCCCCCCCCCTACCAGATGAGAATGGAGTAACGTTGTCAACAGGCAGCAAGTGTGAAATGCAACAGCTCCTCCCTGTAATGAACAACATGTTGTGACCTTTATTGTGGGTATTCAACACCACTCAGTGGGACCGTTTGACAAAAAACGCTTTACTGAAATCGGCTTGATGGTGTGTTTTTTTACACCCCACCTCCGCCTGCAAAGTTCTTTTGATTTTTTTTTTGAAAAATTTTAATTTATTTATTAATAAAACAAAAATACAAAAAGGAAAAATCATCATTCTACACTGAATCCTTTGGAAAGTATGTCGACTGGTTACACATACCTCTTGTGCATTTCTAGAACCATTATTACTCATAAATAATCTCATTTTACAGATTTTAAATCAAAAGGTTCATTATATATCTTAATATCATTACGCCAGTATTCTCCTCTAATATTCCATATTTGGTCTATCCTCTTCTTCAGACAAGTCTTACTTAAACATAACCACATAATGGCATCCATTTTCTATCCCAAAGGTAGATGCATATATACATAAACCTATATATATATATATATATATATATATATATATATATATATATATATATATATATATATGTGTGTGTGTGTGTGTGTGTGTGTGTGTGTGTGTGTGTGTGTGTGTGTGTGTGTGTGTGTGTGTGTGTGTTTTCTGAGGTTTTCGCGGGTGTTTGTATGTAGGTCTTTGGTTGTTCGGGTTTTCTCCCGCGTAGAATTGGAAGTATCTTCACGACGTTTCGATGAAATCTCATTCATCATCTTCAGGCTGGTGCTTCGGGCTTGGTGCTTCCAGGAGCAATGCACCAAGCACCAAGCCCGAAGCACCAGCCTGAAGATGATGAATGAGATTTCATCGAAACGTCGTGAAGATACTTCCAATTCTACGCGGGAGAAAACCCGAACAACCAAAGACCTACATATATATATATATATATATATATATATATATATATATATATATATATATATATATATATATATATATATATATATATATATATATATATATATATATATATATATATATATATATATATAATCCGTAATTTTTCTGTTGCTCTTATTATAACTCATTGTTTACTAACTGGTAGTTCTTCAATAACAATCTAAAACAGTCTAAAATTTGCTAAAATTCTCCCCCATTTCGTTAAACAATCTCCATCAACATTCCTACGTGATTAAGTAAAAGTCTTATTTATGCCCAACCTCATACTCATGCATTCCTACACATACATAGATACATAAATATATATCATTAAACTATAGCATTATTATTAGTTACTTTTATTGTAGATAATTATTTACTAACTAACAATCCTTCAATGGTAATCTAAAACAGTCTATCTAGAAAGTCCTTTTGATTGTGGAGCTGGGGATGGCCTTTCTTTCCCATTTCACTTGCTGGTGTTCTTGAAGTCAGTTTTTTCCAAACATCCTTCTGCTGATCTTTTCACCCAATAGATTTCTGGGTCTTTGAAACAGCTACATTCCTTAGAATGAGACTTTTGGATCTATGCCCATGCCCATTCTGCAGCAAAGCAGGTCTTTATCCCATTTTCAAAGGTAGAGGGATTTACAATCCAATACAATAGCAGAGTTGGAAGGGACCTTGGAGGTCATCTAGTCCAACTCCCTGCCTAGACAGGAAGCCCTATACCATTTCAGACAAATGGCTATCCAACATCTTCTTGAAGACTTGCAGTGTTGGGGCATTCACAACTTCTGGAGGCAACTTCTGTTCCACTGATTAATTGTTCTAACTGTCAGGAAATTTCTCCTCAGTTCTAAGTTGCTTCTCTCCTTGATGAGTTTCCACCCAATTGCTTCTTGTTCTTGTTCTGAATTATTTCCATGACTTCTGCAGGGGAGCAGAGAGGTCAATCTGGCAAGAATATTGCCCATGGTTAGAAAGGCCCATGGTTTCTCTTGCCATGCACATGTAGACATGCAAACTGGAGCCAAGATGGTTAGAGTGCAGTACTGCAGGCTACGTCAGATGGCTGCTAGCTGCAGTTCGGCAGTTCGAATCTCGCCAGGCTCAAGGTTGACTCCGCCTTCCCTCCTTCCGAGGTGGGTGAAATGAGGACCCAGATTGTTGGGGGCAAGAGGCTGACTCTGTATACCGCTTAGAGAGGGCTGTAAAACATTGTGAAATGGCATATAAGTCTACGTGCTATTGCTAGACTGTGTTGCTTCTCTGTGTCATATAATATATGTGGGGATATGCATTTTTTAAATTAATTAATTAATTTGTTTGTTTAGTCATGTTTATGTAGTCATATATATTAGAGGTAGAGACTGAGTGGTGTGGTGGCCTAGAGGTGAAGCTCTTGTCTCACAATCCGGAGGCTGTGAGTTCGATCCTAGGTAGAGGCAGATATTTTTCTCTCTGGGTACAATGAGAGTAGATCTGCTGAACAAAACTCTGCATTGGGGACAGGAAAGGCATCCGGCCAGTAAACACTCTGCTTGCTCCATTCAGCTCCCCCAGACTCCACCCCACAAGAGATTATTGGGGTCGTTAAATGATGATGTTGATGATTAGAGGTGGAGACCCTTTGAAAACACTGTGAAGTGGCATATAAGTCTACATGCTATTGAATGTTGATTGGTGTACATTCAAGGTGACAATAATGTTAGTCTAAGTCTAAAGACATTTTCATCCCCCCCCTCCCCCCCCCCAAATTGCCTAAGTCACCAGGCTAGAACATGGGAGTTTGGGAGTTCAAGTCCCTTCTTCACCATGAAAATCAGCTGGGTGACCTTGGGGTAGTCTCAGTCCAATCCTCCTGACAAGGTTGCTGTTATGGGGGCGGGGAAAATAGGAGGAAGAAGGTGCGTTGGATATGTTCACCACCTTGAATTATTTATTTTAAAAAAATAAAGGCAGGATACCAAAGTAAATAAAATGTAGAATAGCTAGGCAAATTGTTCAGGGTAGGATAGGAGACCATGATGGTGAACCTATGGCACACATGCCATAGGTGCCACATGGAGCCCTCTCTGCAGGCATGCAAGCCATCGTCCAACAGCTCCACCGGGCATGCGCATGTGCCTCCCGCCGGCCAGCTGATTTTTATGGGTGTGGGCACACTCAAGTGCACTGTCACACGCACGCACACACTTGTGACACATGAGGACAAAAAGGTTAGCCATCACTGATATAAGAGAATTAGAAAGAAGACTCAATTCTGTGCCGTAAGAGAGATTGCAAGACTTTCCTTTTCATATTTCATATTGGATGACTTTATTGGTACCAATAAATGAATAAATAAATAAGTAAGTCAGCTTTTGAAGACGTCTCGCGACGGCTTTTGTTAACCATTAAAGAGGGAAGATTGTCTTTTGTTCAGAATAAGCAAACCTCTAATGTGGGAAATGCACTTCCCATTACTGACCACATGGTTGGATGTTTTTCAGAATGCCACTTAGCTCATAATCTTATAATTTTCTAGAAAATTATAGCAGTTCTAAAAGCTTATGCTGAGCAGAAAATGCTACAATTAAATTATTATGTATTGGAGGGATCTTCCGATCCAATTACGCTGAGATCACATTTCTCCAAGTCAGGGACACTCTGGGAATAGGGCTTGCTTGATCATGAAAAGTTCCTGGCTGTACCGCAATGGAATATGAAGATTCAGCAAAAGATTAACATTGCAAGTGTTGACTTTTAGAACGTGAAATATTGACCTCTTTCAGTTGTCTGCTCTCCTTTACCAAAGGTATCAGAATGGTCTGTGCCTTGGATTTATTTATTTTATTATTAGTTTGTCAAACATGTACATCAGGGGTCTCCAACCTTTGCAACTTTAAGTCTGAAGGACTTCAGCTCCCAGACTTCTCCAGCCAGCTTTGCTGGGAGGAGAAGTCTGGGAGCTGAAGTCCTTCAGACTTAAAGTTGCAAAGGTTGGAGACCCCTGATGTACAGGATAGCAGGTTTAAATATAAACATGGATATGAACAAAAGAAATAAGTACCAATAAATGGGGACAATAGGACAGGGATGGAAGGCACGCTGGTGCACTTATGCACGCCCCCTTTACGGACATCTTAGGAATGGGGTGAGGTCCACGGTAAACAGTTTAAGGTTGAAGATGTGGGGGGTTTGAGGCTGTAACAACAGAGTCAAGTGGAGCATTCCAGGCGTTGACCACTCTGTTGCTGAAGTCGCATTTTCCACAATCAAGTTTGAAGCGGTTTACCTTGAGTTTGTATCGATTGTTTGCCTGTGTGTTATTGCGGTTGAAGCTGAAGTAGTCGTTGATAGGTAAGACGTTGTAGCAGACAATTTTGGGTACTGTGCTTAGGTCCAACCGCAGGCAGTGAAGTTCTAGATTGTCCAAGCCCAGAGTTTCAAGCCTGGTGGCATAGAGAATTCTATTGTGAGCAGCAGTGTGGAATTCTCTTTACTTCTACAAATTCCAGGATTCCCTAGAACATCATATCAAATCAAAAACGGGCCCCAAATTATAAAGACAGACAAAAGGATGAAATAATCCATAATGATAAAAGTGAGATAACCTTCTAACATTGACAAAAAGAACCAAAATAATAATAGTAATGATAATAATAATGGGATGCAATTCAAAACATCTGGAACACCACTTGAACACCATTGGCATTGACAAACTCACCATCGGTCAATTGCAAAGGCAGCTTCCCTTGGAAGAGCTTCCATCCTGCAACAATATCTGTAACACCATCAGACATCAACATCTGCCTATTTCAGTTCCTTGGGAAGGACGCGAGAGATGCACAGAAATAGCAAAGCTGGTGTGAACATCTGGCCAACTGTACGACGAGCAATAATAAAACAATATTATTAGCCTTGCAAGAAAGCCTACATGCATTCTATTGAAAATGTTTTCATTTTTTTTTGAAAGGGCCAGGACAGGAATGAACCACCTATGGTTTTCCAGTTGTAGCAGAACAATAGCTCCAGCAACTCTGTCCAACATGCTCCATGTTGGGGGTACTCCAAGTTGAAGCTGATGAATCTACAGAAAGTCATATGGTCCACTTGCCTCCAGAAGTTGTGGGTGCTCCAACTCAGGAGGTTTTAAAGAAGTGATTGGACATCCATTTGGCTGAAATGGTATAGGGCAGGGGTCTGCAAAGTCGGCTCTTTTAAGACTGGTGGACTTCAACTCCCAGAATTCCCCAGCCAGCTATGCTGGCTGGGGAACTCTGGGAGTTGAAGTCCACCAGTCTTAAAAGAGCCGACTTTGCAGACCCCTGGTATAGGGTTTCCTGCTTGAGCAGGGGATTGGATTGGAAGACCGCCAAGGTCTTTCCTTTTCATTGTGTGGTCAAAAAGAAGGAAAAGGTTTTGGGGTATTTTTCATACCCCAAAATATCACCGGTGGGCCTCTCTGAGGAGAAAATTCCATAGCTTAGTCACCATGTTGAAAAGAGAACCTGTGTCAGGGTTTCAAGTAACAGACCCAACGCAATGAAACCTCTGAAGCTTAGGTGTTCCTCAAAGTACAGATTCATTAGGCGTGTCATATTGGCACATCTGGTGAAAACCCGACTCTGAAGATCTCACAGTTTTCCCCACTCAAATTAAAAATCAGAGTTCCTTCCCCCAGTCCACATGTCCACCACACATTCCAATCCAGTCATAACCCCAACCTCAGCTGGTTTCAATTCCACACCTCCCCAACACCTGGTGAGAACGTCCTTGGTTCCCAGGAGAAAGAATTTTACTTTGGCTACAAGTCCCCAGTTATCTCTATTCTCCCCCTCCCTTTCCCACAGCTCCAACGAGCATAGCTGTGACAAGCCTTGAAGATGCTTCAAAATGGCCTCAGGGTTGACTGTCTGCTGCATTGCTGCTCTTCATACTTCAGAAGAATGGAGCATTTGTAGAAAAAGTTACATTTGGAGGAGTTCTAAGTTAGGTCTGAAGCTTTCATTAAAATCAGTTGTGAGGAACCTGCAGTCTTCCAAACGCAGCTGAATTACAATTTTATTATCTTTCCTGGAATCCAGTGACAAATTTCCCACTGCCGTTCTGTTTATTGGGGTGCTACACTATAAAAGACATTCATAGCTGAATCAGACACCAATTAAAAAAATAGACACGGTAAAAAAAATAACTGGTACATTAAAGCTTTCAGATTCGGGTTAATGTCAGGGTTCCAAATAGTATCCAAAATTAAATCAGAGTCCAAGACAAAGTATTGCTCAAAGTTCCAATTTATTAAGACAGCCATGTTGGCACATCTGGGAAAACCTGAATCTGAAAGCTTCCCGGTTTCCTCCACCCAGTTGAAAGTTCAAGATCTCCCACCACCACCACTACATGTCCATCACATGGTCCAATCGTCCACTACCATGCTGGCAGTTCCACTCATCCAGTTCCGGTCAGATGCAGAGGTGGAAAGATAAAGGATGACCTTGGCTTTCTATAAAGAATTTTGTTATGGCTACATCACATCTAACTCTGTACAGTCCCCCTCTCATTTTCCCACAACAGAAAAGGCATAGTAAAATAAGAGAGAGTGTGGCAGGCCAAAGATTCAAGAGGAATCTGACAATCGTCACATCATCTTCATTGATACAAAAGACATTTTTGTAACTAAAACCTAAAAAGAAAATGTTTTTCATTTGCTGAGGAGAAATACCACCACTTTCCTCGGACTTGTTTCAATTCTGCTCAGGCTAATTGAGCTGGAGACATGAATTTTGCTGAAGTTTGAACCGTGGCTGACAAAATGTCAAACATTCATAAGCAAAGCGCGAGGTAAGGAATTAGGTCAACCAAGTTGGAAATGCTTCTCTCGTTACAGTTTGAAACGAGGGCGTAAAATTAGCTTTGTGTTCATCTATGTGCCTCCTCCTTCTGTTTCCATTTCTCTACAAGAAGTAAACAGGACCATTTCCGGCCTTCTGGAACTTCCAGGGGTCCCATTTCTCCCCCTCCCTGAGTGTCCATGTGGGCCCTGCGCTTATCTTGCATCCAAAACGGGCCTTGTGGAGACTTGTGGGAGGAGATGGGCAGGATAGGAGGGATGGGGTGGGCGGGGCCAGCCAGGGATAGGATTTGGAGGTTCTCTGAACCAGCCATAACATTAATACAATACAATACAATAGCAGAGTTGGAAGGGACCTTGTAGGTCTTCTAGTCCAACCCCCTGCATGGGCAGGAACCTTATACCATTTCAGACAAATGGCTGTCTGAAATTAGCTATGGGTTCTCCCAAATGCGGGTGAACCCGTAACAGCCCACTGTCTTTCTCCCAACCAAAGTATCTATACTTCCCTGCCTTTTGCCCCTCTGGAATGTAGCCCTCCTTCCTGGGAATTCAGGCTCCATTCCACCACAGTTTGGCATCTGCCAACTGTACAGGAATAAATAAAGGAGGACCGAAGGAACGAAATAGGGCATTTCAACCCTGTTTTGACCCTCCTTCTCCCCCCCCTCCCCCGGCATCCACAAGGCCAGTAATTAAAGCCAAGCAGCCTATATGCAGATGCAGGCCTTTGCCGTTTGTCAAAACGGCTGTGAGCCAACCAAGGTTTTGCAGAGCTAGTATGATTGATGAGCCTGTTGTAATTGAATTAGTTGAGAGGCATTGACCTTTCTGATGTATCCTGCCCTGGAAAGCAAACAACAAACCCAAAACAATGTTTTTATGAATGCGTTGGGCAACATGGTCATCAATTGGCTCCTGATAAATAAGACAGAGGACATTTGCAAGAAACAAAGCTAGAGCACGGAGGGGCACAGAGTCTCCACTTTGGGGACAAAAAGAAAATCAGCCACAGCCCATTTGATTTGGAAGAGTGGATAGTTTTGGTCATTTTTTTTTTTTTTTAACAATGCAGTGGTGCTGGATTGGACCAAAAACCTAGCTGAACCTATTGGTGTATTTGATGCAGGAGTGGACTGCTACCGGTTTGCACACGTTTGTGAGAACCCATAACTAACATTATGGCTGGTTCGGAGAACCTCCAAATCCTACCCCTTTCTGATCGACAACAGATTAACAGAGTTGGAATCTAGTCATCTAGTCCAACCCCCAGCCCAAGCAGGAGACCCTACATGTGCCTCTACCTAGGAGCGAACTCACAACCTCCTGCTTGTGACGCAAGAGCTCTACCTCTAGGCCACATCAGCTTAGCCACTGAGCCACTGCTTCCCATTTTAGAAGGGATTAATACCAGGTTTAATACCAGACCAACAATCAAACAGTAAACAATACCCCAGTCAAGCAACTACCAAGAAGTAAACACTCTCACCAAGACTGACTTGGCACGCCACTGTATTTAAACAGACAGCAAATTCCACTCCCTTCTAGCACTGAGGATATTACCTAGTTGGGTAACGAAATGTCTGTCAGAAAACAACCAAGCTCAGAGAGCACTAGGAACTCCATAATTCAACTCGGAGCTACAAATATTATCTCCTATTGAATGAATAGGATGAATCCAGACATGATACATCCATCTAGCGAGATTGGAATGAATGGGGTTGAATCTGCAGGAAAACAGATCTCAGCTAAATATTGGAAGATTTGTCTTAACTCCACAAGCTGTTTGATAGTAAACAAGTATCAAAACAGAAAGGAATTGCCAGGGCTGTAATAATTACCAGATTTGTGCACTGAGTCCAGGCTTGGATTCAATATCTTCCAAGACTTTCCAAGTTTGAAAATTCTAGGACATTTCTTTTTCCAACATCCGAAAAAGGATATGTGTTCTTTTTGCATGCTAGGGCTACTATGCAGTCAAAAGCCAGGGTCAGTTAAAAAAAAAATGGGTACACATTTTTTTTCCTTGCAGATCCTCGCTTGCTCTCTCATGCAGCTTTTTTGGCTTCTTGGCCTGAACTCCGTGATCAATGCAGCTCGCTAAAGGAACCTGACAGTTCCTGAGAAAGTGAGCGTCCAGGAATCAGCATTAATCATTTTTCCATGATGGCCTCGCCATATGCTATATTACTTGAGGAATCAGTGAGCCCCTTCATTGGCTCAAGTAGCTTTCTTTGCGTGAAAGAAAGCCTACATCAATAGGTGTTACCTCTGCAGGCAACATACAAATTATAATTAGAGGAAGATGTAATTAAAGCAAGTGACAATGGTTCTAGTTGTTATTGTTGTCGAGAGTCGGCAATTTGGTTGCTTGGCAGCCAGGGGAAATCATCTCTGCTTTGTCATGAGGTTAGGAAAAAAATTGCTCCTCCGATATGCTCTAAGACTTGTATGCTCCTCTTCCTCTTAAGCCAGGGGTCAGCAACCCACAGTTCTGGAGCCGCATGTGGCTCTTTTATCCCTCTGCTGCAGCTCCCTGTTGCCGATCCACAATTGATAGGGCTTTCAGTTAGGACAGGTAGAATTAAAAAGGATGCTGTGCTAGGAGGAGACTCTATGGTGGGGGAACCGGACTTCCGGTCAGCTCCAGAACTGAACAGGGGGGGGGGATGGCTTCCATTTTAGGACCTTTGTGGCTCCTTGAGGGTTTAAGGTTGCCGACCCCTGTCTTAAGCCAATAGCCAGCCTTGCTGATTGGCATCCATTATCCGATCATCTCTAGATCCCAAAGGTGCTTTTTTCCCCCCCAAAAGGCAACTGGACTTTGTTTTTCATTAAAGACATTTCGCTGAATTTAGTTGCCTTCTTCGCATTGAATTCAAATTCAGTGAGTTCTCCCCATTTCAGCTATTAACCCATGCCATCTGGAAATTATAGCCAGAACCAGAAGGTTCTCAAAAATTGACCGGTCCACCATTTGACTGGAATAATAGAACTCTCCTGTCTTGAGTAGAGTTGGACTAGAAGACTTTTGAGGTTCCTTCCATCCTTATGATTCCATGTTCTATAAGGTTCTTGGAACCAAGAAGAGATGGGACCATATGCTTAGAAACCTCTACTCAGATTGTTTTCTGAAGTCTTCCAGTTGATGTTTTTCAACTCTGAAGAGAATCAACATTCAAGAATCAATATGAGTAGGGTTTTTTTTTAAAAAAAATAGAGGGGACACATGGGCTTTTTTAATACTTGGAATAGGTTTACAAGTAAGAAGTAAGTAGACAAAGATTCTAAGGTAATTCCAGGAAGTGGCTATTTTCATAAATAATTTAGAAGGACTTTATGCATTTAATAGGTTTCAGATATTTCTTGTCGACCACCAAGCGTTTTAGAACTACTTAGCTCCATTACGGGGTAGGTTAATATTTTTTTTAAAAAAGAGAGAGATCACCAAGAGGGGAAGTTGAATTACAGTTGGATCAGAGGTGGTATCCAGCAGGTTCTGATCAGTTCTGGAGAACCGGTAGCAGAAATTTTGAGTAGTTCGGAGAACCGGTAAATACCACCTCTGGCTGGCCCCGCCCACATCTATTCTCTGTCTCCTGAGTCCCAGCTGATCAGGAGGGAAGGGGGATGTTGCAGTAACCTTCCCCTGGAGTGGGGAGGGAATAGAGATTTTACAGTATCCTTTCCCTGGAATGGGAAGGGAATGGAGATTTTATAGTATCCTTCCCCTCAAGTGGGGAGGGAATATGGATTTTGCAGTATCCTTCTCCTCGAGTGGGGAGGGAATGGAGATTTTACAGTATCTTCCCCCTGACTGGGGAGGGAATAGAGATTTTGCAGTATCCTCCCCCTGGAATGGGAAGGGAATGGAGATTTTATAGTATCCTTCCCCTCAAGTGGGGAGGGAATGTGGATTTTGCAGTATTCTTCTGCTCGAGTGGGGAGGGAATGGAGATTTTACAGTATCTTCCCCCTGAGTGGGGAGGGAATAGAGATTTTGCAGTATCCTCCCCCTGGAATGGGAAGGGAATGGAGATTTTATAGTATCCTTCCCCTCAAGTGGGGAGGGAATGTGGATTTTGCAGTATCCTTCTCCTCGAGTGGGGAGGGAATGGAGATTTTACAGTATCTTCCCCCTGAGTGGGGAGGGAATAGAGATTTTACAGTATCCTTTCCCTGGAATGGGAAAGGAATGGAGATTTTATAGTATCCTTCCCCTCAAGTGGGGAGGGAATGTGGATTTTGCAGTATCCTTCTCCTCGAGTGGGGAGGGGATGGAGATTTTACAGTATCTTCCCCCTGAGTGGGGAGGAAATAGAGATTTTACAGTATCCTTTCCCTGGAATGGGAAGGGAATGGAGATTTTATAGTATCCTTCCCCTCAAGTGGGGAGGGAATGTGGATTTTGCAGTATCCTTCTCCTTGAGTGGGGAGGAATGGAGATTTTACAGTATCTTCCCCCTGAGTGGGGAGGGAATAGAGATTTTACAGTATCCTTTCCCTGGAATGGGAAGGGAATGGAGATTTTATAGTATCCTTCCCCTCAAGTGGGGAGGGAATGTGGATTTTGCAGTATTCTTCTCCTCGAGTGGGGAGGGAATGGAGATTTTACAGTATCTTCCCCCTGAGTGGGGAGGGAATGGGGATTTTGCAGTATCCTTCTCCTCAAGTGGGGAGGGAATGGGGATTTTACAGTATCCTTCCCCTGGAGTGTGGAAGGAATGGAGATTTTACAATATCCTTTCCCTGCCACGGCCCACCAAGCCACACCCACCAAGCCATGCAACCACCACCAAGCCACGCCCATAGAACCGGTAGTAAAAAAAAATTGAATCTCACCACTGAGTTGGATCTCAGGTGTATTTTTGCATGTATTAAATAAAATACAATGCTTGTACATTGCTGTCAACAGTATTACCCCCAACCTCACAAATGGATAGGAGAACGGCAGGACGTTTTATCACAATTTTATCACAGGCAGCTTGTACGCTGTATTTCTTGCTGTGCTACATGTGCTTTTTTAGATGGTATGGACCTGATCTGACTTCCCAAAATGCTGTGTAGGAAATAACTGTGTTATATGGGTGGATTCCTGCCAGCTTCAGATTATTATTTTTTTAGTGCCTCATTTTTTAATTCAGATTCAGTTCCTCAAACTTGAGAATATCTTTATTTAAAAATGCACTAAAATACGTGCCTGTGTCTCCAAACCTATGAACGTTTGATTTGCAATTTGGCCTAATCTATATGCTCTTCACAATCTTTTTTTCTTTAAGAGTGTGCATTTGCATGCTTACTGAATAACCTAAGTCTTTATTCTTGCATTGGTTAAGAGGAGGAAAAGAGAAGGGGGAAGAGGGAGAGGAAGAGAAGGGGAGGGGGAGAGAGAGGAGAGGTTCCTCTTAAATACAAGCTGCACAACATGTTCCTCCCACATTTACTTGGCGTAGAGATCAGATATAACCTGTCTGGACAAAACATTATATCTGCACCAGGGGCATCGTTGGAAACTAATTCATATTCATACCAAGTCCATTCATATTTTTGGTACTCTAGAGTGGAATTGGAGTGGCTTTTTCCAGATGTGTTGGAACTGCAGGATTTCCAGTTGAACTTCAGGAAGTGGCTTGAGAAACTTCAAGCAATGGAAAAGCTTAAGAGCAAATCAGATCACATAAGATGCAGGGCACACAATTTCAATATTCACGGATAGGTAAAGGTAAAGGTTCCCCTTGCACATATGTGCTAGACCTACCTGACTCTAGGAGGTGGTGCTCATCTCCGTTTCAAAGCCGAAGAGCCAGCGCTCTTCCGGTGTCATGTGGCCGGCATGACTAAACGCCGAAGACGCATGGAACGCTGTTCCCTTCCCACCAAAGGTGGTTCCTATTTTTCTACTTGCATTTTTACATGCTTTTAAACTGCTAGGTTGGCAGAAGTAACAGGAGCTCACTCTGTTATGAGGTGCTAGGGATTCGAACCGTCGAACCGTTCTGTTATTTCTCTTCTGGGCTGCACTAAGAAGAAAGGCGGATGCAATGGCTCAGTGGCTAAGATGCTACGCTTGGGCCACATGACCACAGAGACGTCTTCGGACAATGCTGGCTCTTCGGCTTTGAAATGGAGATGAGCACCGCCCCTTAGAGGTGGAAATGACTGGCACATATGTGCAAGGGGGACCTTTACCTTTACCTAAGATGTAAGCCCTAAACTTGGGTTAAGAAAAGCGCATGCAAATCCCAAAGTCCAACCCAAGCTTCTCAGGCGAGCGAGCTGTTTTCCCTCTTTGCCATGTCTCCTGCTCCAGCAGAGGCTCGGCTCGCCCATTATTCATAAATCAAGCTCGCAAGACTCATTTGTTTCCGCCTGGCTCTGGCACCCTGTCTGATACCTTTCATTAATTTGGTGTATTTTTTCCTCAGCGCATCTGGTAAGGATGGATTGATTTCTCCCAGGCAGCCTCGGTGCCAAAAAGCCTTTAGCTGAACAAGAATTTGTGCCTGTCATCAGTCATTTGCTGCTTGCCACCGCAGACGCAACTTTGTAGGCACAAGACTTGTGTACCCTGGCTGCGAACGAGCAAGGAAAGAAGCAAATAAATTACTTAATTATATTGATATGCAAGAAGGCAGGTTGGTTTAAAAAAAAAAGGGGGCCAAGAACAAGAAGAGGAGCTGACGAAAGGATAACTGCATCCTATCTCCTTTATCTAGTCTTTTGATTGTTCGGTGAGTTTGCTCTGCTCATTCTATCCTATCTTGATCACTGCTTGGCAAAGTGGTGGCATAGAGGGGCCTAGGACCATGATGGCGAACTTATGGCATGTGTGCCAGAGGTGGCATGTAGCGCCCTCTCTGTGCGCACGCAAGCTGTCGCCCCAGTTTAGCTCCACTGCGCATGTACATGCGCCTCCTGGGGACCAGCTGATCTTCAGGTCTCTGCCATGCATGCATGGTGTGTGTGTCTTATGTGCGTGGGGGAGGTCCATGCGCAGGGCGCATGCAGGAGGCACCCATGCGCATTGTATTTTGAGAGTCTGGGTGCATGCACACATGTGAGCGGGCGCACATGTGCGCTTTTGGCACTCAGCCCGTAAAAGGTTAGCCATCACTGGTCTAGGATTGCTATCCATGATCTCTCACCGTGGCCTGCTCACTGCAGCCAACTTGCCATGGCCAACTCGCCCCATGACAAAAGTTACACAATACAGAAGAAATGGCGGAACAGAATCATTTTTTTTAAAAAATGCAAAAGGAGGGATGAAATGAAATGAAATGTGAATGACACAAACTCATTTTTAAAAAAATAAATAAATGTAAAAATATTTTTAATAAAATTGTTGAATTGCCCGGCAGCGAATTGTCCCATAACAAGTTGGCCACGGTGAGTTGGTCATGCCAAATTGGCCATTGTAAGTTGTCCCATCCTGGCATTAGAAATTCACAATAAGGGTCAAGAACATGACCTGAGACCTCAAATGGAAATCCTTTGCCAATAGTTTCTCTCTTCTGCTTCGTACAGTGTCTTGCTTGTTTGAAAATTACGGTGCTATGTCGGTCTAGATGTTGTGCTAAAGCATAGTTTGTTTGAATAAGCGTTGATTACACCTGGGTCACCCCTATTATCAGGCAACATCAGGCATGATGTTGCCAAACATCATGGAAAAACATGCTAAGTTCACATCTACCATGACTTTGTAGGGTATGCCAACCAAATTATTGTGAACTGTGTAATCTCTGTTAGCAGTAGCCAATGATGCAGGGATCGGGCCCTTAACCTGTTATTCTCCCAAGCTGAGATCTTTATTGTTTCACACCTAGAGACAAAATCTTGCCAGATTGAGGGCTCTACTAGATGCATCTACAATATAATCTGTGAACTATTGGGGAGGGGCTGTCCTCGCCCTCATTCTCCCACACATAATATCCAAACTGGGTTGCCTCTTATTCCCCTGAAATACCCTCCCTCCTGAGTAGTGACCTCCTCACCAGGAGTGGGCTGCTAAGGGTTCGCACAAGTTCAGGTAATCCTCTAGCTAGGATTCTGCCCAGTTCAATGAACCCTCCAAATGCCACCTCTGGCTGGCCACACTCACCCTGGCCACCTGTCCCAGGAGTCTCCATGTGGCCCGGTTCATCATGCCAAGCAATTTCAGGCCTGCGCAGAGGCTTGAGGTTTGGGGCAAATGGGTCTACCGGAGGTTCCAGTACAGTGGTGGGTTTCTGCAGGCTCGCACCTACTCGCGAGAGCCGGTTGGTGAAATTTAGAGAACCGGTGAGAGGGGGTTCCACCGGCGTACCTGGAAGTAAATCTGGCCCGCTGCTGCCAGTGACCCAACGGGAAGGAAAGGAAGGAAGGAAGGAAAAAAAGAAAGAAAGAAAGAAAGAAAGAAAGAAAGAAAGAAAGAAAGAAAGAAAGAAAGAAAGAAAGAAAGAATTTATCATCACAATTGAGTCCAAAATTTTGGTTGCTAAGCAAGAGCGTTGCTAAATGAGTTTCACCACATTTTAAAAGGTGGCCCCTCCCACCCTGACAAATGACAGCCAAGCCACGCTGACAAAATAGGCCACACCTACAGAGTAGGTTCTAAAAAATTTGAAACCCACCACTGTTCCAGTAGGCCTGTTTCCGGCCTTCGGAGGGCCTCCGGAATCTGGGGGAAGAAGTTTGCACCCTTCTGGAGGCTCAGGGAAAGCCTCTGGAGCCTGGGGATGATGAAAAATGCCCCCCCCCCAAACTATGGAGTAGGAGGTGACTAGACCACGCCCACCATGGCCACGTCCACCCAGCAACAGGGTAGCAAACTCATTGCTGCAATTTTTGAAGCCCACCCCTGCTCCTCACCACATTCCACCATGGTGTGGCAGGGATGGTAAATACATGTTGAAATCAGAATGTTCTACACAGAAGAAATGGCCATTTTGTTGGACTACATTCAACTCCTTCCTTTCTTAGCCATGGAAATCCACTGGCCAATTTGGAGCTAGTCCCTCGGACACATACATTCTGAGACAGTTTTCTGCGAAGTGGCTCACTCCCAACTGTCACAATTTCCAGGTTACTGTCTCCTACAAATCCTCAAATCCTCCAGGTAGTAGAGATAACAAGACTGGGTTCACAAGTCACACTGAATCAATACAATCCAAGGTGGCTGGATTTGCTCAACCCATTAAATCAAAAAAACAAACCCACGAGGTGGCTTAAACGGGTTCCCCGAAAGAAGTTCCGCTTTTTGCGTCTGCTACTAACTGGTTGCCCCACTGGTTGGGGATGATGGGCCTGGTAATCCAACAGATATAGTGGAATGATGAGCTACCCTGGCAGTCTGTTCTTATCTGAAATTTCATTTTTGCCCGCTGATTTGGACATGGTGTCTCTTTGGCGTACCCACAGAAGGTCTGTCCATCATGGACAAGATAGATCTTCTTTGAGGAAGACACCCTGAAGCAATGTTTGTTTCATATTCTGTGCTATATTTTCTGCCAGTTGGGAACTGGAAGCAGGGAGCAATCAGTTGCTCCAAAACCCACTGAAAAATTGTTCTGACCCAGGCTTCCTTAACAAGCAAGAAGCGGAGTCTTGGTCCTGGCAAAACCCCTTTTATTTACACGACTGTGAATCCCTTTCATTCACGGTCAACAAGGATTAGCAAACAGTCTTTCAGAGGAATGTTTATCCACATGAACCTTATCTCATGTGGAGAGCTGCCAGATAACTAGTTTTCAAAGGCAGGGCAAGGCAACCCTTGGCACAGAGTCTCTTATAGTCACAAACAGAACTTGCCACTCTTGAAACGAGCGAAGGAACGAATTGTTTCCTGCAAAAGCCCCCTCCCCATTCGCTCCTCTTTTGTTTCCTATGGGAGGGGCCAATCACCTCCAAGGGGTGGCTTTACTCCTAAGTCAACCCTGCTTTCTTAGTTGTTCTTGTCTTCTGGCAGCTCTGCGCATGCGCACACTGAGAGCAGGCTCCAGCTGTTCCTCTGCCTCACTGCTGTCTAGCTTCCTCTCTGTCTCCGATGCAGAGCCCTCGTCTGATCTTTTCTCAGCCCCCAGGACTGGCCCATGTTCCTCCCCAACCTCCTCACTGTCCGAATCTGCTGCCAGCTTTGCTGGCCATTGGCAGGCCACAACAGAAATGTAAATAAATAGGGAGAACCACAGTGATATACTGTACAGACAGGGCTTGTTCATCTGTCCATAACACAAAGCTCAAGGCTGAGAAAATGTTGATCCACCTTTGATCTCAAGATGGGGCCTCTAAAATCTTGATGAATTAATTTCTCAGCAAATCACGGCTGTTACAAGTGCGTTGTGACATTGTGGATGCTCAGTACTGCACTGAATACAGCTGCCCCACGTTATAAATAGAAAGAGGTTTACATTAGCATTCATTTACTGCCCGGGATGATATTAAAAACTGGAGGGTCAATGCTGAAAAAAGAAGCCTTTTAATCAATTGTCAAATATAATGACAGTGCAGAGAACAACACAAAAGTTAGGATTTACAACGAAAGGACACCATATCTAATCATCTCCTTAAAACTGATTATTAATGTATTATTACCCACATATTGTTTATTATTATGAAAATATCTATCATGTATTTTGATAGTGTGCAACTTGCAAACATCTCAAGAAGAAGCTAGAACTTCAATGTTTCCTGGGTTTTGGCTCCTTTCGCGGCCGAAAAGAGAGAGCGACGCGCCTGGCCTGGCCACCAGACCGCTTCGTTCGCGGCCGAAAAAAGCAAGTAGCACACCTCTCCTGGCCACCGGGCTGCTTCCTTTGTGGACCGGCCACACATGCGCTTAAATAGGGCCAAATTTTGGGGATAGGGCTTAGTTTTAACGCATGCGCATAGAACAGTGCTGGTGCCTCTTTGTGGGGTGGGTCGTGTTTTAGGAGAAACACGGTATGAACTCAGTCACTGAATGCTCAATTAACCATGCTGAGGAAAACGATCGACTGGGTTTATATAACTTGGAAGCATAAGCTAAACCAGTACATTTTAGACTAGCGTCAGAGGTGGCCTTCAGCCAGTTCTCTCTGGTTCAGGTGAATCGGTAGCGGCAGCTGCGGAATGCTCCGCCCACCTGCCTCCATGTAATGCGCAAACACTGCACATGTGGAGAAGGTAGTGCGTATGCGCAGACACGGCACGTGCACTCACAACTGCGAACCGGTAGGGAAGGGAAGTGAATCCCACTGCTGACTAGCATGCTGTGTGAACCAGTAACTACACCACCTAACTAAATGCTCTGCACTGAGAGGCTATATGAGTACAGTTGGGGTGGAATATAATATAATATTTATTGGACCCGTGTCCCTCCTGGCTTGTACTGGCATCCTGGGAGGTGACACGAGGCTGGCTCCAAGAGGTTGTCAACGCATCCTTAAGTGAGGGTTCCTTGCCTGCTTCCCTAAAAGAAGCGATGGTGAGGCCCCTCCTTAAGAAGCCCTCTTTGGATCCAGCTCTATTAAACAACTATCGTCCAGTCTCCAACCTTCCCTTTCTGGCGAAGGTTGTTGAGAGTGTGGTGGCACAACAGTTTCCCCGTCACCTGGAGGAAGTTGACTATCTAGATCCGCGCCAGTCCGGCTTTCGGCCCGGGCATAGCACCGAGACGGCATTGGTCGCGTTGGTTGATGATCTCTGGAGGGCCAGAGATGGGGGTTGTTCCTCCATCTTGGTCCTATTAGACCTCTCGGCGGCTTTCGATACCATCGACCATGGTATCCTATTGCATCGGCTGGGGGGGTTGGGGGTGGGAGGCACCGTTTTACGATGGTTCTCCTCCTACCTCTCTGGCCGATCGCAATTTGTGTTGGCAGGAGAGCAGAGGTCGACCTCGAGACCCCTCACATGTGGGGTGCCTCAGGGGTCGGTCCTCTCGCCTCTCCTGTTTAACACATACATGAAGCCGCTGGGTGAGATCATCCGTGGTTTTGGGGTAGAGTACCATCTTTACGCTGATGATACTCAGCTGTATATATCTACCCCAAACCACCCCAACGATGCCGTAGCGGTGATGTGCCAGTGCCTGGAAGCCGTGCGGATCTGGATGGGAAGTAACGGACTCAGGCTCAACCCGACCAAGACCGAGTGGCTGTGGTTTCCGGCTGCCCGATTCAACCAGCTCACTCCATCGCTGGCCATAGGGGGCGAACATCTTGCCCCTGTGGATGGGGCGCGCAATTTGGGTGTCCTCCTGGATGCCCGGCTGTCTATGGAAGATCAAGTGACAGCCGTGGCCAGGAGGGCGTTTTACCAGGTTCGCCTGGTTCGCCAATTGCGCCCCCTATTGGATCGGGACGCCCTTCACACAGTCACTCATGCGCTCGTGACATCCCGACTGGACTATTGTAACTCTCTCTACATGGGGCTCCCCTTGAGGTGCACCCGGAGACTTCAGCTAGTCCAGAACGCAGCCGCGCGAGCAATTATGGGAACTGCCAGGTTTACCCATGTAACACCGCTCTTGCGCGAGCTGCACTGGCTGCCTGTCGTCTTCCGGGTGCGCTTCAAGGTGTTAATTATCATCTTTAAAGCGCTCCATGGCTCGGGACCTAGCTACCTGCGGGATCGGATCCTGCCTCATACATCCTCACGGCCGATTCGCTCCCACAGAGAGGGACTTCTCCGGGTGCCGTCCACTAGACTGTGTCAGCGGGCGACGCCCAGGGGAAGGGCTCTCTCTGTGGCGGGCCCGGCCCTCTGGAACGACCTTCCCCCCGATATTAGAACAACTACGGACCTCCGCTCCTTCCGTCTGAAATTAAAAACACACTTTTTCCGCTTGGCCGGCCTAGGCTAGTCTCTCTTTCTATGGGGTTTTAAACTTATTTATAGCTGCTGGGTATTTTAGTTTAACGGGTTTTAGCACAGGAATAGATTTAATCTGTTTTTATATTATGCATTTATATTTGTATATTTATTGTTTTTACTTTCCCTGTGCACCGCCCCGAGTCCCTGTGGGGAGAGGGAGCGGTTCTACAAATTAAATTTGAATTTGAATTTTGAAACGCAATGAATAAATACCATATTTTTGGGAGTATAAGACGCACCCTTTTCCCTCAGAAAAGAGGGTGAAAATCTGGGTGTGTCTTATACACTGAATAAAGCTTTTTTTTGCCTCTTGAAACCCCGCCCCCTTCACCAAAATGGCCGTGCGTAGCCTTTAGGAGGCTTTCAGAGTGCTCCTGGGGGCTGGGGAGGGCAGAAATGAGTGAAAATGGGCCATTTTTTGCTCAGTTTTGCCCGCCCCAGCCCCCAAGAGCTTTCTAAAAGCTATGCATAGCCTTTTTTTTTACATGAAAAACAAGCCGGTTTTTGCTTGTTTTTGTTCCCACCAGGAGCACTCTACAAGCCTCCTAAAGGCTATGCATGCCCTTTTTTGGGGGGGGGGGGACAAAAAACATCCCGTTTTTGGGAGGTCTCCAAAGTGCAAAAACTTTTTTAAAAATTTGCCTCCTCAAAATCTTGGTGCATCTTATACTCCGGTGCATCATATACTCCGAAAAATACAGTAGGTGTCAGAACACAGTTCCTGCACACCCTCGGAGAAAATCCTGCAGGGGAAGTTGAAGATAATTGGAGATGTTCAACCCAGAGAAGAAAATACTGTAAGTCCTTCAAATCCTTGAAGAGATGTCCCAGGAGACAAGACAAAATAGGAAGACTCAAAGGAGAAAAGTTTTCTTTTTTCCCTTCCTGTTTTTTATTTTTAAAGCATAGCTCGGAAAGAAAGAATTTGTAAAGCAGCGTAAAATCGACTGAGAATTTTCACAGCAACATGACATTAGTGCTGCGTGTGAAAGTGATCTTACATCAATGTTGACTTTAAATCCATCATGAAAATCAATATTCAGTAATTAACAAAGGCAGCCAGTATGATTAAAAAAAACTACAACAAAACACCACGCAGAATAAATTAGAAGTTTCTATGGGATCTGAGAAAGTCTAGCCTCAGGATAACAAATCAAACAAACGTTTGCCAGAAGGTTAATATTTTAAAGTCTGTGTCAAAAGGAACCTGAGTTTAGATGTGGTTCAAATCAATGTGCAAGATTATAATCCACAAAACTTGTTTCCATGATATATAACATGGAATGTTATATATCGCATCCATTATATATCGGGATCGCATCCTGCCCCATACATCCCTGCGGCTGATCCGCTCCCACAGAGAGGGACTTCTCCAGGTGCCGTCCACCAGGCTGTGCCAGCGGGCGACGCCCAGGGGAAGGACCTTTTCTGTGGCGGGCCCGACCCTCTGGAACAACCTTTCCCCCGAAATCAGAACAACCACGGACCTCCGCTCCTTCCGTCAAAGATTAAAAACACATTTCTTTTGCTTGGCCGGCTTGGGATAACTTAACTGTTTCTAGGATTTTTAGGGGTTAGTCTTAGTTTTAACATGGGATTTTAGCGCAGGGTTTAGTTTAATTCTTTTTTAATACTGTATTGTTTGTGGTTTTATGTGTATTTTTAATTTCCCTGTGCCCCGCCTCAAGTCCCTTCGGGGAGAGAGAGAGCGGGTTATAAATTAAATTATTTATTTATTTATTATTTAACAGTATCAGACTGATTGCGAGCTTGTTGCTGACATGGATCCAAACTCCATCGCACAGTTTTTGTGCTTCTCCAGAAAGAACGATGCGTAATGTCAGTAAGCTTAACATGTTCTAGCAGCTGTTGTCATAGACAGGCCTAATTCTGCATATTTCTCTAGGAATATAAGGCTTAGTGAAGGTGTAATAAACAAGCCCAAAGAACTGGCAAGAAAGGAAAGCATATAATTACATTTTATTTTATTCATCTTCTTTTAATAATCCCTTGCGGGGGTAGAGTCTGGGCAACTGAATGGAATTAGGAGAGTCTTTACTGGCCAGATGCTCTTCCTGTCTCCAGTGCGGAGTTTTGTCTAGCAGATCTATTCTCATATGTGCCCAGAGAGAGAAATATCTGCCTCTACCTAGAATTGAACTCACAGCCTCCTGATTGGGAGCCGAGAGCTCAACCTCTAGGCCACCGCGCCACTCATTTGCATTTTATTTTATTCTGGGATGAATAATCTTCCAGAGTTGTTGGGCTTTATAACACAGCCATCCAGTGCGGATAATCCAACCAGATGATTGAATTCCCAATATTCCCGAAGATGAATTGTCTAGTTTGGCAATCGGCACTGGAATAGTACCCTAAGGATGATCCCGGCGAGATCTTTCACAAACTGAACCGCTTGGGTTCATGCATGCGCTAACTGAACATGCGCTTTGTCTGACTTTGACTAAACATGATGCCTGAACCCAGACACTGAATTGCAAATCAGGAGCATGTTATGGGAGCCCACCCAAATGTGGCTTCATCAAGGAAACATGACTTGGTGAGGTTTATGAACCGGGTCTGTGAACCCAGAGCTCGGGTGGTGCAGTGGTTAGAATGCAGCATTGCAAAGACCCAAAGACCAGCTGGCCAGTGGGAGGCGTGCACACACACACACACACACACACACACACACACTGTGGAGCTGAGCTGGCCGATAGCTGGCGTGCCCGCAGAGAGGGCTCCTGTGTGCCACCTGTGGCATGCGTGCCATGGGTTCGCCATCCCGGTCCTATATTGCTCCTCTTCTGTGCCTTCCCGTATGGATCATGGTTTTGATGCTGGTTGAGTACCCCTTTTTAATCTTCCTGCCTCTCCCCTCCCACTTTTAGAGAGAGGAAGAAGAGGAAGAATACTTGGAGCATTTTCCCCCCAGCTTCCTAATATGCTCAGCTGAATCCTTACAAGCCTACAAGAGAAGTTGCTATTAGGTGCAAATTCTCTCACCTTGGGAAATTGACAAAAGGTGTGTGTGTGTGTGTGTGTGTGAGAGAGAGAGAGAGAGAGAGAGATCAAAGGAAAGGCGTGAAATCAATCCAAACCAAATCCTTCCTCTCTGCGCCCGGTTTAGGATTTCGCAAGAATCCCTTATCTTGTCTGTCGTGAGGAGGGGAGGCGAACAGGGGCCCCCTGAAACGCTGGACTTCAATCCGTTCAAATGAAGTCGCGGCGCGAATTCCACTTGCGCGGCTTTATAGGATCAGGATCCGTACCCACCGGGCTTGGTTTCCATCCCTTCTTGTCACCTGGAGCGAAGAGGGAGAAGGAAAGGAGGCGCCGGGAAGAGAGGGTGCTTTTTTACGCACAGAAGAAACACCCGGCCATTCCGCAGTTCCTACTTGCTGGGGGTTTTTTTTGGGGGGGGGGGGGGTTAGGATCGAAGGCTCCTCATCCTCGGCTTTGGCGAGAGCTTGCCCGGGTCTCTCCCTCTCCCTCTCTCCCTCTCTCTCTCCTCCCCGAAGCCAAGCTGGACCAATGATGGACCAGCGGGCGCTTCGGAGGGGAGAGGGAGCGCGCGCGAGAGAGGGGAAGGGGCCTGGGCAACGGGAACGCGCGCCGCCGCCGCCGTGCGCGCGCTCCCCGGAGCTTGGCTCTGTTTGCTTCCCGAGCTCGGGCAGAGGAGCGTCCCCGGCTCACCCTTCGCCTGGCCCGAGGAGGGTCCGGAGCCGAGCCGCTGACCCGTCTTGGTTGGCCCCTCCGAGAGGGATGCTCCCGAAGGAAGGCGAAGGGCTGAGCGGCTGGAGGGGCGCAAATCATCCCCGGCGACCTCCGCAGTGTGCTGGGTTGGCGGATTTGGGCATCCCGTTGGCATCTGGTTTCCTTCTTCCTCCGGCCGCCCTTTTCTTCCTCCTCCTCCTCTTCCTCCTCCTCCTCCTCCTCTCTTTTTCTTGCAAATCAAATCTTGGCGCCATGGGGAGACTCTACCGGGAGGTCTTCTCCTCCTGCTTTCTCGCCTTCCCGCTGCTGGCTAAGTCCCGGCTGCAGGCTAAGCAGTGGCGGGAGAAGAGCCTGACGTGAGGGGTCGAGAGGGAGCCCAAAGGAGACCCGCAAAACGGGGAGAAAAAACCACCGCCCCAAACCAAACCCCCGACACCACCGACCCCAGATCTGCAGGCGCTCTTCGGTTCCTCCCGGTTCCTTCGAAAGGAAAGTTGGAGGTAAGAGCGGCTGGGCGGGGATGGGCTTAGGATCGGGGCCATCCGCCTTGGCTTTTCCACCAAAGGCGCCTTGGCCGTCTGACTGGCCCTCCCGGAAAAATCTTGGCAAAGAAAGAGCCGAGAAAGCCCGCGGGAGGGAGAAAGACTCATCTCTTTGTAGGGAAAAAAAAACCCGTTGAAGTAGTTGGGAGAATTTGGCCGGGTTTTGGGGGGGGGGAAGGGGAGATGGTGTGTGTGTGTGTGTGTGTGTGTGTGTGTGTGTGTGTGTGTGTGTGTGTGAAGGAAGCTGCCCAGGTTTGTCCTAGCAAAGTGCGGCTCCTGGGGTTGTGTGCTCAATTTTAAGCCTCCAGCCTAGACTTTGGATTTCCAAAGCCAAAGCCTAATTCTTGGGCAACAGGATAGTGCAGGACACTCGCCTGAGGAGCCAGCCTGGTTTTATATGAATGAAACTGGAAGTAGGGGACCCTAAGGCATAGCTGTAAATTGTGGAGTGTGTGTGTGAGAGAGAGAGGGGGGGGGCAGGGCGAGAGGTAAAGGGAGAGGGAGAGGGACTCAGTCCTACCTTGCCTTTAACCCCCTTCCCTGGATTTCCTACCACCCGGTTGCATTGAATTTGGCTTTCACCTCCCCCCCCCCCTTATTTTCTTGAGGGGAGAGAGGGAAGGAGAGAGGAGAGGGAGGGGGAGAGAAAGAGAGAGAGGGGGGGGGCACACTGGATAGAACAAATGGATTGCAATGAAGAGAGGCTTGGGTCTGCTTGTACTCTCTTAGCCCCCATGGGGAGGAATGATAAATGGATGGCACAGAGGGGGGAAACTGTTTATAGCTTGCTGTTTCTTCCGCTTTTTGTTTTTAGGACAATCGATAGAGGTGTGTGTAGGGGTGTGTGTGTGTGTGTGTGTGTGTGTGTGTAGAGCTCAGAATTTGGAGAAGAGAGAAGCAGGGAGACCCATCTCACGGACCACCACCACCACCACCCCTTCAGAATTTCTTTCAAAGAAACTGTGCAGAATAAAATTTGCAATTCCTTAGGAGAAAGCCTTGGGGTGGGGTGGGGGGGGTTGTTGTTTTTGCCCTAGCAGCAGACGCCTCCTGCATCCTGAGTCCGAAGGGCTCCGGAGTTCTTTTGCGTTTCTTCCCTGCTAAAGGTCCTCCATTTTTTTTTTATTAACCACAAAGGTGGGCAGGTTTGAATATCGGGACCTGCAAACCTGTTCTGTTGTGAAGCTGTGTTTGGGTGTCATCGTCCCCCCCCCTCTTCCTCTGCCGGTGATCTTGGATGGATAGTTGCAAGCATGTGGTGCTGCAGTCATAAATCTGGATGCACCTCTCTCTCTCTTTTCAGTTGGCCCTTATAATTTTGGGTTCTTCTTCTTCTTCTTCCCACCCAATATTTTCCCTTTCTTCACCCACTACTTACCTGATGCTCTGATTGCGTAATAAGGATTGCCCAAGGTGTTCCATGAAAGTGGTGATTTGCAAGGAGGGGACGGTGTGCCAACCATGATGGCCAACCATGAATGTCTTTGAAACTTGGCTGATACTCAACAGTGAGCCACTATGGTCTAGGTGGAAACCAGTCCGTTCTCCTTGAAAGTTGGATATCTTTGGTTGTGCAAGCTGGTGTGTGGCCCTGCCTGGCAACCGGGCCTAATCTTCTCCTTCTGGAAAGTTAGGTCTAGGTTAAGTTTACTAGCCACACATTCTAAACTAAAGAAGCAACTTCTGCCACCCTTCCTTCCCCACACCCTCCATGGATCAACCTTTGGATTTCGGATGTTGTTTGGAGAAGACGTGATGCCTGTGCCAAGATCGCTTTTTAAGGGTTCTTCCCCTCCCTCCCTCCACCCCGCCAAATGCAGGGAATTGCAGCCTTGCAGTAAATGCTTGACTTGAGCTGATGAGTAAGCCCCCTAGCAAATTATGTTGGGGCCCCCTTCCCTTCTGTTCTCCGATGGCTTGAGAAGAGTGAATACAAATCACATTAAGGCAGCGGCCTGCAGAAGATCTGATACTTGCCCTGGGATTTATAGAAATGCAGAGATTCAAATCAAAACCAACAACCAAGTATTTGCATCTTTGTGAAACACACTTGGTAGGAACCAAAACTCCAATTTCTCTCCACTCCCATCCTGCAAGATCAGAGGAAGACGAAGAGGAAGGGGTCCTTAGAAAAAACCAGTTTGGGTATTGTACAGCATTCCCCTCTCCCTGGTTGATCTATATTTTAATTTGAATTGTGTATATGTATGTACACACACACACACACACACACGTGTATATATGTGCCTATATACACAATAGACATACACAATTGTTTCTTTCTCCTTCCTCCATCTCGAGGCGAGCAAAGCTTGTTTATTTGAGAACTGCCTTTCAGCCCCATTCTAGCAATGAGCTTGCTCAAGTGTTCCTATCAGTTCCCGTGGAACAATTCTGAGCCATGACTTACAAGCCGTTTGCACTGCCTTAGGGAAGACGGTCGAAGGAGGACAGAGGGGTATTTCTTGCTATTACTTAAAAGGCTGATACGACGCCTGTCCATGTGTGACGGAAGCCACCACCGAGCATTCAGTAGAGTTAGGCTGAAAGAGCTACATCAGTTGCAGTGGTGAAGGAGGAGGGGAATGTAAACAGTGAGGCAGAACGGTACAGTTAGAAGGGCAGAGTCTTCCTTACTGCTCACATTAGGGTTTTTCCCCTCCTGCGTACCTGAGTGCCTGTGTGTTTCTAGCAGGAAACCATTTATGAATTCGACGTAGCATGGGATGGCCCACAAAAGAATTCACATTTAGCTTGCTCGGTTTCAATTCTGTCTACCTTGGGGGGGGGGGGATGTTCGCGCGCGCATTGGCTATGAGCATTGCTTCTTAGCAAACGTGTTGAAAACTGCACCACTAATCTGTGCCCTGTTGTAACCCCAACCATGACAACCAATACGGTTTCAATCATGTCAAAGAAGGACGGATGGCGAGCACTTCCTTCCCCCTGCACCCCTGCCTGGAAAAACCTTAGTGAAAAAGATAGAATCGAATTTATAAACATTGAATTGCAGAGCATGGGGATGAAGTATTTGAAAGCATAAGGGGCTGAATTGCAGCATTGGTCGTAGTAATATTGATAGTAAATTACATAAATTACGAATGGAGGAAGAGAAACCGGGACCTGGTGGTTTTGTTTACATACGGCAAAGTTACTTTTTCACATATATGTCAGCGGGCAATTTTAATAGAAGAAGTAAGGCTTGCTAAGTTCAAGGCTTACTCTCAGAGAATAGGGGACATAGAATAGGGATTGGGTAGGCTTATGAGAACAGCTTTGAAACATGGCTGCCCCAAACAAGTTTGGATCAAATTAACAACAAATGTTTACAAGAGCTGCTTCTCTATTCTGTGTCCTATTTTGGACTGTTGGAAGAAATGTCCATCTGAATTCATTTCCAAGTGGGGGGAAAGACACTGGAAAAACAGAGACTGCTTGGAATGATGGTTTAATGGTGGACAGGACCACATGGTTTGAGATGTTGGGGGGGGGAAGGGAAGAGATGCTGAAATTACTCTGGTTTTATGCCCTCTCTGGGCCCCACCCCAGAGCCTCCTGCCCCTGTGTGAGAAATCCATTCTGATTGGTGGTCAGACTCCCAGGGGATTGTGGGATCTAAGCTAACTTTGTAGGCTGTCTGTCTTTTGAGTCCCAAGCTTGGTGGTGCTGTTGCTGGGTGATGATGTAATGAAGGGTCTTTGAGATTCTTATTATGGCTCTGCCTGAAGTAGGTAGATCTTTGTTATGTAGAGTAGACTGGCTCAGGCCTTAATGGCCCATTGACAAAGGAGGGAGGGGAGGGAGCTGTTTTGTCTTCAAAACACGTTTCTCCCTTTCTCATCCAGGAAAATATAATATTCTGCCTTTTCAATATTTCCCAAAATATTTCATTTTTTTAAGGAGAAGGGTGGGTACTAAATTCCTACAATACATTGCAAATCTGCAAATGTTTCCATTAATCTTAAATTCTGTAATTGGAACACATTATGCATATTGACCAAATATTGCTTGGTCTTTTTTTAGAAGGGGAGTTAGATATTTGTTTGTGTTTCTTTTTCTCTTTCAAAGGGTGACTGCAAGCAAAATTAATGTCCTTGTGAATATAAACCTTGCAAAGTGAAATGTGATTCATGCTTAACCCTATGGTAGGGTTACCATATCTGGGCTGCCTAAACTGAGACGGCACCTAGGTGGCAGCAAAGAGCTGGCTTTCTGTGGGTCTCGTCTGCCAGCTAGTGGTCTGGATTTTTTTTGCAGCCCTCTTAATGATAGCAAAGTTGTTTTATTTATTATTTCCTGGTGGCGAAATCTGGGACATAATCAACAGGACATATTCTGAGGGTTGAAATGATGAATTTACATAAATTTGTAGCCTTGCCCAATAAGAGATTGGGAGTAATTTGAGAGGGGGAAAAACACTCACAAAATGGCTACCATAATAGATGGTCCTTAAGGTCCTTAAGTTGAGCTCTACCCCTTGGAAAGGGTGCCCATTAAGATGACCTTGAGTGGAGGAGACCTCTACCTTTAGCCTTGCTAGCAGCCATGCTCAAAGAATTGTTTAAATTTAAAAAAATGATGAGGTAGCCTTGTGAAGGGTGGCTCAGTGGCTAAGACACTGAGCTTGTCGATCAGAAAGGTCGGTCATTGGGTAGTTCGAATCCCTAGCGCCGCGTAACAGAGTGAGCTCCCATTACTTGTCCCAGCTTCTGCCAAACTAGTAGTTTGAAAGCACATAAAAATGCAAGTAGAAAAATAGGAACCACCTTTGGTGGGAAGGGAACAGCATTCATTTAATCATGCCGGCCACATGATCACATAAATGTCTTTGGACAGTGCTGGCTCTTTGGCTTTGAAACGGAGATGAGCACCGCCCCCTAGAGTCGGGAACGATTAGCACATATGTGCGAGGGGAACATTTACCTTTAGCCTTGTGAAAAGCTAGCCTTGTGATCCGTGTGTACAAGGATACATTCTGGGAGGTGATGGATGGATGGATGGATAAAGAGAGATGAAGGGATGGCTAGATGGAGGGAGGGAGGGAGGGAGAAAGGGAGAGCTATAGATGTTACTCTAAACTCTTCAGAAGAGATATAGAACATGTTAAATTCTATTCTATTTGCCTAATCCAGGGGTCTGCAAAGTTGGCTCTTTTAAGACTGGTGGACTTCAACTCCCAGCTGAGGCTGGCTGGGGAATTCTGGGAGTTGAAGTCCACCAATCTTAAAAGAGCCAACTTTGCAGACCCCTGGCCTAATCATCCTTCAGAACCCCCTTCATGCTAAAAGACAACCTTTGAATAGCTTGGAAGGGGTACTCCAGTTTTTCTACATGCAACACCCGTTCTTCATCAGCCACTGTTAGATCATTGAGATGCAATGACTTCTGATAACTATGTTTTTTGTTTCGTTTTATAAATTAGCACAGAACTGGAGCAAAACCTTCCAGGTGAACTGCAGCCCTACCTACCTACCATGGAGGCCCATCAAGAATCTTCTGTCTTCCTGGTAAACATCTTGGAGGAACTGGATACTAAGCAGAACTCCCTTTCCTATCAGGACCTTTGCAAATCATTGTGCGCTCGATTCGACTTGTCCCAGCTGGCCAAGCTAAGGAGCGTGCTTTTCTATACGGCCTGCCTGGATCCCAATTTCCCGGCCACTCTGTTCAAGGACAAAATGAGGTGCAACGTCAACAATCAGCAGTCCAAGAAGATCATGGTGGCCGCCGATATCGTGACGATCTTCAACCTCATCCAGATGAACGGGGGCATGGCCAAGGAGAAGCTGCCCACCAGCCGAGAGAAAGTGAGGAAGAAAGAGTCGCTGGACTCCTGCCGATCGGACAACGAGGTGTGCAACATGGCGGACTGCGTGGGGAACTGCGAACTGCAAGACGGGGAATTCGGCAGGGGTTACTCCAGCAAGAGGGCTTCCAAATGTAGGAAGGGGGATTGCAAAGACTGTCCTCCATTTGTACCCACTTCGGAGATGAACATTTTGCTGGGGGTGAACAAAGAGGTCAAAGGCCGAACCGCTTCTCTTGATCGGTTGCAAGCTTTGGCAACCTACACCATTGCCAATTCTCCCCCCTGCGAAATGCAGAGCACTTACTTCCCCATGAACATTGACACGGATTCCATCTCAGACCAGGAATCACTGCCTCCCAGCTCAGGCATGAAGGAATCCTTCCTTCCGAGCGACGAGCCCTTTCTGATGCAGTCCTGCATGCAGAAGCGCAACATCTTCAAGGAGGACTTCCATAACCTCATCACCATTTCGCCCAGCTTGTTGTCGCCGCCAGGCAAAGGGGAGGATGACCTCGGGGAGCCCCCAAGCCAAAAGGAAACCACCAAGCAGACCTTCTTCAACCACAGCTTCGAAATACCTTACAGTAACCAGTATTTAAACCCCATTTATTCCCCCATTCCGGAGAAGAGACGAGCCAAGCATGAAAGCTTAGATGATCTCCAAGCTTCGACCTATTTTGGCCCAACAACTATCCTTGGTCCTCAAGAGACGAAACGATGGTTGGGAAAGCCAAGCAAATCAACTCCCTGGCCAGTCAAGAGTTGGAGTTTAAACACGGAGGAAGTGCCTGATTTTGAAAGGTCCTTTTTTAACAGGAAACTGCCAGAAGAGAAGATGCAATATCAAAGTTCAAAGAGCCAGCCGGTCAATTTTTCCGCTTCGGAGAGGCACCAACAGTATCTCAGCTCTAAAGAACAGCAAGCCATGATGCAGGCCAACTACGGGGTCAAATCCAACGGGCATAAATCCAAAGACATCCCCTCCATCTTAGAAGTCGACAAGCACGAGTCCATCAAAAAATTTAAAGACAAAAGCATTAACTGCACCGCCGTTCAGCTTCAAAGCATTGATAAAACCAGCAGCGTTGGGACACAGACCGATCGGCAAGGGCTGGAACACAAGAAATTCAAGGAGATGACCCACCCAAACCAAAGTAAGTATGGCGAGAGACACTCCTTGAAGCAATCCGACGACGACTCCGAAATTGTCAGCGACGACATTAGCGATATTTTCCGATTTCTGGATGATATGAGTGTCTCTGGCTCTACAGGAGTGATACAGTCTTCTTGTTACAACAGCACTGGCTCCCTTTCTCAGATCCACAAATCTGACTGCGAAAGCTCCCCCGAACACCACTTAGCTAAAATTTCCAACGGAAGCGCTGGCAACAACCTAGACAAAGCATCTCGGCTGGAGATGAGCAGCACAGACGACGAGCTGAAGACCAGCGTTTGCAAGCTAGTCCTAAGGATTGGGGAAATCGAGAAGAAACTGGAATCCCTCTCCGGGGTCAGGGATGAGATTTCTCAGGTCCTGGGGAAGCTGAACAAACTGGACCAAAAGATCCAGCAGCCAGAGAGCGTGAGCGTCCAGCTTGATCTTAATTCCTTGACCAGTGAGATTCCCTCAGAAGACAGCACCTCCCCCAGGATTTTTTCATGCCACAATTCGTCCCACGGGGTCAAACTGGAGAACAACCCAGACTGGTGCTGCTCTGATGCCAGTGGCAGCAACAGCGAGAGCCTCCGCGTCAAAGCCTTGAAAAAGAGCTTGTTCACCAGGAGATCCTCGCGATCTTTAACCGAGGAGAACAGTGCCACCGAATCGAAGATTGCCAGCATTTCCAACTCTCCTAGAGACTGGCGTGCCATCACCTATACCAACCAAGCCGGCATCACAGAGGAAGAGATGAAAGAGCGGAGTGGGAATGAAAACAAAGACTGGCACCGGAAATCCAAAGAGGTATATAATTCCTTTTTTTCCTTCCCCAGTTTCAATCAGTAATATATTCATGTTTTTGCATAGAAGTAGAGCTGAGAGGTTCTCATTGGCTCCTCAGACTGATACTCCTGTGTCTGAAGCAACAAAGAGGTGAAATGATTGGTCAATGACATCACCAATGTCCTGTTGGGGGCTCCTTTCACATCTCCATGCCCATTTATCTCCTTGTGGTTGCCCGCTTTTGAACTGTTGGCTTGGTAGGAGCTGGAGTGTATGATGAGAGTTCATTCTCTCCCTCCCAGCAACAGGTCTCAAATGTTTTTCTAGATAAGGTGGTTACTCCTTTTATTATTATTATTATTAAGTCTGTTTAATGAAGCTGACATTTAAAACAATGAAAGGTTGGGTATGGTTGTGGCCTGCCAGTGGCCAGAGGAGTTGGCAGCAGATTCGGACAGTGAGAAGGTTGGAGAGGAACCTGGGCCAGTCCTGGAATCCAGGGAGGGCTCTGAGGAGGGCTCTGTGTCAGAGGCAGAGAGGGGGCCAGAGCTGTATGCCAGCTATCAGCTGCCTTCAGAGACAGATATCAGTGAGGCAGATGAACAGCTGGATTCTGTTCCCAGTGTGCACATCCAGAGAGTTGCCAGACAAAGGGAACACCTAAAGAACAAGGGTCGACTAGGGAGTAAAGCCACAGGTGGACAATGAATGGCTCCTCCCAGAGGAAATAAAAGAGGAGCGAAAGGGGAATGGAGTTTGCAGGAGACCATTCGTTCACTTCATTGGTTTGTGACTCTCCAAGACTCCTTGCCAAGTTTTGCAGAGATCGGCCTGGCAGCTCTCCAAGCCAGATAAGGTCTGTGACTGTAAATCCTCCCTTGAAAGACTTTGCTGGATGTGAATGAGCAGAATTCACAATAAATTAATAAAAGGGTTTTTTGTCGGGACAAGGAGTTTGCTTCAGGCTCTTGAGAAGCCTCGGTCAGAACAGGCATAATTTTGGTATATGTTTGCCAGTCTTGACTCCTGGCAGCTACCTGGACTAGACACCAGAATGTCCTTGCGTCTAGTTGTTCTGGCATGCAGTGCTCTATAGCGTCATTTTGAGGGTAGGAGTTGAAACAATTTATGTCCAGGATGTGAGGGGTCTGTAGATATTTTCATGGCCCTCTTTTTGACTCGTGCAGTGTGCAGGTCCTCAACGGAAGGCAGGTTGAAAAAGTTCGAAAATGTGAGAAAGGTCGAAAGTGTATGCAAGATCTCCTCTGCACAGCAAACCCTTAACAGTAACCCCCTTCAGAACCATCATGCATGCATGTTTTCCATTGTTGTCTGCTCGGAATCCCCTTTGGGCTCTTCTAAGGATACCCACCCAACTTTCACACCTTGTTGCAGGCCGATCGGCAGTACGAAATCCCTCAGCCATATCGCCATTCCAAACCACCCAAAGACGGTTTCCTGATAGAGCAAGTCTTTAGCCCTCACCCTTATCCGGCATCACTCAAATCCCATATGAAGACCAACCCTCTTTACACAGACATGCGCTTGACAGAGCTGGCCGAAGTGAAACGAGTCCAGCCTTCGTGGACCGTTGAGGAATACACCAGGAATTCGGGAGAGAAAGGGAAGCTGGCATCTTTGGACCTACAGGTGAGACATGTCTTTCCTCTTCTTGGAGATCCGCCTCGGCCTACAGGCCAGCGGTCCCCAACCTTTTGGGCACCAGGGACCGATTCAGGGGTGGGATTCAATTTTTTTTACTACCAGTTCTGTGGGCATGGCTTGCTGACATGGTGGGCTTGGCAGGGGAAGGATACTGCAAAATCCCCAGTCCCTCCCCACCCCACTAACCTGCTTCCCAGCTCCGTTCTCCTGTTCAGGACAACAAAAGAAGATCGGCTGGGAGGCAGCAGGGGCGTGGCCAGCCTATTGTCCTCACTACTCAAAATTTCCTCTCCCGGTTCTCCAGAACCTGTCAGAACTGGATGAATACCACCTCTGAGTTGGTGGCTTGCCAATTGTACCAGTTTGCTGTCATCCCAAATTCCAGAGGGGATTATTATTATTATTATTTTGGAGGGAAACTGCAGTTATCTTCCTTCTGATCTCCTTACAGACAAGATACTTCTCACAGTCTCTGTTGCTCAGGTGTCAAGATTCGGAATTAATCAGCCACTTGGAGCCCCAACAGACTCGAGTGGTGGAAAGGTTCAGTCACAAGGTGTTCCTCTGATTTGACTTGAGGGCATCTTGTCAGCCGTTGTTGTCGTTTTTAGCAAGGCTGCCAAACGAAAAGCAAAGAAGCCCAGCAACAAGGGAGTGAGAGAGTGCAGCTTCAGAAGGAGCCTATCTCTCCCACTTTGGTAAATTTGGGGGGGGGGGCAGGAGAGTCGAGGGAACTGCCATGGTAGAGCTGCCTGCCGCTGTGCTGCCATATCCAGCACAGTTCTTTTGAATAAATCAGAAAACTTTCAAATATAATCGCTCTCCTTCCCATCCTGTTATCTGTCATCCTTCCCTCGGGACTGGCCCAAGAGGCTGCTATCAATAGCACAATAGTGTAACAGCCTTCAGATCCGTGGTGACCCATCCATTCCTTTCGATTTTCCCAGAGTTTTGTCCATTTGGGGCTGAAAATTAAATAATACAGGCACGGTATGCCTCTTATAGATGTATCTTGAAAGGAAAAGCAAACCCAATGTTTAATAATAGAATAGAATAGAATAGAATATAAATAGAAAGAAATAGAAATAGAAATAATAGAAATAGAAATAGAAATAATAGAAATAGAAATAGAAATAGAATTATTTATTGGCCAAGAATGGTTGGACACACAAGAAATATGTCTCTGGTGCAGATGCTCTCAGTGCACATGAAGAAAAATAAAATAGAATATATATATTCATCAAGAATCATAAGAGACAACACTTGGCGACAATCATAGGTTACTAATAAGCAATCAAATCATACTAGAAAACAAATGAAACAATATAAATCGCAAAGATACAATTTATATGGTTATATTAAAGTTAAAATTGCACCAAGTGTTTAAAATTGGGGACAAATACAATAAATTGATGCTGCCTACAATTGTAAATCAGATGAATTAGAACTGAATTTTTATTGGAATTATATGCTGGGAATCTCTGGAAATAGAGAGCAATAAGATAGACAGATCTTCATTCCCTCTGATATTTTGTTTTGTTTTGTTTTGTTTTAAAAATCACAGTCCTTTGATTACCAAAACACAACATCATCATGCAGAATAAATTATTTTCACTTTTGTTTTGGGACTTTGAAGTCCTATTTTCTCCCAGGCATTGAGCCAAGATGCAACCTGAACTACATCTGCACTTTTGGAGTTAATTGTCTCTGGTGTTTTTATTGAGAACTTATTTTGCAGTTTGATACTTTTAACGCTAGTTGGCTAGAATTGCTTGGAAAATGGGTCTCTTTAAAAACTGAATAAATAAATAAATAAGTAATCCCATTTCTCTACACACACACACACACACACCTCATCGCAGGGGGTGAAAATGAATATGTTTTTATACTTCTTCCAGTAAAGAGGAATCTTGGAGTCTGTGATATCTTTCCACTTATTTAGGAGACCAAAGAGAAATGGGAAAATCTGGTCTCTTGCAAATGCTGTTGATTTAATTCATGTATGAGCCACCTCAACTGCCAAGCAATTCTAGATGGCATGCAATAAATTAATAACAAAAGAAAAGAAACACTAGCATTTTAATAACAAAAGAAAAGAAAAAAAAACCCCCAGTAAAAAACACAAGAGAATATTCGTAGCTGATGGTTGAACTATGATGTCCTTAGTGCTCTCTGGGTGTTATTGCTTTTGTGCAGATATTTCATGACCCAACTAGGTAACATCATCAGCAAACATCCCTCTCAACTGCCACCTTACGCTTGCTTGGGTGCTTCACTACCATGAGGTGACCGTCTGTACTGAACTCTGGGGAGAGGGAGGGGAGAATGCTTGTGGGAAAGCGAAAGTAGCAACTGCTGTAAGTCCCTGAGATGCTGCTTCAAGGTCATCCAATCCAGAGAAGAATGCAGTGGCACATACACTATGTTTGAAATGTCCGTTCTGAAAACATCCTGCTTGAACCTGGTTGGTCATGGGGGGGGGGGTCAATGCTCCTTCCCTTTTTGTTTTGATTTTTTTTAATTTCAGACTCAAGAGTCCTTGAATCCCAACAATTGGAGGCAGTTAAAGGAGGGGAAAGTTAAACTTAGGGATTTTGCTGCAAGATTCTCAGTTCTGGCTATGCATCACTGCAATATGCCTGTATTCTAATAAAATTATACTTCCCCAATATGGAGCCGAGGATCGTTTCTATTTAGTGACAGCCACTCCCTCCCAGCAGTGATAGAATAACAGAGTTGGAAGGGACCTTGGAGGTCTTCTAGTCCAACTCCCTGCTTAGGCAAAAAAAAAAAACCTTTCAGGTTTTTTTACCATTTCAGACAAAGGGTTGCCCTTAAAAACTTCCAGTGTTGGAGCATTCACGACTTCCGGAGGCAAGTTGTCCCACTGATGAATTGTTCTCACTGTCAGGAAATGATGATGTTATCTAGTTGGGTAATGAAAAGAAAGAGAGAGAGAGAGAGAGAGAGAGGGGGATGGAGGGAGGGAGGGAGGAAGGAAGAAAGAAAGGGAGGGAGGGAGGGAGGAAGAAAGAGAGAGAGAGAGGGAGGGAGGGAGGGAGGGAGGAAGAAAGAAAGAAAGAAAGAAAGAAAGAAAGAAAGAAAGAAAGAGGGAGGGAGGGAGGGAGGAAGGAAGGAAGGAAGAGAGGGAGGGAGGGAGGGAGGAAGGAAGGAAGGGAGAGAGGGAGGGAGGGAGGGAGGGAGTGAGGAAGAAAGAAAGAAAGAAAGAAAGAAAGAAAGAAAGAAAGAAAGAAAGAAAGAAAGAAAGAAAGAAAGAAAGAGAAAGAACCATGCTCAGAGAGCGCCAAAGACCACGCAAACCATATTTTAGCCTAGCACGCTGGGTCAGATCTACCAAGATTGTGAAGTTAGCATATTTTGCTCAGCTAGCTAATGATGCATGCGGTGAATGATTTATGGAGAGAGAGAAGGTAACGTAACAGATGGAGAAATTGGAGAAAATTTTAATGCTCCTCCCCTTTTTGTTTCGCTTTTTTTTAATTTCAGACTCAAGAGTCCTTGAATCCCAACAATTTAGAATATTGGATGGAGGATATCTATACGCCAGGATACGATTCATTAATAAAGCGCAAGGAGGCTGAATTCCGAAGAGCGAAAGTTTGTAAAATATCTGCTCTAATTGCAGCCGCCGCCTGTACAGTTATTTTGGTCATTGTGGTTCCAATATGTACTATGAAATCGTGAATCCCAGGATGGTCGAATCGACAAACTCCCTTGTACAGAACTCTGCTTTGGATATCCCATCGATGTTTAACGTACCACCGTACGGCAAAAAAATAAAAAAACGTTCCCATTAGTTGGGAAGGATACATCGGACGATCCCAAACAAGCAAGCATGCACAGAATTTTAGGTGTATTTTTTTTTAATTGTATTCATTTTAAAGAAAAAAAAGTACAACATCCTTTTAAACCAGCAAAATGCCTAGCAGACTTGAAGGCGCCTCGGTTTAAATTTTTACAAGTGGATTTTCCCCGCCTCCTCTGAAGACAAGAGAAAAGACCTCCCTGTAACTAGAAATGGGTGAAGAGCAAAAAGTGATGGTGTTTCCCCCCTCTTCCTGTACTTTTATACCTAATTATTATATATATATATAGATGACTATTCATTCTTGTACCATATGCATTTACCAGACAGAGAGCAACTCTTAGCGTTTCCCGAAATGTAAACTATCTGAATGTATTGTGTATTACGTTCCTTATGGGTTAAGTTTCGAAAACAGATTGTGTGACCCTTGGAGAGATTGTGTGTTCCTACCCTTGGAATTCATAAGGGCTGTTTGTAATCTGGTCTTGCCCTACAGGTTCCTTTGAGATCATCCCCGGGTATGGAGGTCAAGTGCCATCTGCTGTAGACCAAAAAAAAAGGTTGTGTTGGACAAGCCCTTTCTGAAAGGGAACATTTGCATAGATGTCACATTTATGAAAAAGAACCTTATGAAAATGTGCTCAGCAGTCCTTTGACTTTTTTTCCTCCCACCTCCACAAATGATACCGAAATGTCTTCCTTTCATCCAGCTTTGGCCACCTGACATCGAATGACTTCCGAGAAGGGCTTCTTGGCTATCATACATTCTTGGAACTATAAGCAAGCAAGTGAAAATGTTACCCCAAAAAATCCACCCTTGTTCGTTTTACGTGTTGAAAGAGGCCATTTAAAGTAGCACCATTGGGAAGGTAAATAGATGTGTCCCAGGATAATGTTGCAGGATCAGTCTGGGTCATTCACCTGGACAAGAGGTTTTGCCTTCTGAGTTGGAGTCGTGCTGGAGGTGATCCTCGGGGAACTTCTTGTTCTGACCCAGGCTTCCTTAAAAAGCAAGAAGCAGAGTCTTGATCCCGGCAAAACCCCTTTTGTTTACACGACTGTGAATTCCTTTCATTCACAATCCGCAAGGCTTAGCAAATAGTCTTTCAGAGGAATGTTTATCAACACGAACCTTATGTCATCTGAAGAGCTACCAAATAAGTAGTTTCCAAACACAGGGCAAGGCAACACTTATCACCAAGTCTCATATAGTCACAAACAGAAGTTTCCACTCTTGAAACGACCGAAAGAACAAATTGTTTCCTGCAAAAGCCCATTCCCCATTCGCTCCTCTTTTGTTTCCTATGAGAGGGGCCAATCACCTCTGAGGTGTGGATTTACTCCTAAGTCGACCCTGCTTTCTTGCTTTTTCTTGTCTTCTGGCAGCTCTGCGCATGCACATACCGGGAACAGGCTCCAGCTGTTCCCGGTATGAAGGTGTTTTTTATCCTCCCTGTGCACCGCTCCGAGTCCCTATGGGGAGAGGGAGCGGTCTACAAATTAAAATTTATTATTATTATTATTATTATCTGCCTCACTGCTGTCTAGTTTCCTCTCCGTCTCCGACGCACAGCCCTCATCTGAGCTTTCCTCAACCCCCAGGACTGGCCCATGTTCCTCCCCAACCTCCCCACTGCCTGACTCTGCTGCCAGCTCCGCAGGCCACCGGCGGGCCACAACACTTATCTGTAGCCGAGACCAGCACACATTCTGCTACAGAAAAGTTCCCTGTGGATGGGCTCCAGCATGAATCCAAAAATTCAGAAGACAAAGCCTCTGGTCCCAATGACTGACCCAGATTGGATCCTGTAGCACCATTGTGGATGTGCGCAATGGAAACAAACAGTCGTCATTCACACATTAGTACAGAGGAGCAGGTCATCTCTCATCAAGGTCCATCTATACAAAGCTTATTCTGGACCATTTTTTGCAATATGTATATTAAGTCCTGATTTAGATACGTATAACACCTAGCTATGCATAGGTTGGCCAGGTATTCTGCAGCTGGGCATAAAGTGGTGCTTCTCCAATGCATTTTTGGAACATGTTTCATTGGAATCCCTCTTCTGTAAGAAGTATCTTGTGCCTTTCAGAATGTGAACCAATAGGATTGTAGTGATGTCTGTGTGAATTTGGCGACCAGATTTTCATTTAGAAAAACAAACAAAACAAAATTTAGGCATTGACACAACACAGCTAACCAGGTTCACCTTAACCAAACTGGCTAAGGTACTGCGTCAGTCCCAAACATGGGTTAAGCCAGTCACCAGGTTAAGCATGTTAGGCAAATGCAGGCCAGGATCAGATTAGCAATATGACCCTGTTGGGAGCCAACTAGCATATTTTGTATTTTTTGTACACGTCTCTTAGATGAATTTGATTTCTTTTTTAAAAAAATGTGCGCCTTAGTAGACAATTTACTTTGGGAAGATGAATCTGCAGAGAGATGCTTGTTAGATTCTTTGCAATTTTTTGTTGTTGATTGTAAACTTGATGGCCAACCAGGATTAATTCCATACCATTTGTGAAGTGACTGCAGAGGAACTACCGGTTCACCCAGCACCGGAAATGCGTATGGCATCATTGCACCTTTCACACATGTGTGCAGTGTCAAAAATACAGCAATATAGGATGGGATTGCAACTACCGGTTCCCCCGAACCGGTCCGAATAGGCAGTAGCCCACCGCTGCCAGTTCAGCCTACTTAGTTCTGGATCCATGGAAATCTGGCCAATACAGCTGCTGTCTTCAGTGTGTTAACAGAAGGTGTTCATACTCACTCACTCCCTATCCTCAACTTTTCCTTGCTTCACCCCAACTAAATTAGGAATGAGAAGGTGTATTCTTTCTGTTAGGATTTGAGGCAAGGCTAGCTTGCCTCAAATCCTAATCCAGGTTCAGAGTGGAGCAACACGAAGCATTGTAGCCCGATGGTTGTGCAAATTGGGCAGGTTGCATGGAGGTTGTGCTAGACACCATAAAGACATTGTGTGCATTATGGAGTCATCAACCAACCACGCAAATTACATCATTTGTGTTAGCTACATCATGATGCCAAAGACCTACTTCGCAGCATGGTGTCATAATACATATCGTGTCGTCTGCTACCTCTTCTTAGAGTTTCCCATGGAAATAGTAACCAAAGGGAACAAAGTGATTTAAAATGCATGTCAACATCCAATTCATGGTTCATGAATTCCAGCCTCTAGGCTACAGTCACAATATTCCTTTATTCCAGGATAACCACCATATGAGTTCTTTTTAAACCTGTGTGACCCATTAATGATCAAAGTACCATATGTGAGGGCAGACTAAATTCCAGAGACCAAGATTGTCCTTCTTACTGGGAGTGTTCACACCATACATTTGACCAAGTCGAAACACTTCATGGATAGTATCGTTCTTGCAACTGTCACAGTAACTGGATCCAAATCCATCATCTGGGAATAGAGTCCCCCAACCATTTTCTCCAGGAACTAGCCCTGGCTATTGATCAGGCGAAGACTACCAGATCTAGCTGCAAAAACCCAGAAAAACTCTAAATTGCAGTAGAGAGATCTAGCTGCGAAAGGACTATTGCAAAATGACAATAGGCAGAAATGGCTATTCTTGATGCTGGGGCCCAGTTCTTTTAACCCTTAGGAAAGGCTTACGAATACGACCTCCCTCAGTGGAAGCAGTAGAGGTAACTTCAATCTACAGCTGTCATGGTGGAATCTATGTTCTCTGTTAGCTGGCAGTTAAATTTGTAATGGATGGCTTGGAAGTGTGCAGAAGAAGGTTTGGTACAGTGGTACCTCCCCCCCCCCCGCCCCCCCCAGGATCTCCATATAAAATTGTTGTCTGAAATATTAGGAAATTTCTGCCAAGCGAGATTGCTTTTGTAGTTGTTCGTATGGTTCCTTGGCAAAATATTGAAAGCCTGATTCCAGAGGCCACTGTATATTAGTTCAAGAAACTATGTATAATAAACCAAGAGTAAACCAACCCAATGCTCAGGGGACCTCAACGGTCTCCAAATACGATGTTCTCCAAAGCTGTTCCTAAATGTACTCAAATTGGTGGACCACAATTTCTGCCTTCTTGGTTAGTCGTTTGTTTCTTTTGATTGCGCTGGTGTGCGGTACCAATGTTTTCTTTTGGTTGCAGATTCCAAACATGCTTGAGGGCACCAATGAGAACAGCCGTGATGACATCAAAGGGACAACAGGTGCATGTGTTGTCATGCCCACCTCCATTGTAAATGCCCTGGATCAGAACCAGGATTGGAGATCGTCTTGCTTCTTAATTCTTAATTCAAAATTAAGGATTTCTTAATTCAAAATTTCCCTTTGTTTTTTTTTAATCCTGATTCTTCAAAGTCCAGCTGAAGTGTTTAAAACATGCTGTTGTTGCCATCAGTGCATCCCTTCCCACCTATGACTGAGTTTCTCTGATATGTTAAGCACATTTGTTTAGTTTGGCCTTCAGAGTCTTGTGCAGACTGGAGGTGGCTCAAAAACCATGGTTCCTGGCTTAGTGTTTTGGGGAGACATCATCAAGCTGTAATTTATTCAATATCAATCAATCGGTATAGAGCTGGAAGGGGCCTTGGAGGTCTTCTAGTCCAACCCTCTGCTCAAGCAGGAAAAACTATATCATTCCAGATAAGTGGTTGTCCAATCTCTTCTTAAAAGTCTTCAGTGATGGAGCACCCACAACTTCTGAAGGCAAGCTGTTCCATTGGTTCATTGTCCTCATTGTTGGGAAATTTCTCCGTCATCCCAAATGGCTTCTCTCCTTGTTTAGTTTCCCTCCATTATTTCTTGCCTTGCCTTCTGGTGCTTTGGACCATCATTGTTAGCAAACTGGGTTTAAGTCAGGGTGAAATCCAGGTTCTGACAGGTTCTGGAGAACCGGTAGCGGAAATCTTGAATAGTTCGGAGAACCGGCAAATGCCACCTCTGGCTGGCCCCAGAGTGGGGTAAGAATGAAGATATTGCAATATCCTTCCCCTGCCACACCCACCAAGCCACGCCCACAGAACTGGTAGTAAAAAAAAATGAATTTCACCACTGGTTTAAGTGGTGGAAATGCAGCTAACGATCTAGCCCATTTTCATCCCAGGCACGGTGGTGGTAGCATGTGGATTTAACATGTTACATTTCCGGGGTACAGCTATATCAGAGAGGCACCTGAGGGCAGGACAAGAAGCAATGGGTGGAAACTAATCAAGGAGAGAAGCAATTTAGAACTGAGGAGAAATTTCCTGACAGTGAGAAAAATTAAATCAGTGGAACAGCTTGCCTCCAGAAGTTGGGGATGCCCCAACCCTGGAAGTCTTTAAGAAGATGTTGGATAGCCATTTGTCTGAAATGGTATAGGGTTTCCTGCCTGGGCAGGGGGTTGAACTAGAAGACCTCCAAGGTCCCTTCCAACTCTGCTATTGTATTGTATTGTATAGAACAACATTGCCTGCAATCTAGCCATCATTTTCTGGTTCCATTCCAGCTTTAGCTTGAGTCCTTTCCAATGAATCGATGTAAGGATTGGAATGCCTTGCAGCCATAACCATGCGCAGCAGAGAAAGAGTTACAGGACCACAAAATGGTGTAGGTAGAGCCTCCTGCTTGAGCGGGTGAGTGGACTAGATGGCCAATAAGGCCCCTCCCAACTCTGTTAAGCTGTCCATCTGTCCGACTGACTCTAGAAAGCTGAAGAGGTTAAAGGGGAAGGAGAGATTTGCTTCCAAGGACATTTGCATTTATTCCACCGTTGTTGCACACATGGCCTGCTCATTCTGCTAAGTGTTTTCATTTCAGTGTTCCCACAGAAAAGCATAAGTTGCTGGGTGCTGATATTAACGGCCCAAGTTTCAAGCACAAATGGGAAATGTTGATATTCATGCAGCACACACTTCATTAGGAATTAATGCTGCGCAGGGAAGATCTGCATGTTATTAGTCCTCGCTGAGTGTTATTATTTTTTTTAAAGAGTTATTTTCCTTTGCCGCTTCTAAAGGGAAGAAAACATTGTCATCTGCAAATTCCTAAGGCTTTGATCAAAATGACCAAAGCAGCAGGACACTGTCGCATAATAAACTCTGCTTGTTTGGGAGGGGTGCGATGTTGTGACATCTTTTTTTAAAAAGGGGGGCATCACAACTCTGTGGGGATACTTTCCGACTGACCTGGTTACTTTCAGCTTTTCCACCATTCCCAGCAAAACATAATCCCGTGATGACGAACCTATGACACGCATGTCACAGATGGCACGCCGAGCCATATCTGCTGGCACCCGAGCCATCAGCTCCAGCGCAGATGTGCATGCCAGCCAGTTGATTTTCGGCCTTCCAGAGGGCCGGGGAAGACTGTTTTTGCCCTCCCCAGGCTTCAGGAAAGCCTCCAGAGCATGGGGAAGGCAAAAACACCTAGAGGAAGTTCGTTTCTGGAGGCTTACCTGGAGCCTGAGGAGGGTGAAAATGGCCTCCCCCAGCCTCCCCTGGAGGAAATACCAAGCTCAGCTTGAAGGCGAGCAGTGTGGCATGCATGGGGAGTGGGTGGGGGCGGAGGTGTGTGGGAGGTTTTGCACACATATGCCTGTGGGGCGGGGAGCGCTTCGCATTATGAGTGCTGGCACGCAAGTGCGCTATTATGCCCGCCCCCGTGCATTTTTGGCACCCATCAACCAAAAGGTTCGCCATCACTGACATAATCCATATTCTTGTCATCTCAACAACTTTCCAAAATGGTCCTAGTTTGGAGAAGCTGTCTCACTCAGTCCCTGCTACTCCGTCGATGTTTTTATTGTTAGTAGTGAAGTTGTGTCGGACCCATGGGCAACATTCCTCCAGGCCTTCCTGTCCTCTACCACCCTCTGGAGTCCATTTAAGCTCCTATTGATGGCTTCGGTGACTCCATCCAGCCACCTCCTTCTCTGCCGTCCTCTTCTTTTGCCCTCAACCTTTCCCAGCACCAGGCTCTTCTCCAGTGAGTCCTTCCTTCTCATTAGGTGGCCAAAGTCTTTGAGTCTAATTTATCTAAAAGGAGGAGCTTGTGTTGGGCCACATCCAGACACAAAACATTTGATAGGAAATGTCTACCTACAATTTATTAAAGGTGTGAATACTATGGGTCCAGGCTGATCATTGTTCCTGGATCAAGGTAGCAACATAGCAGGATATATAAAAATTCATCTTTCCACTAAGATTTGAAATTCAGGAGAGGTAGATCTTGGTGTGTTTTTTTTTCATTTTGATTTTTGCAGAGTAAAAGTAGCTGGGAGCAGTAACTTGCCATTCATACGTTGTGTTTAGTATTGTGTACCATGTGTATTTTAAACATTTCAGCTGGACTTTGAAGAATCAGGATATATATGCATTTTTGCTGATAAATAAATGAGGGGATATTCATATTACATTATAACATAATGTATTATAATATTATATATATAATTTCTATAAATAGAATTTTGTATGGCGTGAATAACAATAATATCAGCAACAACAGTAGTAATACAGCTGTAGATACTTTATAATCTGTAGTGTAATTGAAAACAAATGTTGTAGACAATATTACTCAAGACAACAATGCCAAGCATATTAATTTCCCCCCCTTTTTTGTATATATGTCTTATGAATAAAACAGAATAAAAGGGTAACATGAACAGTTAATCAAGTCACATCCAAAAATGTGGACCATTGCCACTTATCATGCTGTTGACCTGAAGAGGACTTACTTCTGAGTAAATCGATATGGCAGCCTTTTCTAACCTGATGACCTCCAAATATGGTGGATGCCCATTATCCCAGCTGGCATAACTTTGACGACTGGTCATGGTGGAATTTGAAGTCCAGGCTGTGAAAGGCTGATGTACGATCCTCCTTTATGGTCAGAGTCGCAATTAAGGCACGATATCCTTGTGAAATTCAGTGGAAACACATCGCAATCACCTCTGTTCATTTCCTTCAATGGGCCAATTGCACCAAAGTCTCGCTGGGTCCATTTGCTCACTGTTGTGAGCACCAGGAAACAGGAATACGTTGATTTCCCACTCCCTGCCCCTCAGTTTGAGATTATTTCATTTGTTTGTTTGTTGGACTGGGGCATTTGGTTACTTGTCCGATGCAATGATGCCTTTGTTTTATAAAGCTACTGTACAATGTGGCCTTGCAGTTCATGAGAAATACAGTATCAAATAAACTTGAAGAATTGTATGCGTCCTTTGAAGTCCGCCTAATGAAACAGAAACATTCATTGATCACCTGATAATGTTTCCAGGGGCATCAAGGCACACAAAGCTGCAGGTGTGAGTGGTTGGGAGGTTGGTTGGATGAAGGCACCCTCTGTCTTGACTTGGCAGGATTTTTTTTAATGGGACTTGCATCAAGGACATAATAAGAAAGCCAAAGCTGATGAAAGATGAATGTATAATAATAGATGCTTGCAAGGGATTTAGAGCTCCTGGAGAAGCTGATGAACAGCATGAGAATATTTCAGTAGACTGATTATTTTAAGACTGTGGGTTTCAAGAGTTATCCAGGAATCTCTTGGTCTAAATATAAATGGATTGTTGTTGTTGTTAGATGCAAAGTCATGTCTAACTCATCGCGACCCCATGGACAATGTTCCTCCAGGCCCTCCTGTCTGCTACCATCCTCTGGAGTCCATTTAAGCTCACACCAACTGCTTTGGTGACTCCATCCAGCCACCTCATTCTCTGTCATCCCTTTCTTCTTTTGCCCTCAGTCTTTCCCAGCATGAGGCTCTTCTCTAGGGAGTCCTTCCTTCTCATCAGGTATCCAACATATTTGTGTTTCCTCTTCAGGATCTGGCCTTCTAAAGAGCAGTCAGGGTTGATCTCCTCTAGGACGGACCGGTTGGATCGCCTTGCAGTCCAAGGGACTCGCAGGAGTCTTCTCCAGTACCAAAGTTCAAAGGCCTCCATTCTTTGGCGCTCAGCCGTTCTTATGGTCCAACCTTCACAGCCATCCATTGCAACTGGGAAAACCATCGCCTTGACTATACACATTTTTGTTGGCAAGGTGATGTCTCTGCTTTTTAGTATGCTCTCTAGATTTGCCATAGCTTTCCTCCCCAGGAGCAAGCGTCTTTTACTTTCTTGGCTGCAGTCCCCATCTGCAGTGATCTTGGAGCCCAGGAAAATAAAATCTGTCACTACCTCCATTTCTTCCCCATCAATTTGCCAGGAATTGAGAGGGCCAGATGCCATGATCTTAGTTTTCTTAATGTTGGATTTCAAGCCAACTTTTGCACTCTCCTCCACTCACATCAAGAGGCTCTTTAGTTTCTCTTCACTTTTCGCCATTAGGGTGGTATCATCTGCATATCTGAGGTTGTTAATATCAATGGATATCAAATATATCAAATGCCATGACATTAAAAACTAATACAAGGGCCCTCTTTCTTTCATTTGAACAGAGTTGAGATGCTTCTGTGGTTCAGGTCATGGGATCCAGAATCAGTCATTCTTCCAGTTGATGTTTGAACTATGTTTCCTTCAGATATGCTAGAATGCAGTGCCTCAGTTAATCAGCTAGGGCTTGATTCTATTCTATTCTATTCTATTCTATTCAAAAAGAAGATCACTCATATATACATTGCAGCATAAATGGTTTATTGAAGTCTATACACAAGAATTTGGTCAACTAATATCCAGCACTAAATTGGCACTATGTAAAAGACAAAGGGATCTGGGCTTTGATTTATTGTGGCAATGCAAAAATTCTAAACCGATGACATCTTTAACTCTGCCCCTCCAGGTCTGCCTGCTTGTCTCCTACAGGGATGGTTGGAATTGGAGCCTCATCATAGTGAAATGTATCAGGCTGGAGAAAGTGTGCCCATAGGAACATCCAAGACTGGATGTGATTGGAAGGCTATGAGATTTGCCCGTGTGATTATGTCTGTTGTAGTAAATAAATCAGTTGAATATGAGAGTAACACTTCATGAATTAACCATGAGGGTGATCTGCACTAGCTGTTGAGGAATCGCTCAATATTTACACTCTCCAAGGTGCAGTCCTCCTACATCTAAAAGGCCTTATGGGAGCTCCAGTCACTGTAGATGATTACCTGTCCTTATCCATTACCTCTAAATGGATAAAATCAACTCAGCCATATATCATCATCATCCACTTATTAGGCTAAGTGCAATCCTGGACACCTGCACCTACTGTAACTCCCATTGTCAAGTTCTCAAAACAGGGTGTATTATTTGTTAGTTTTGTAATCACATTTTGGGAAACACAGAGGCATCATTTGGAATGAATTACTCATTGGAAAAGAACTGGTGCAGCCCTCCTAGTATATTTTGAGTCATTGCCTCATATACAGCATCGAAAAAGATAAAGATTTTCCCTATCGAGTCGTGCCTGAATTAAGGGGCCGGTGTTCACCTGTTTCTTAGCCAAGGGAGCCAGCATTGTCCAAAGACATTTTGTGGTCATGTGGCCACATAATATCACACCACAGCACAGAGCATGCAGCGAAACACACAACACTGTTACTTTCCCACTGAAGTATCTATTTATCTACTCACATGCGCATGTTTCAAATTGTACAAAGAAGAGGTTCTCATCCCATCATATAGCTCTTGGGTCTCAAATCCAGCTTCTTAATGGCTGAGCCATTATGCCCCCACTCATATATAAACACACAAAACTACCCTGATGTAAAAAAAAGATGTGGGGACTCTAGAAAGAGTGCAGAGAAGAGCAACAAAGATGATTAGGGGACTGGAGACTAAAACATATGAAGAACGGTTGCAGGAACTGGGTAGGTCTAGTTTAATGAAAAGAAGGACCAGGGGAGACATGATAGCAGTGTTCCAATATCTCAGGGGTTGCCACACAGAAGAGGGAGTCAAGCTATTCTCCAAAGCACCTGAGGTCAGGACAAGCAACAATGGGTGGAAATTAATCAAGGAGAGAAGCAACTTAGAACTAAGGGGAAATTTCCTGACAGTTAGAACAATTAATCAGTGGAACAACTTGCCTCCAGAAGTTGTGAATGCTCCAACATTGGGAGTTTTTAAGAAGATGTTGGATAACCATTTGTCTGAAGTGGTGTAGGGTTTCCTGCCTAAGCAGGGGGTTGGACTAGAAGACCACCACGGTCCCTTCCAACTCTTCTATTTCTATTTCTATTCCCTTCTCAGTCACCCAGATTCCAGGGTTTGAATACTTTCCACATTTCACAGCTGTGGATACAAACCACAGCTCAGCTACTGACATAATAAATTTCTTGGGCTCATCATTCTGATGGAATGATCCCCACTGAGCTAACCAAGAACTGGGCTTCAATTATACACCTGTATGCAGGTGTTTCCAATTAATATCCAGGTTCTTGACATTATAGAAACTACTTTGTCTTTTGCTTTGCTCATCTGTTTATTGCATGGAGGCTACATTTTGGATGGTTCTTCTCTTTTCTCTTCTTTCCTTCCTTCCCTCCTTTGTTCCTCCCTCCCTCCCTCTCTCCCTTCCTGCCTGCCTGCCTGCATGCTCTTTTTTTACTTCAGAAATTAGGTCTGTGAACATGTTATAATAGTGACATGGTTTGATTCACTGGAAATGAAAATAGAAAAAGACAGACATAGATATTAAACAGTTCCCTACAAGAAGGATTGCACTGTGCTTGAGATTCAGTGCCTGTTCTTTCTCTCTCTTTCAAAGAAAAAAAGTCTCCATAGATTTTGTGGCCATGAAATTATCTCTATTTTTGACAAGCAGTTAAATAGTTCTTCCTTCTTTCTAAAGAATGGAAAATGCGACATACAAGAAGTAGCAATTGAACAAGGATTTTTCAAGATTTCCCAGCTGCATCATCAGTGGTGGGATTCAGGTTTTTTTTACTACTGATTCTGGGGGCGTGGCTTTGTGGGCTTGGCAGGGGAAGTTTACTGCAAAATCTCCATTCCCTCTCCACCCCACTAACCTGCATTCCAGCTCTGTTCTCCTGTTCAGGGCAACAAAAGAAGATCAGTCGGGAAGCAGCAGGGGCGTGGCCAGCCTATTTGCCGGTTCTGCAAACTACTCAAAATTTCCACTACCGGTTCTTCAAAACTGGTCAGAACTGGCTGAATACCACCTTTATGCATCATGTCAGTTAGATGAATGCAAGAGAAAGAGGGAGAGGCAGGGAGGGGGAGAGGGGGAGAGGGGGAGAAGGGGAGAGAGGGGGAGAAGGAGAGAGAGGGAGAAGGGGAGAGAGGGGGAGAAGGAGAGAGAGAGAGAGAGAGAGAGAGAGAGAGAGAGAGAGAGAGAGAGAGAGAGAGAGAGAGAGAGAGAGAGAGAATTTTCTCCATGATCCAAAACTTTTCTGCATTCTGCAAGTGAAGGCTAACAAAAGTAGTGCAGAATTACATCCATACAATAAAGACTATATGTAGGCCAAGATCAATGACTTTTGGGTTCTTCTTTCTCTGAGCTTCCTTGTTTTCTTACAGATATTTTATTACCAAATTAGATAACATCATCAATGCCTTAACTATGCCCTTCTAGAAAGGATCTCTGTAAGGTATGATCTATCCTGACAACCTTTGCCAAGGAAAATTTTTCTTTTGACTGGGTTTGGCCTTAGGCCAAAGACACTTACACACCCTTCTACTAACACAACCTCACCAATTAACAAATGAGCTATTATCTTCTGGCTGTTTCAAAAAGTCTGCCAAGTCCCTCTCAAAATGACAGGAAGGTATCTTTGCTGTTAGTGTGACTGGGTGTAATTAAAAAATAGGCGACAGTTGGCTTTGGACATTATTCCACCGATCTTTTGTTCAGCATAATGGAATAATTCATGACCAGCTTTGCCAGTTGCTATGCTACTGGAATTGTCTTTCTTTCTTTTTCTTTTTTCTTTATTAAAAAATAGCAAATAGCCCTGTGCAGGAAATGTCAAATGAGTGCCAACTAGGGGGTATTACTATTAGATGCATTGCAAAAATCTTCAATACCACGAGGCCAACAAAATAATTCCATTCTGCTTCAGGTGCTGGAAAGGACAAATCCTCTCATTATAAGAAAGCATTTCTGCAAAGCTGCCAATGGCTTCTCTGAGAGAAAATAAAAGGCCTAGTTCTAAAATGTTTTCCCAAGGTGGAATCATTCCGTGGTGGCGCAGTGGTTAGAATGCAGTATTTGCAGGCTAACTTTGACGATTGCCGGAAGTTTGATCCTGACTGGCTCATGGTTGACTCAGCCTTCCCTCCTTCCAAGATCAGTAAAATGAGGACAAAGATTGTTTGGGGCAAGAGGCTGACTCTGTAAGCCACTTAGAAAGGGCTGTACAACACTGTGAAGTGGTATATAAGTCTACGTGCTATTGCTAACAAAGCCATAGCGGTGCGGTGGTTAGAATGCAGTATTGCAGGTTTATTCTGCCGGCTGCCAGCTGTTCGATCCTGACCGGCTCATAGTTGACTCAGCCTTCCATCCTTCCGAAGTGGGTAAAACGAGGGCCCAGATTATTGGGGGCAATATGCTGACTATGTCAACTGCTTAGAGAGGGTTGTAAAATACTATAAGTGGTATGTAAGTGAATTTCCTATTCCTATTCCTATTGTATTCAAGAGGTCCCACCGCTAAAACAAGTTGGATTGGATAGCCATATATTCTCAAGATGGCAGCAGTAATCTGTATGTTTTCAAATGTTCATTCACGTGTTCAAAAATTACTCCTCTAACATTCTTCAAGGATGACTTTTGAAGATCCAGAGACACTCTGAACAAATGGAGTTATCTGGTTGCTTCTGCTCTTTGCGATTGTGATGACACGCAGACAACAATACATATGTATACCTGCCCTTTGTGCCCAGATCAGTGTATATTTGAGTACAAAAGCACAAAAGAACACAATTAATATTGTTTTGTTTCTGGGCAAGGTCTGTTTCATTTGTACATATTTTAATCAGTTGTTACGCGAATTGTGTTCTTTTGTGCTGCCATGAGGTACTCAAACATACACTGCAGTTGATACGTTAGTAACATGGTTGTTAAGGGAATCTGATTTCCCTATTGATTTTAGTTGTCAAAAGATTGCAAAAAGTGATCACATGATCTTGGAACATAGCAACGGTCATAAGTAGGAACCAATTGGCAAGCACCTGAATTTTGATCACACAATTGTGGGGATGCTACAAAGCTCGTCAGTGTGAAAAATGGTCATCGGTCACTTTTTTCAGTGCTGTTGTAACTTTGAACAGTCACTAAGTGAGCTGTTGTAAGTTGAGAACTAACCCTGTTGCACATGAAAGAAGTTCTTCGTCAGTATTTATCTGAAATACTCTTCAACTAGAAGAGAGCTTTTGCGAAAATATACTGAGTAGTGGGAAGGTAGGGAAAAGGGTGTTGTAGCTGTCCTTTTGTCATTAACAAGTAGTGATTCTAAATTCAATTGCTCTTCCTCCTACAATGTTTTCCTGAATTTGTCTTCAGTCACATCAGAGTACATGGAAATAATTGCGTTTTTGAAAGTATCTCCGTGTTAACAACAAAAGGACAGCTACAATACCCTTTTCACTATAAGGGCTGCCTTCTACTCAGTATATTTTTCCCAAACAAAACCTCTCTTCTAGTTGAAGAGTATTTCAATATCAAATAAACACTGACAAAGGACTTCTTTCATGTGGAAAACCTATGGCCAGATTTCCTTCTCATTATTATTGTTAGACTTCCTCCTTGACAATCTTTTCATAAGCTCTATCAGGAAAATAATTGTTTGATGGAAGAGAGGGAGAGAAGGGGAAAGAGAGAGGGAGGGAGGGAGGGAGGGAGGGATGGAAAATAGATGAGATAGATTAGTTGGGTAAGTAGACAGACAGACAGACAGACAGACAGACAATGGATGATAGATGAGATTGATTGATAGATAGACAAATAGACAGACAGACAGAAAATGATTGATAGATGAGATAGGTAGGTAGGTAGGTAGGTAGGTAGGTAGGTAGGTAGATAGATAGATAGATAGATAGATAGATAGATAGATAGATAGATAGATAGATAGATAGATAGATAGATAGATAGATAGATAGATAGATGATGGATGTTAGATAGATTAAGCATAGATGGATTAAGTAGGCAGGCAGGCAGGCATATAATGGAAAATAGATGATAGATAGATAGATAGATAGATTGGGTGGGTGGGTGGGTGGGTGGGTGGGTGGGTGGGTGGGTGGTTGGTTGGTTGGTTGGTTGGGTGGGTGGGGTGGGTGGGTGGGTGGGTGGGTGGATGATGGATGTTAGATTAGACAGACAGACTAGGTAGACAGACAGACAGACAGACAGACCGACCGACCGACCAGTGGGGCAGGAAGCTGGCCAACACCAAGAGTGGGATCCCCAGATGCATTGTTGCCTAGGAGCACAACGTTGCCTAGCCTTGCTTTACACCTTATTTAAGGACTTGGTTGCAATTAGACTATTGTTGAAGTCATAGCCATCTCTCCAGGGAAATTATACTGGGAACTGTCCAAGGTACTGCTTAAGCCCATTTTCGCTGATCTGACGTGACACACTTGCTAATTGCTTGTAGCATCTTCCCACCAGTCTCTCACCTTCTGGCTTGCTCAGCAGGAGCTCACAGTTTTGCTGGACACACATATCCACCCACACACAACCCCCAAAAAGAGAGAGTAAAAGAAGCTGACTTGCCCAGGCCACGTAACAGTTCTCATTGGCAGTCCATTAAGGAAGATTCCCCTCCCAGGGTCTTTGGTATTAATATTAACGTTGTGCATTGTAACATTTGGATCGCTTATTTAATCTCTCTGGTTGTTATTTCCATGCGACTCCTCTGGATTTCGTTTTGCATTTTTATTGTGTGGCATGAAAAAGTCATAACTTAAAATCCTATTAGTTGCTTGAACCTATGGTTTTTTAATTACAACTAGACAAACTATGCCCTGTGACTCAGCATTTCAGAGATATTTTCTTACCAGATTCCTTAGTGCCGTGATGGCGAACCTATGGCACGCGTGCCACAGGTGGCACATGGAGCCATTTATCAGGGCACGCGAGGCTTGCCCTGTCAGCTGGCCAGCACGCTGGCCAGCTGACTTTGGCCTTCTTTTGAGGCCATTTTTCATCCTCTGGAGTCTTCAGGAGCTTTCCTGAAGCCTCCAGAGCATGAAAAACCGGCCCTATGGGCAAGCTGGAAGTTCAGGAACGGACTTCTGGTTTGCTGGTGAGGCTGGTTTTAGCCCTCCGGAGAGTTCAGGAGCCCTCAGGAGGCTTCCCTAAAGGTTCTGGAGGACAAAAAACGACACTGTGAGCAAAAGGACTTTCGGTGAAAGCCTCTGGAGTCTGGGGAGGGCGAAAAAACAGCACCAAAAGCGGGCTGGGAGACTGATTGCATGTGTATGCACGCATGAGGGGGGCATGCACATAGTATTATGGGTGTGGCACGCCCACACACAACCCCCCTGCACTCCCCCCACTTTTGGCACGTCAGCCACAAAAGGTTCACCATCACTGCCTTAGTGCCTTTAACAATGACAGAGGCTTCTAATGTATTGCTTTCACTGGAAAAGCTGGGATTTATATTCAGAGATTATGTGCCTTGAAAAGAGCCCATGTCGAACTGCGTAACACAGCAGAGGAAATCATTTATGACATTTCTGTCTAGATTGGAGGAGCGTTGTGGTGGCCTAGAGGTAGAGCTCTCGTCTCACAATCAGGAGGCTGTGTGGTCGATCCTAGGTAGAGTCAGATATTTCTCTCTCTGGGCACAATATATCTGCTGGACACAAAACCCCGCATTGGTGACAGGAAAGGCATCTGGCCATTAAAACACTCTGCTAGCTCCATTCAGTTGCCCAGACTCCACCCTGCAAGGGATTATGGGGTCGTTAAAAGAAGATGATGATTGCTATCTAGACGGAGTGCAGAATGCACATCTCCAGTATCCAAGAGCCATTCATGTCGATCCAATGTCTGAACTTCCATGGCTTGAGTTCTTTGACCTTTGAGCTCCAGATCTTGCTTGGCCCTAATGCATCCCATTGTAGAACTTGTGTATGATCTTAGATTGTTGCTCCTCAATTGTAAGGAGGACTATTTTTTAATGCATTCCCTGGGCATCCCTAGAGTAAGATGTTGTGGCCTGCCAGTGACCTACAGAACTTGCAGAAGGGGAGGTTGGGGAGGGACATGGGCAAGTCCTGGAGTCTGGGGAAGGCTCGGATGAGGGCTCTGTGTCAGAGGCAGAGAAGGGGCCAGAGCCATATACCAGCTATCAGCTGCCTTCAGAGTCAGACATCAGTGAGGCAGATGAACAGCTGGAGCCTGTTCCCAGTGTCTGCATGTGCAGAGTTGCCAGGCGAGGGGAACAGCTAAGGAACAAGGGTCGACTTGGGAGTAAGGCCACAGGTGGATGATGAAAGGCCCCTCCCAGAGGAAATAAAAGAGGAACAAAAGGGGAGTGGAGCTTGCAGGAGACAATTAGTTCGCTTAATTGGTTCGTGACTCTCCGAGACTCCTTGCCGAGTTTTGCAGATATTGGCCTGGCAGCTTTGCAAGCCAGATAAGGTCTGTGACTGTAAATCCTCCCTTGAAAGACTTTGCTGGATGTGAATGAGCAGAATCCACAGTCAATTAATAAAAGGGCTTTTTTGTCGGGACCAGGAGTTGGCTTCATGATCTCGGGAAGCCTCGGTCAGAACATAGGGCCCTGTTTTCTGATTCTTGTTCTGTTTTGCGAAGAAAGGGAGAAACCAAGAGGATGTATTGTGAACTCTTCAAAATTCTTGGCCTTGGATGGGAAGATATGAACTCACCTCCTTCTCAAATGGGCACGAGAGCCTCTACACGAATCTGCACCTGTTACATGACTGAAGGCCGAAGACCTAAACGTGGCAGCGAAGGAACATTTGGTGCGTCTCGCGTCTTAGTTGTGACAGACACAGAGCTCTGGATGATGCGATAGCTAATGCTCTGTCAGGAGCATTGACAAACACATCTAAATTCATTTCTGGATCCTTCAGCTTGTTTCCATAAAGCCTTCGTTCACCATTGGCCATGCTGCACAAGCTTTACTGAGTAACGCCTCTTGCTAATGCACTTTCTTGGCAGCCCAGCAAAATGTCAGCAGACAAAATGATTCTTGTGTCTGCCTGTTGCTGCAATCAACACCTCCTCCAGTATACAAGAATCCCATTTTCCCAATAGTACACAGCTCTTCTACTGCCAAAAGTTGATCTTTCAATTCCACTTTTTTAGGATTACTCAGTCGACATTTTCATGCCCTTAGATTTTCACCTTTCATTTGGTGATTGCTCTGCTGAAAGCCAAATGGACCCAATATTAATTTCATAAACACTGTGTTTCCCCAAATATAAGACCGGGTCTTATTGTGAAGCTCCCAAGAGAAAACCCCAATGAAATCACGGGAGACAAAGTTAGAAAAACATCCATTTATTAGGATTAACATCTTGGCTGAGCCTCCGGTGGAGCCAGAACTGAAAAACATTTCATGGCGTTTGAACTTTATCCCCCTATGTCTCCTCCCCTCTGCCTGGTCATAAATCACGTTAACCAATTAGCAATGAAATTAAATCTATGCATGCACATTCACCGGTCATCTTGAGATTCCATTCCGACCACAGGAATGTTTGGAATTCACATTTTTCAATGTCAGCTTGATAGTTGTTATAGTGATGGTCTGCAAGCTGACACTTATTTTTCTGCCACCAAATAGGCACCATGGTCTTATTTTGGGGGGAAGTCTTCCACTGACTCATCTCACAATGGCGGCACCGACAGCCCTGCCCAGCAAGAACTCGCTGCCAACCCACTTCTTCTGGGACTGCTTGTCACTGCTTGCGGGCATCACCCGCCAGCCTGTGTTTTGCCATCAGGAAATTCCCAGCCCAGCATATATAATGCTCAGGATACCCTGTGCCTTTTGGTACTGTCTGTGGGGTTTTCGTGGCAATGATACTGGAGTGGGTTACCATTTCCTTCTCCAGTGGGTCACGTTTTTGTCAGAGCTCCCTGCTATGACCTGCCTGTCTTGAGTGGCCCTGCACCGCATAGCTCATAGCTTCATTGGTTTGTAGAGTTATGGTAATAATGATACAAATTTGTTGATTAATAGAAACATTTGCTTTCTGTAACACACATATATTATGCCTTGTATTTGTAATGTATATGCTTGCATGCTGTGGATTCCTTTGTGTCCTGTGGCTGATTTCCTGGGGTCCTGTTATTGGGGTCTGTAAGATATCTGGCAAATGTCAAATCCTGTGATAAGATCGGAAATCTTCATATGCCACCTCTGCTTCCTTAAGGAAAAGAGAAGATGCTCTCAAATTCCAGTTTGTGGTGCTAAATGGGCAATTAAGCAAACAGAGAAGGGAAAAGATAACAAACCTTTTGAGCCAGGAAGGATACAAATCTGAGTTAAGATATATGATCCATGTTTTACAATGTTAGGTTATATGACTTAAGGGTTTGACTTGAAGTTTACAATGTTGATTAGAGTGATTTAGAATGTTAGGTTATATGACTTAAGGTTTGACTTGGAAGTTTACAATATCGCTAGATATATGGCTAGAGAGTAATTAGAATTCGAAGAAGAAAGATCCTTTTGAAGATCAAACATCTTTTCGTGTATAAGAAAGGACCCTGCGTAGTTGACTTTGGTAGATCTTTCCCACCATGTCCCTTGTACATGGGTTTGGGATTTTTTACCCAGAACTTTAACTTTGATCAAAGAATAAAGTCTGTTTTCTCTGTTATTCAAGCCTCCGTTTAAGTCTCTTGTTTGGCTCATTGTGACTTGAACGTTTTCTAAGGGTCTCAATGTATTTTCAAAACCTTACAGGTTCATAGGTTTCCTATAGACAAATAGGAACCACCTTTGGTGGGAAGGGGACAGCGTTCCCTGCGCCTTCAGCATTTAGTCATACTGGTCACAAGACCATGGAGACGTCTTCGGAAAGCGCTGGCTCTTTGACTTTGAAACGGAGATGAAAACCGCCCCCTAGAGTCTGGAACGACTAGCGCATATGTGTAAGGGGGAACCTTTACCCTTTAGCTATATTGAAAGGGACTAGTTCTCCGTTCTCCTGCTCCTTCCTATTTAAGCCGAATTCCTCTTAAGCAGCCCTTCCAAACATAGTCAGAGTAGCAAAAGGTTTGGTTCAGTGCACGCCTCAGAAACGTGGAGCCCATGTGGCGAAAGCTCTCGCTGAACAGCTGTCGTGGTAGGGAGCGTATCTATACATCAGTATCTGCCACAATGGCCACAGCCGGTCACCGAACGCTCAACAAAAGCCAAAGGCGGTTCGGGAAATTTGTGTGCCACCATCCCTCGGAGCTCCCTAGGTGGTTTCGTGTCTCATCTGTGCAGGATGGATGCTCGGAGGGAAAGCTATGAGCTCTGATCATCTGCCCTTTTATGATGGAAGAATACCGATGTGAGTTACAGAAGCACACTTGGAGGTAAAACAAAAAACAGTGCAAGGAATCAGGACTCGTCTTTTCCTGTCAACTTCCTGTTTACCCTCTTTAATTAAGATCACTTTAAATGTGGTTACATATGTTAATGCCTTCAAAGCAATGTTAGCTGGGACAGGAACTTAGAAGGGAGCAAGACCGCCTCCTACCAAATACTTCCCTCTCCCACAGAGAGGGCCTCCTCAGAGTGCCGTCAGCCAGTCCATGCCGGCTGGTGACTCCCAGGGGGAGAGCCTTCTCTGTGGCAACTCCTGCCCTCTGGAATGACCTGCCCCCCCGACCTCCGCACATCTACGGACCTGCACCTGTTCCGCCGAGCCCTGAAGACCCATCTTTTTCGTGCGGCCGGCCTGGTGTAGCTTTTTAATCTGATTTTATTGGGGTTTTATTGTACATTTTAGAGCAGGCTTAGAATGTAATTTATTTTTAGCATAGGTATTTACATTGATGTTTTTACTGTTGTTTTTATCATTGCCTGTTCACCGCCCTGAGTCCCGCAAGGGAGAAAGGGCGGTATACAAATTCGAATAAATTGAAATTGAAATTGGTGGCAGCTCTTGCAACAGAATGCTTTTTGGAGATCTGATTTTTTTTGCAAAGCAGGCATTATTGAACCTTCAGTTCTGCTCTCCAAGGCATTTAGCTCTTTTAACTATTACTACTCCCCCTCCCCTTCCTCCTCTTCCTTCCCTCCCCTCCTCCTCACCATCCTCATCATTCGTATCGTCTTCCTCCTCCTTCTTATCCTTTTTCTCCACTGTAGAAGGAAATAGAATAGAATAGAATAGAATAACAGAGTTGGAGGGACCTTAGAGGTCTTCTAGTCCAACCCCCTCCTCAGGCAGGAAACCCTATACCATTTCAGACAAATGGTTATCCAACATCTTCTTTAAAACCTCCAGTGTTGGAGCATTCACAACTTCTGGAAGCTTTCAACTTACAACAGCTCATTTAGTGACTGCCAGCACTGTCTGAAGATGTCTCCGTGGTCATGTGGCCGGCATGACTCAACACCGAAGGCACATGGAACACTGTTCCCTTCCCACCAAAGGTGGTCCCTATTTTTCTACTTGCATTTTTTACGTGTTTTTGAACTGCTGGGTTGGCAGAAGCTGAGACAAGTCACGGGAGCTCACTCCATTATGCGGCGCTAGGGATTCGAACCTCCAACCTTTCTAATCAACAAGCTCAGCGTCAGCCACTGTGTCCCTTTTCTTCATAATAGCCTTCTGGGTTTTTTCTCTATTTTTTAATTTCTTTTGGGTTTGTGTACACCTTCCTCCCTTCTCTTCTGTGCCATCCATTCACCTGCCATCCGTATTCCGCCTTGCCCTGCAAAGTTTGGTTTCTGCAAGGGCACAGAAGGAGGTCAAGGTGACAGGCTGTTTTTAGGAAAGGAACAGCTGAGTTTTGGCAAGATGGGGACGGCAAAGTAGCCAACAGGCTGTCACTCAACTCCCGCTGCTGAAGCATGTTTGCGTAAGCCTTGTGAGAGGAAAGATTCATTTGGCCACAGAGCCAGTGAACTCCTGAGCAAACATAGCCAATGAAAAGATCCCCTCCCTCCCCATTTCTCCGCCAAGAATGGAGGATTCTAAAATACCGTTTCTGAAGAAAGCTCTCGGTGTTACAAAGCCAAAATATGGAGACTTGATTTGGAAGCAATTCAATCCAATCTTTGAATGTTGTCCGCTCTCTGAATTGGACCAATGATTTGGTTCAGATTATTGAATTACATACTCCTGAATCAACATGATGAGTGCAGAAAAGAGCAACCAAGATGTTTAGGGAACTGGAGACTAAAACATATGAAGAACGGCTGCAGGAGCTGGGTATGTCTAGTTTGATGAAGAGAAGGACCAGGGGAGACATGATAGCAGTGTTCCGATATCTCAGAGGGTACCACAAAGAAGAGGGAGTCAAACTATTCTCCAAGGCACCTGGGGGCAGGACAAGAAGCAATGGGTGGAAACTAATCAAGGAGAGAAGCAACTTAGAACTAAGGAGAAATTTCCTGACAGTTAGAACAATTAACCTCTGGAACAGCTTGCCTCCAGAAGTTGTGAGTTGTGAAAGTTGTTGTGAGAACATTTGGTGTGTGTGTGTAGGTGCGTGTGTGTTTACATAAATCAACTTCCAAAATTGAGTCACTTCTATCATTTCATTTGAAGCCTCTGATTGATGCTCCAAACCAACAATTATCTATATATGGTTGTGTGTGTGTGTGTGTGTGTGTATGTTCCAGCATAACTCTGAACCACCTCGAGCAATTTCAACCAAACTTGGTACACAGATGACTTGATCTTGGAAAGAAAATACTGTGGGGGTAAGACACCCCGAACACCCCTCGGAATGGGGGTAGTTCTGTTATGATACAGCTTGTTGTGCCTTAAAATGGCTTCTACCGTACTGCCGCAAAATGGCTTCAACTATACAGTGCACTGGAATTGCCATGGTAACGGCTTCACAGTATTCCACAAGGGGGATCCCTCTGGTAAGGGAGAAAATCCAACATTAGAAATTACCTTTGGGCTGGGATTAAAGGAAGGGCAACATAAAAACAAAAAGGAAAAGGGGAAAAAAGCAGATTTTAAAGAGTGGTTTGAAATATTGCCCTCTAACCTTGAAGCTTCTGCAGATTTATCAGAAAACCTGATTCCCTGTCCATTTTCGGTCAGTAAACAAAACTTCAGGGTGTTTTTTTAAATCTTACTCATCTGTACTTTCTGTCTTTTGTTCCAATATCCTTTAAGGCCTTTGACTTTCTCAAAGCTTTTATCACCTCCCAAATTTCCTGTCCCAGAAATATAGAGAACATGATTTCTATTTTTTTTTTTAAAGAAGACCGTCTTTTATAAGTGACGGGCTCTGTCCTTGCATAGCGCCTAAAGGTATCCATTTGTTTTTCTCTGTTTAGTGAACGATCGTCCTCAAACTTCTCTTTCTCGTGTGAATGCCAGCTTGGGAGCTAAGAGTTGGAGTTAAGAACAGGGTTAAGGTTTTATGGGATTTGTGGGGTTTGGAATTGTGGGAAGCCAGCCCCCCTCCTAGAAGCGTGAAATATTTTGAGGAATATTAAAAAGGTGGAATATTATATTTCCCTAAATGAGAAATGAAGAAACATATTTTTTTGAAGGCAGGAAGCAGACTCACTCTTAATAGCTCCCCCACAGCAGATATGTTGTGTCCATTAAGGAAGACTGGGCCAGTTGCATTATGGGAAATTCATAGTTAGATTTATTTATTTTTTAATTAAAATGTGAAGACCCCCCCCCCCGATTCCTTGATGTATGAGATATACAGTGATCCCTCGTTTTTCGCGGCTTCATGTTTCGCGGCTTCAGTACTTCGCGGGTTTTTCAAAAATACAGAAAAAAATGCATCGGTAGGAGGCAAGCGCCCCCTAGTGCTTGCTTTAAACGATGTCCACCAACTCAAGTTTCCGGTGCGAATCCTACTTCGCATCTGAAGACAGTGCTGGTCATGTGGCCGGCATGACTCAATGCCGAAGGCACATGGCGAATGCTATTACCTTCCCACCAAAGGTGGTTCCTATTTTTCTACTTGCATTTTTACATGCTTTTGAACTGTTAGGTTGGCAGAAGCTGGGATAAGTAACAGGAGCTCACTTCGTTATGCAGCACTAGGGATTCAAACCGCTGAACAGCCAACTTTTCTGATCGACAAGCTCAGCGTCTTAGACAAAAGCAAAAAAAAAAGAGAATATACTGAACTATTCAATAGACATGACAAAGCTGACAACATAAAACGGAGAGCCCTCAACCATCTCATCCCAAGGCTTGGGAGGATAATGTGATGACCTACGATTGATGTAAGGTGGATGGGACAATGCACAGGGCCAACTCACCGTACCCAACTCACCACAGCTCACCATGGCCAACCCTCTGCGCCCAAGTTGTCACTGTGGGACAACTTGCTTCAGGACAATTCAACAATTCAGTTCAATGCTTTAAAATGATTAAACCTGCATTTTATTTTTTGCTATTTACATTTTATTTTCTCTCTCATTTTGCAACCTTTCTTTGATGATTCTATTCCACCGTTTCTTCTTCAATATTAGTGAAACTGTTGTCCTGCAGCGAATTGGGTGTGGCGAGAAAGGTTGTATAATGGAGCCAAACTCACTTAAGAAATGTCTCACTTTGCAACAGAAATGTTGAGCTCACCTGTGGTGCTAAGTCCTGTAGAAGGAACATCTAAGGAGACATGGCAAACCTCCAATGGATTTCTCCAAATCTGCTTGCATTTCCCGCTTCCCTGAATTTTCATTTCCTGCCTTAAGGAATGGCATAATTTAGGATGTGTGAGTGTGTTCCTCTTTTCTTTTCTTTTTTTAGTGACAGTTTTATTCCGTTTTTGCCCCTTCTTATCTTGGATCATTAACCAGCTTCCTAAAATAAAATGTGATTGGCGAAGCTTGTTGGCATATGACGCAATGTAAGATTGCATCTCAACTGGCACATTTAGGGATATATTATTTTCTTTCGGTTGCAATTTTATTTTTTTTCCTCCTTCTTAGTATTTTCTATAACACAAAGACACACACGTAGAACAGGCAAGAAATTAAAGCACCAAAAGGCTCTTTCACGCCCAGAGAATAGCCAATGCATCAAAAAACTATCAATCTGTAAATAAATCGAAGTATCCCTCAAAGATATAGCATCTATGACCTAGTTTGCACATTGTACAAGATCATGATTTAGGTAAAGGTAAAGGTAAAAGTTCCCCTGGCACATATGTGGTAGTCATTCCCAACTCTAGGGGGTGGGGCTCATCTCCGTTTCAAAGCTGAAGAGACAGCGCTGTCTAAAGATGTCTCTTCAGACATTTTTGCAACCCCCGCTAAGCGGTTTACAGAGTCAGCCTCTTGCCCTCAACAATCTGGGTCCTCATTTTGCCCACCTCGGAAGGATGGAAGGCTGAGTCAACCTTGAGCCTGTGAGGATCAAACTCATGACAGTGGGCAGAGTGAGCCTGCAATTCTGCATTCTAACCACTGTGCCAGCATGGCCCTTCCTTCCTTGCAATAGCAAATACTTATATACTGCTTTACAGTGCTTTTATAGCCCTCTCTAAGTGGTTTACAGAGCCAGCTTCTTGCCCCCAACAATCTGGGTCCTCATTTTGCACACCTCGAAAAGATGGGAGGCTGAGTCAACCTTGAGCCTGGTGAGATTCGAACTGCCAAATCGCAGGCAGCCGGCAGTCAGCAGAAATAGCCTGCAGGACTGCACTCTTACCACTGCGCTGCCGTTACTATCAGTTTTTAATTCTGCCACTACCTAGAGTCCCCATGTGTGCGTTGGGCAGCCACATAAATCTATTTAGTAAAACAGATAAACAAATATTTATATTGATTCCCCCACCCCATTGGAATGCACTAGAAACAAGCCCAGCATTGATGATGAGGGAATGCTGAACGGCTGCAGGCAGGAATTCTTGCTTTTATCTGCCAAGTATTTTCTAGGGAGTGTGCCAAGGTTTGTAATCCCCTAGTTCATTGTAACATGACCTGCTGCTTCTTTTCAGACCCAGAGGCATTGTCTGGCAGGCACCCACTCTCCCAATTAGCGGCAGCCCTTGCGGGCTTTATGTAGAAAAATAGTCATGAACGCAACAAGCATTTACCAAGTCTTGAGTGCAAAAGGCTGGATCCCCTCACCTATTTGCTAGTCGTTCCCGACTCTAGGGGGCGGTGCTCATCTCTGTTTCAAAGCCAAACAGCCAGCGCTGTCCGAAGATGAATCTGTGGTCATGTGGCCGGCATGACTAAATGCTGAAGACACACAGAATGCTGTGACCTCACCAGATCCTGACTCTCCCTCCCAGATTCCATCGAGAAATAGAGTTGGGGATGGGGGAGAGCGTGGCCCATCATGGCATCTCATGAGCCACCGGGATGTTAATTTGTGGCAGGAAGACCATTTATTATTCACCGCAGCTCCTTGCTATCTCCACTTTGTGTCACAAAACACCCAGGGCTGTCAACTACGCTGCGCCCTTGACAGCTTGCGTCTACGGAGCGAAGGGAGCGAAGGTTTGCAACGCCAACAGCTGACCCCGAACTCCCAAAGGCGAGGGAAAGGTTTTTTCCCCATCTTTGAACTTGAGATGATGGGGAAACGGAAGGCAAGGGGGTATCTTTGGGGGAACAGCTGGGGAAAAAGCAAGGGAGAAATTAAAACAGAGTCAGGGGGAAAGACCTCTGCCCTTGATGTGTGTCGCTGCATCACAAGTGAGTCGTTGGAATACAAAGGGAAGAGCATGGAGGGGACAAACTCTCTTTTGCCGAGAGACAGAGAGAGGGCAGAATTTAATCTTGGACACCCGGTGGGATGCAATTGTTATTTTATTTCCAGAATTAGGGGGATGAATGAGAGACTAGAAATCTGCCAAGAACTGAAAACAATTGCCGGTGTCAGTAAGAGCAAGAGCCTTCGGGATCTTATATACCAGCCACGGTGAACTTTTTCGGCACCGTGTGCCAAAAAGGGAGCACTTCACGCATGAGTGTGAGCATAGGCACAAAGCACATGTGCACATGCTCGTCTGGGCTGCAACTGGTAGCGGAGATTTTGAATAATTTGGAGAACCGGTAAATACCACCTCTGGCTGGCCATGCCCTCATCTATTCTCTATTTTATTTATTTTAATCATATTTATATCCCGCCCTTCTCCACGAAGGACCCAGGGCGGCGCACAGGAATCTAAAAACATACAAAACGATAAATACAAAATTTAAAAACATATTAAATTACAATCCTATGCTAAAACCAAATTAAAATCCCCAGTTTAAAAACTATCTAAAATAGCCCCGACGGGAGGTTAGGCTAGGCCGGCTTGCTGGAAAAGATGTGTCTTTAGACACTGGCGGAAGAGGCGGAGGTCTGAGATGGTACGCAGTTCAGGGGGTAGGTCGTTCCAAAGGGCAGGGCCCGCCACAGAGAAGGGTCTTCCCCTGGGTGTCGCCAGACGGCATTGCCCGGCTGACGGCACCCTGAGAAGGCCCTCTCTGTGGGAGCGTATCGGCCGAAGGGGTGTATGGGGCAGGAGGCGGTCTCGCATATAACTAGGCCCCGTCTCTGCCTCCCAAGTCCCAGCTGATCGGGAGGAAATGAGAATTTTGCAGTAACCTTCCCCTGCCATGGCCGCCATACCACACCCACCAAGCCATGCCACGCCCACCAAGCCATGCCACGCCCACCAAACTATGGCCACAGAACTGGTAGTAAAAAAAATTTAATCCCACCACTGACAATTTTATGACGTTCGCTGAATTAATTCATCCAGCCAAAGTTTGAGTGCTATTAACCCAATTCAAAAGCCTCTATTTAATGTTACAAATAGTAAATTATACATTAAAAATGTAAGGGGCGGGGGGGAAAGCAGGCAAGTGTTTGGACTCCTTGTGATCTGATCTATAAAACATAATTAATCGAGGAAGCATGCGTGCAACCATTGGCTACATAAATGATGTATCAAAAAGGAGCTTAGAGAGTTGAATCAAAAGCCATAGAATTAATGAAGTCCCTTAAGAAAGATTGCATGGGGTAAAACTCCTGAGCTGTGCTTGAAGAGTCTTCCTTTATTTATTTATAATAATCGAGATGTAGCAAGCGGTAAACCAACTTTCTAGCAAAGGGAACCTCCCATAAAAAGCAGAATACCGAAAGGATCCAACCTTACCAAACTGTATTTATGATTGTTTTGATAGCAAAAGTAGGGCAATGGTCATGGAGCAGAGTCAGAGGCAATTCGGATTTGATGTTGTGGTTGCAGTTTATTCGTCCTTGTTTTTTTTTTTGTTTTTTTTAGTGGTGTTTAATAAAAGATTCAGTTTCCTTTGTTGTTTACAAGTCTGTCTCAGCTGCTTTAGGAAGTCACGTTGGCTTAAATCATAAGCTTTCCATATCATGAAATGGATGCAAAGTCCCTGCAGTAGAATTGGGTGGGTGGATGTGTGACTTGCTTGACTGTTTTCCCCTGGAGAAAATCAGGCCTCGTGCTTCCGCCTCGAAATGTAGGGGGGGAAAACAGGTACGGTATTCTTTCTAATTATTTGCAATGATGTAGGGACGGTAGTTATGACATATCACTTCCAGGTAACATAGGTACCCCATGAACTACTATTGGCTGCCAATAAGCTCCTGGGTGTGATTCAGGGTGTCATGGCACATGAGTAAGCTATTTATCAAATTGCCAGTATTGAATAAGCCTATCCCACCCACTTAACCTTTCCTGACTGATTTCATATCCGTGCAGTCCAAGGGAGAATAGAATAGAATGGAATGGGAATGGGAATGGGAATGGAAATGGAGTTGGAATAGAATAGAATAGAATAGAATAGAATAGAATAGAATAGAATAGAATAGAATAGAATAGAATAATGGCAAGTACCTTAACGATGCCTGCTTCATAATAAGAGACTCGATATTATAATACAAAAAGCAGTGATTTATTAACAGCTTCATTAGGCATTCCTCATTAGGCATTTCTTATTTGCAGCCATCTTTTTTGCTGTATCTGCTTCTCAACTTTGCCCGCATTACTGTCCTCCCTCCAGCCTTCGCTATAAATCACATTAGCCAATGTGATTCCTTTTCTGTCTTTTGGCTCACTAAATAGCTTGAAATAGATCTGTCTCCCTTATTTATTTATTTATCAGCACAAATGCAACACAAATGTAACAAAAGGCAACAAAAAAATAGCTTTCTGCCTGGATGGTCTCCTGCGGTGAGCTGAAAGACAGAAAAGGAAAGCAGTTCTGCTTCCTCCCTTATTTGGGGCTTACCAGGGTGTTGTGACACAAGTATATACTCATTCCCCTGGCTCAGCTGGAGAACCAGTGGTCTAGTGGCAATTACAACTGCCTCACATGTAATACTTCCCTGGTTCGAATCCTAGTAAGGGTATGGCTAGCTGATGAGAGCTAAATAGCTTGAAATAGATCTATCCTAGTCTCCCTTATTTATTTATTTATCAGCACAAACACAACACACACACACACATACATACACACAGAGAGAGAATTTTGTTGCAATCTGAACAATTGAGAGAGACAACCAGCTGTTAAGATTATTATAGTCTTCTGCATCCTTTTAACAGTTCACAGCAAATCAAGGTGCTGTTACAGAGCATTCCAATCAAAGTAATTTTCTTTCCTCTTTTGCCACAATTTGCATAATTTGCGAGGTTGGGTGAGAGAGGAGAAAGGAGCGAGATGGCTCATGTTTTAACTCTTCTTTTTTTTTTTTTTTAGATTCCATGTCATCTGGAGACTGAAAGCACTCCCAAACCTTCCATAAAGAGTCAAAAAGAGAAAACCACAGCCCTGCCCAACATGACTGATCAGCCGGTCAACTACAGTGATTGGCTTTTCAAGAAATCTTGAGTAGGGATCTCAGAAAACCTAGGGTTGCCCATCTTTGAGTTAGAGGAAATCTACTGTCTCTTTCGAGAGACTGAAAGAGACAGTCCAAAAGCCAAAACACCACCTCACCAGCAATTAAACCCCCCCCCCATATGAGCAGAAATTAACACTAAGATTAACACTGCAACAATCATGCAAACCATACCTCAATCAAATAACTATCAACACAGACGGAGAAGCTAATAATAAACAACAGTCTAATCAAGGGCAAGGTGTCTCAGTGGCTAAAATGCTGAGCTTGTCGATCAGAAAGGTCAGCAGTTCGGCGCGTTGAATCCCTAGCGCCATGTAACGAAATGAGCTCCTGTTACTTGTCCCAGCTTCTGCCAACCTAGCAGTTCGAAAGCATGTTAAAAAATGCAAGTAGAAAAATAGGAGCCACCTTTGGTTGGAAGGGAACAGCGTTCCGTGCACCTTTGGTGTTTAGTCCTGCTGGCCACATGACCACGGAGATGACTTCGGACAGCCCTGGCTGAGATGAGCACCGCCCCCTAGAGTCAGGAAGGACTAGCACTTGATGTGCAAGGAGAACCTTTATCTTTACTAATCAAGGAACCAGCAAAAACATTCCCACCAACATTGACAGGGCAAGCCACGAATGTATAAAAGAAGAGAAAACCCCACTCCCTTCTAGCACTGATGATACTACCTAGTTGGATAATGAAAATTCTGCAAGAAAACAACCAAGCTCAAGCGATCACCAAAGAGTTCCTTTTCTCTCTCCATCTCTTTCTCATTTAGTGCTTTTCCTTTAGGCCAGGGGTCCCCAACCTTTGCAACTTTAAGTCTGAAGGACTTCTCCAGCAAAGCTGGCTAGAGAATTCTGGGAGCTGAAGTCCTTCAGACTTAAAGTTGAAAAGGTTGGGGACCCCTGCTTTAAGCTACATCTTACGGTCCGAGGCATGGTTTATTCTTAACACATGTAACCTGTTTGGGAAAACTTTTCAGCTGAAAAGCAGCATTAAAAATGCTTCATTCAACATCATTTGTTTGTTTGTACCCAAGGCAAAGAGCATTTGTTTTGTTTTTAACGTTGTTTTTTCCATTGGTTCAGCTTTTGAATGCCTCCGTTTAACTGCGTTTGTAACCCGTTTCATGATTTTGATGTGCAATTTGCATGCCTGATCTACTTACTCCTCTCATTTAAGATGATACATTTGCATGCCAGGAGCTGCAAATCTGTATTTAAAATGGCCACGTGAAGGGCAGGTTTCAGCGGTTTCAATGAGGGCTGTGCGTCGGAGGCAGAGATGGGGCCGAGGCCGTCTGGCAGTGATCAGGTGCCTACGGAGCTAGACAGCAGTGAGGCAGAGGAACAGCTGGAGCCCGTTCCCACTGTGCGCATGCGCAGAGCTGCCAGAAGAAAAGAACAACTCAGAAATCAGGGTCGACCTGGGAGTAAAGCCACAGGTGGAAGGCGATTGGCCTCTCCTATAGGAAATAAAAGAGGAGCAAAAGGGGAATGAGCTTTTGCAGGAAAGAATGTGTTCATTCGGTCGTTAGATTCATTTCAGGAGTGTGAAGATCTGTCCATGAATCTCAGAGACTCTGTGCCCAGTCTTTCCTTGCACAGCACCTCATTTGGACGATATTGACATGGCAGCTTTCCAAGCTAGATAAGGTCTGTGGTCATAAATATACCTTTGAAAGACTGTTTCCCAGGCCTTTGCTGAAGGTGAATGAGAGGGATTCACATTTGTTTAATAAAAGGGGTTTTGTCGGGACCGGGACTCTACCCCATGCTTTCTGGGGAGGCCTAGGTCAGAAGAGAGTCACTGCTTTGGCCAGACATTCTCTTAATGCACCTCCATTCCCAAGGAAACGTTGTACTGATAGTTTCTTTATCGGCTTGTTTCTAGAAAGAATAGTAAAAAAACCCATATTTCACCTAAGGATATTGTCAGGAGAGGAATATGCAGCAATGCTTAATGGAATATTATGGACATTCAAATCTATGATGAACAATGCACCTTACCTTTCCTTCTGCATAATTGTTACCTATTTGTTTTGATCATCTTTCTCTGATTCACAAAGAGCTTGATTAATGAGAGTAATTATACAGCAATCCCAGTCCCCATCCCCCCCCCCCCCCCGCCCCAAGGAGAAAGGCTTTCTGGAGAAATATTGCTTTTTCCAGGAAAACGTACTGCTAATTTTGTCCTGGTGAGTAACTTGGTAGGCATCCCCTAAGCCTAACCCTTCTCCAAGGCACCTGGGGGCAGGACAAAAAGCAATGGGTGGAAACTAATCAAGGAGAGAAGCAACATAGAACTAAGGAGAAATTTCCTGACAGTGAGAACAATTAACCTCTGGAACAGCTTGCCTCCAGAAGTTGTGAATGCCCCAACCCTGGAAGTCTTTGAGAAGATGTTAGATAGCCATTTGTCTGAAATGGTATAAAGTTCCTGCCCATGCAGGGGGTTGGACTAGAAGACCTACAAGGTCCCTTCCAACTCTGCTGTTGTATTGTATTGTATTGTATTGTATTGTATTGTATTGTATTGTATTGTATTGTATTGTATTGTATTGTATTGTATTGTATTGTATTGTATTGTAAGCCAAAGTTGAAACCATCCAAGTTTTCCATCAAGTTGCAAGATTTAAACTACTTTTGAAAATGCCAAGAACATTTCAGTGATACTCTTGTGATAAAATGTGATATTCCTTCACTCTTAGTGATGAGATGATCCAGGGGCCTCCGTGCAATTAGGCATCCATTCTCTCTCTAAACATGCAATCCTTTTCCCAAGGACTTTGGGCATTTCCATTCAATCCGAAGGGAAGATCACATAAGAACATTTTGCACCATGCCACATTTTCGGTGCTGGCAATTCCCTTTGCCACTAAAGGTGAAGGTTGCCCTGTCCACTTGTGTCTGGCTGTACAACGTGGTGCTCATCGTCATTTCCTGACCAAGGGAGTCAACACTGCCCAAAGACATTTTCCATGGTTGTGTGGCCAGCATGACTATATGCCAAGGTGCACAGAATACTGTTACCTTCCCTCCAAAGGGGTACCTATTTATCTACTCGCATTTGAATGCTTTCAAATGGCTAAGTTCCCCCCCATGCACTAGTCATTCCCAACTCTAGGGGGAGGTGCTCATCTCCGTTCCAAAGCCGAAGAGCCCGTGATGTCTGACGATGTCTCCATGGTCATGTGGCTGGCATGACTAAATGCTGAAGGCGCACGGAACGCTATTACTTTCCCACCAAAGGTGGTTCCTATTTTTCTACTTGCATTTTGATGTGCTTTCAAACTGCTAGGTGTGCAGGAACTGGAGCAAGTCACGGGAGCTCACACCATTCCGGGGTCTCGAACCTAGGCTCTCAATTTTCCAGCTGACAGCATCCTTATCAAATCCTTGACAAATGAATGGATCATTTCTCCTTTCCCTGGGGAATTTGGAAAGAATGAGCCACCGCCCCGTTCTTAACAGCCAGAGGAGAATTTTGAAATGTCATTTTTGCCCACCTCCAGTGTACACACCTGCGTGTGCACGCACGCACACACACACAGAGGTGCTGACATATTTGGAAGCAGGCTATTCCTCCCCAAGGGAAATGGGCATGTTTCCTGTGGCAACAGGATGGGATGAATTGGAGAATAAACATTTGTGAAGAGTGTGAATCAGAAGGAGGCTGATCCTATCATCCGTTCAGCTCCGCTCTCAAGGCAATTTAGAGATTATGGCCCTCTCACTGGGAGCTTTCAATGCGCCTGCTGCTGTACAGAAATCTATTGGTCTTTCCAAAAAGTCTGGCTGTTATGTACCAGCAGTGGCAGTTCAAGGAAATATTGACCTTGCTGTCAAGTTCCGTTCACACCGGCATGCCAATTTCTCTGAGCCCAGCCAACACGCCAAGCTGCAAGGCTCTAGGCTTTGATAATGAAGAGTGGGTTTATTCAGCCCAGATCCGAAGGTTCCCTGCCACATTGTGTATTAGAGTACAGTACACACATTCATATTCAACAGCCCACAAAGCAGACAATCAGGGTCAAGGCTCCCCATGCTAGCTGCGAGGCAGGGAAAACGGGCTTGCGACTGAGGCTGTTTATATAGCTCTGGTGGAACGCCAAATGAGAATAAAATTGGGCTGGAAGGAAAGCGCTGGCTTGATGTTTTTCAGCCTGCAGATGGGATTAGCAGCACAGAGGGTGTGTGTGTGTGTGTGTGTGTGTGTGTGTGTGTGTGTGTGTGTGTGTGTGTGTAAATCTTCTATTCTTCCCGGTGTGAATTTTCACTAAGTTTGATTCGGTAAGTTTGCTTTCCAACGTATTCTTGAAGGGAGACGAGAATTTTGGTGTCGAAGTTGTCGAAGTTGTCGTGGCTAAAGTGCAATTGGCGCATGCATGCCTGCCAGTGGTGGGTTTCAAATTTTTTTAGAACCTACTCTCTAGGTGTGGCCTATTTAGTGGGCGTGGCTTGGCAGTCATGTGACAGGGTGGGAATTGCCAATTTGTAAAATGTGATGAAACTCATTTAACAATGCTCTTGCTTAGCAACCAAAATTTTGGGCTCAATTGTGATGATAAATTCTTTCTTTCTTTCTTTCTTTCTTTCTTTCTTTCTTTCTTTCTTTCTTTCTTTTCTTACATTCTGCCTTCCTTTCCTTTCCTTTCCATTGGGTTACTGGCAGCGGCAGGCCAGACTAACTTCTGGGTCCGCCGGTAGAACCCCCTCTCACCGGTTCTCTAAATTTCACCAACCGGCTCTTGCGAGTAGGTGCGAACCTGCAGAAACCCACCACTGATGCCTGCGGGCATGTCATTAAATCCATGCTCTTTTTTAAAAAAAATAATCTAAATTTGCTTTCTGTTTAGATGGACAATTTAAGTCTAAACAACGTTAAGGTTGTATCATCCCACAATACTCTCTGGAATAAAATGAAGCTAAGAGACGGTGGGGGGGGAAGGTGATTAGTTTTAAGACTTCCCAGCCTTCGGTATTGCTTGAAGCCGTGCATTCCAAATTAGAAAATAGCTGCACCACTGCTGTTTTGTAGCTAAATCTCCCAATTGCTAGTGGAAAAGGCTGGCCTGCAGGATGGGGAATGTATAATGAGCGTCAGGAGAAAAAAACCCTGGAGCACTGCTCTTTCATTACCTCAAATGCTCAGCAGCTGGGACTGGTATTTATCAGACTTTATGATGTGCAGCACCTTAGAAATTGAATTGGGACCTCTTGGTGGTTTACAAGTGCTATTTCAGAATGATTTATATCCGTAGAGTCCTTGGTACTCCCTGAGCTTGGTTGCTTGCTTGCAGGCATTTTATTACCCAACTAGATGACATCATCAGTGCTAGTGAGTGTGGGGTTTACTCATTAGCTCTGATGGTGTTACCTAGTCAGATTATAGAACATCAGCAACAGTGGTGGGCTTCAAAATTTTTTTAGAACCTCTTCTGTAGGTGTGGCCTGCTTTGTGGGAGTGGCTTGCCAGCCATGTGACTGGGTGGGAGTGGCTTAGCAGTCATGTGACTGGGTGGGAGTGGCCAATATAACTTGTAATATAGCTTCTGCCAAACACGTAAATGGATGTTAGATTTTTAGGGGGAATTTTAGCACAGGCTGTGATTTAATTCTTTTTTACTTATTTATTGTATTTATTGTGTTTTTATTATTGTTCGTTTTAAATTCCTGTGCACCGCCCTGGGTCCATTTCGGTGGAGAAGGCGCGGTATATAAATTGAAATTAATTAAATTAAAATTAAATTTGTAAAATGTGGTGAAACTTACTTAACAACACTCTTGCTTAGCAACCAAAATGTTGGCTCAGGAACTCTGGCATTTGAAGCACGCAAGTCTTAAAGTTGTAAAGTTACAAGACCCTTGCACCCCTAACCCTTCAGAAAAAAAAAACCCAGGGGTGTTCAAACTTGACAGCTTTATGACTTATGGACTTGAACTCTCAGAATTCCTCCTTCAGTCATGTTGGCTCAGGAACTCTGGCATTTGAAGCACGCAAGTCTTAAAGCTGTCAAGTTACAAGACCCTTGCACCTCTAACCCTTTAGGGAAAAAAACCCCAAGGGTGTTCAAACTTGACAGCTTGTGGACTTCAACTCCCAGAATTCCTCCTCTCGCTCTTCATCTGGATGATGTCCGGATGGGTGGGGGGAGGGAGGGAGCTGGAACCGGTTCTAAACGGCCCTGGAGATTTGTGGAACCTCTTCTATAGAAGAGCTTAAAACTGGCAGGAACCCAGCCCTGACCAGCAAACAAATAACCAAGATCAGAGAGCACAAAGGACTCCACAGTTCAACCCTGATCTGTGTATGTTCTTCCTCTTTGTCTATGAAGATTCTCAAACATCCAGGTCATGGTTGTCCCCAAGCTGCTTTTTCAAAAGGCAACTGGACTTTGCTTTTCCTTGAAAGGGAAGGAAAATAAAGTTCAGTTTGCCTTTTGAAAAAGCATCTTTGGGATATAATCTCCTCTACTGATTTCCATGCAGACGATACCACTCTAAGTGAAGAGGAACTGAAGAGCCTCTTGATGCAGGTGAAGGAGGAGAGTGCAAAAGTTGGCTTGAAACTCAACATTAAGAAAACTAAGATCATGGCATCCAGCTCACTCAATTCCTGGCAAACAGATGGGGAAGAAATGGAGGGAGTGACAGATTTTATTTTCCTGGGCTCCAAGATCACCGCAGGTGGGGACTGCAGCCAAGAAAGTAAAAGACGCTTGTTCCTGGGGAGGAAAGCTATGGCAAATCTAGACAGCATACTAAAAAGCAGAGACATCACCCTGCCAACAAAAGGGTGAATAGTTAAGGCTATGATTTTCCCAGTTGCAATGCGTGACTGTGAAAGTTGGACCATAAGGAAGGCTGAGCACCAAAGAATGGAGGCCTTTGAACTCTGGTGCTGGAGAAGACTCCTGCGAGTCCCTTGGACTGCAAGGTGATCAACTGGTCAGTCCTAGAGGAGATCAACCCTGACTGCTCTTTAGAAGGCCAGATCCTGAAGATGAAACTCAAATACTTTGGCCATCTAATGAGAAGGAAGGACTCCCTGGAGAAGAGCCTCATGCTGGGAACGATGGAGGGCCAAAGAAGAAGGGGATGGCAGAGAATGAGGTGGATAGATGGAGTCACCGAAGCAGTTGGCGTGAGCTTAGATGGACTCCAGAGGATGGAAGAGGACAGGAGGGCCTGGAGGAATGCTATCCATAGGGTTGCGATGGGTCGGACATGACTTTGCAGCCAACAATTGATTTCCACCAATTGCCATCGTCCCCCTTTGAAGGTCTGTGAAAATGTATAGTTTCTAGGTTTAAATCCAGATTGTAGCTAATTTTGTAGGACAAACCAAATCATCCTGGTGCCTTGGTAAGGCCACACTTGGAATACTGCATACAGTTTTGGTCGCCACGATGTAGAAAAGACGTGGAGACTCTGGAAAGAGTGCAGAAAAGGGCAACCAAGATGATTAGGGGACTGGAGACTAAGACATATGAAGAACGGCTGCAGGAGCTGGGTATGTCTAGCTTGATGAAGAGAAGGACCAGGGGAGACATGATAGCAGTGTTCCGATATCTCAGAGGGTGCCACAAAGAAGAGGGAGCCAAACTATTCTCCAAGGCACCTGGGGGCAGGACAAGAAGCAACGGGTGGAAACTAATCAAGGAGAGAAGCAACTTAGAACTAAGGAGAAATTTCCTGACAGTGAGAACAATTAACCTCTGGAACAGCTTGCCTCCAGAAGTTGTGAATGCCCCAACCCTGGAAGTCTTTAAAAAGATGCTAGATAGCCATTTGTCTGAAATGGTATAAGGTTCCTGCCCACGCAGGGGGTTGGACTAGAAGACCTACAAGGTCCCTTCCAACTCTGCTATTGTATTGTATTGTATTGTATCCCAGTTAATTATACAGCCTAAGTGCAGAAGAAAAGCTGCCTTCACGTAGAAAGATGCTGTAAATTATATAAATCCAAATATCCCCAAAAGAAGAGGGGAGGAAATCTCTGGGATATTATGCCTTTAAAAAAAATGTATGTGGTCACCTTATCTTTGCTTACTGGGCTTTTTTAGTTCTACCCTCCCCTTCTATGACAGTTTGATCTTAAAATGCAAAAGAAGTTCTCATCATAGCCATCTGGAGACCAGCCGAAGAGCTCAACTTTTTCCATTTTGGTGCTAAATAGAGCAGCGAGAAGCAGAATGGCCTCAAGAAAACGCGGCTCTTGGCCATTCCGAAAAGGATGCAAATTTCATCTCTTAAGGCAGGGGTCTGCAAAGTCGGCTCTTTTAAGACTGGTGGACTTCAACTCCCAGAATTCCCCAGGGAGTTGAAGTCCACCAGTCTTAAAAGAGCCGACGTTGCAGACCCCTGTCTTAAGGCATCTCTGTGCAGATGTGGACAACGAAGGCACTGAGAAGAGGCTAACAAAGCCCCCCCCCATTCATTCACTTGAGTCCGGCAAAGGATGGGCTTCGGAATTCTCAATCATGAAGGGACTCAGGGCCCAGCATTTGATGGGTGACTTCAACACAAGAGGGAGCAAATACTTTGAAGTGCTGGGACAGGAGTGTCAAACTCAAGGCCGGGGGGCTAGTTTTGGCTTGCAGGGTGCTTAGATCTGGCCCGCAGGGCCACCCTGGAAACAGCAAAGGACAGGCCCACCGTGCCTCTGCCAGCAAAAACGGAGCTCCCCAGGGTCGTTTGCAAACCTCCAGAGTCCATTTCTGCTGGCAGAGGATTGCGGGAGGCCACCCCAGCTGAAAACAGAGCTCACAAACCCGCTGGAAAAGCATGAGTGATGTCAAGCTGGCCACGCCCATCCACTGACTCCAAACACGCCCACCCTGAGGTCAAACACAATCCTGATGCAGCCCTCAATGACATTGAGTTTGACACCCCTGTGCTAGGAGATATAAATTTGCCCTGTATTTTGCTTTAGCTTCTACGGCTGAGTGGGGACTTGAACTGGGGATCTTCTGTGTCCAGATTCCATACCTAACCACTACCCCATGCTAGCATTAAAACTGGGACCTCATCAGGTGTCACTTCCTCCTCTCCTTGACAGACATATGCATTGGAAATCAAAGCCAACACATCCCAGGGAGTCATGCAAGGAACTGCACTTTTTAAAAATATTTTTCTAACTCCGCTTTGATTTTATTTATTTTTATGGTTAGGTTTAAAGCTGATATGTGTTGTGTGTGTGGTTTTTTTTCCTCCCCAGCAGAGCACCAAGTGGATAAATGCCTCCCTCATATCAATAACAACTGCTGATTTCCCTCTTTTGGGGGAGCCCAGTTGTCAATTCTTTCTTCCAAGCAAGCTGTTTCGGAGAAGCGCAAGCTTGCAAGCTGCGATCGCCATCTGTGTTTATCTCTAGCCAGATTTGTTTCCCAAAATTCCCCAGAAGAAGAAGAAGAAAAGAATTCAATGAGTTCTATCCACTCCAGCTCTATTATTATTACTATCATCATCATCATCATCATCATCATCATCATCATCATCATCTTTCAGACAAAATAAGCCTCGGGGAATTAAACATGCCAGAACTGGAAACAAGAGGTTTGGCCTCTCAATTCATGTCTTAGAACCAGAAGTCTTCAGAAGTAAAAAGGTAAAGGTTTTCCCCGCAAATATGTGCTAGTCGTTCCCAACTCTAGGGAGCGGTTCTCTTCTCCATTTCAAAGCCAAGGAGTCTCCACTGTCCAAAAACATATCCATGGTCATGTGGCTGGCAAGGCATCCATTTTTGTTTTACTACCAGTTCTGTGGGTGTGACTTGGTGGATGTTGCATGACTTGATGGGCCTGGCAGGGGAAGGTTACTGCAAAATCCCCATTTCCTCCTGATCAGCTGGGACTCAGGAGGCAGAGAATAGATGGGGGTGGGGCCAGCAAGAGGCAGTATTTACCGGTTCTCCGAACTACTCAAAATTTACGCTACTGGTTCTCCAGAACTGGTCAGAACCTGTTGAACACCACCTCTGCTCTTGCTATACCCTTATTTATACCCTTGCTATAAACCAAAACACTACAATTGGCCTGATATGTTGCTCAAAGCAATCAAACTCTTTGCTTTGGATTAAAGCAACGTATGAATCCAGCTAATTGTAGGTAAATCAGTGTACCATAGATAAGCCAACCAAAGGTCTGCGTAACATATGAGCCCAGTCTTCATTTTGATCAACCAACCAGAGTGAAAAGCATTCTAATTGTAGATGAAGGCAGCTAAGTTGTCTTTTCATTGATTCGATGCTTAGCAAAACAAGCTGGACAGATCTGGGCCATAGGAAATCAACTTAGTTTTTCATCTGAACTTCAAATACAAAAATGAGATCCTGGTTCAGATCAGATTCTTATTGTGGAGAGAGGATGCAGAAAAACAGACTGGAAAGGTCTATTCAACTCAAGAATTCACTTCTAGTTGGCACATTTTTTTCCTGCATACAGTAAGCATGTCTTTCTTTACTTTAGCAGCCAACTTTAGGAGGCAAAATTAGTTTATTAGTTTATTGCACGTGTGATGCACACACACACAAACATAAAAAGAGCATGCCTTTGATTTCACGATTATACCTGTCTTGAATTTTCTTTCTCCCCTCCAGAGGAAAATAACAAATCAAGACAGATATAATTGTGCTATCCAAGTCCTGCTCCTTTGTGTGTGTGTGTGTGTGTGTATCACAAATACCTTGACATCTGTTTTTCTCAGTTGCCAACTCAAAGCTTTCTGAAGTAGAATAGAATACCAAACTTGGAAGGGACCTTGGAGGTCTTCTAGTCCAACCCCCTGCTTAGGCAATAAACCCTACACCACTTCAGACAAGTGGCTGTTTAATCTCTTCCTAAAAGATTCCAGTGTTGGGGCATTCACAATTTCTGGAGGCAAGTTGTTCCACTGATTAATTGTTCTCGCTGTCAAGAAATGTCTCCTTAGTTCTAAGTTGCGTCTCTCCTTGATTAGTTTCCGCCCATTCCTTTTGTCCTGCCCTCAGGTGCTTTGGAGAATAGTTTGACTCCCTCTTCTTTGTGGCAGCCTCTGAGATATTGGATCACTGCTATGATGTCTCCCCTGGCCCTTCTTTTCATTAAACTAGACATACCCAGTTCCTGCAACTGTTCTTTATATATTGAGCCTCCAGTCCCCTAATCTTTGTTGCTCTTCTCTGCACTCTTTCTAGTAGTTTATCTTAGGCGAACATTTTCTTCCCTCTATCGATTTCCGACTCTCAGTATTCCCCACCTTGAGGTGCTCAGGACCAGAGGTGGTACTTAGCAGGTTCTGACAAGTTCTGGAGAACCGGTAGCAGAAATTTTGAGCAGTTCGGAGAACCGACAAATACCACTTCTGGCTGGCCACGCCCGCATCTATTCTCTGCCTCCCGAGTCCCAGCTGACGGGGAGGAAATGGTTTTGTTTTGCAGTAACCTTCTCCTGGAGTGGGGAGGGAACGGAGATTTTACAGTATCCTTCCTCTGCCACGCACACCACGCCTCACCATGCCCACCACGCCACACCACGCCCACCAAGCCACACCCACCAAAGCGCTACTAAAAAAACCTTGAATCCTACCACTGCTCAGGAACCAGAATTTGTCAGTTTGCTTGAAAGATTCCAAGAGAGAAACTGAGGCACAAAGACTTCGGCTTGTGCTTTCCCCAAATATGCTGGTGGTACAAATATGTTCAAATGAATGGCTTGCTCTTAGAAGGGTTGCCTTGAGGGTAACCTTCACTGACATTTTAAAATGGCATTGAAAAAATTGATTTTCTTTTCCTTTTGCAAGTCAAGCAAAAAAAGCAATTGCCACTCTCTCCACGAATAATACCCTTCCTGTTACGAACCGCATTTTTCATTTTATTTTATTTTATTTTATTTTATTTTATTTTTTAAAAATCATCCTGCGCCGGAATTTTCATTCCTCATTCAAAGCAAAAAGTCCTTATTCATACTACGTTCGCCCTGAAATATCGTAGGGGTGTAGAGATGACATGTGCTGGTAGTCCTCGACTTACAACAATTCGTTTAGTGACCGTTCAAAGTTACAATGCCGCTGAAAAATGTGACTTATGGCCCTTTTTCACTCTTACGATCATCCCCATGATCAAAATTCAAATGCTTGGCAACTGGCATGTACTTATGACAGTTGCACTGTCCTGGGGCCGGGTGACCCTCTTTTGCGACGTTCTGACAAGCAAAGTCAGTGAATGGGGAAGACAGATTCACTTTACAACCGTATTACTTATTTAACAACGGTAGTGTTTCACTTAACAACGGTGGCAAGGAAGGTCGTAAAATGGGGCAAAATTCACTTAATAACAACTGCCTGGCTTAGCAATGGAAAGTCTGGGCTCAGTTGTGGTCGTAAGTCAAGGACTACCTGTGCTTCCTAGAACCCAAGAGTTCGAAGCCACCTCCAAAGTAATTGAGGCCAACTTTCACATATTTTACCACTGGCGGGAAGCCAGACCTACATTCAACAGTGAAATATTTAATTCATGCAGAATTGCATTTATAGTATAAAATATTTATTTTTAAATATGTTTGGCTTTATTAAACAGAACAGAGGAAATAAGAATAAGAATTTAAAAAGAGAAAGAGAGAAGGGAAAAGAAAGAGGAACTAAAACAAATTAGACCCCCGAGGTCTTCTTATATAAGCTTGTGCATGTATGTATTGTACATGTATACTTCTGCGTGTTTATACTGTACATAGAGAAAAATATATCTAGTTGCACCTACATACAAATACAGACTTTCTCACACATACAGGGCATATCAAAGACAGGCCCTATTGACAAACATCATATGTTACATTAATTTTTCAGAGAAAATATTACTGATCCTTGATTGCAGAACGTAATTGCAGAACCATTGAAGTGTTTGTCCTGTCTTTAAGCCAAATCTCTCTTCCCCTCCTTCCTTCCCTCCCTCCCTCTCCCTCTTCTTCTCCCTCCCTCTCCCTCTACTTCTCTCTCGCTCTCCCTCTCTTTCTCCCTTCCGCTCTTTCTTTTTCTCTCTGCCCCTTCCTTCTCCCTCTCTTCCCTGCCCTCTCTCCTTTTCCCTGACCCTCCCTTCCTATCTCCCCCTCATCTCTCCTCTTCTCCCTCTCCTCTCTCTCACCCTCTCCCGCCTCCTCTGTGTCTCTGTCTCTCTTGCTCTCCCTCTTCTTCTCCCTCCTTCTCCTTCTCTCTCTCTCTCTTTCTCCCTCCCTTTCTCGCTCTCTGCCCCTCTCCTTCTCCCTCTCTTTCCCTCTCCTTCTCCTTCCCTCCCTTCCTCTCTCTCTCTCTCTCTGTGCCCATATCCTTCTCCCTCTCTCCCCCTCCTCCCTCCCTCTCCCTCCCCCCTCCTTTTCCTTGCCCCTTCCCTTCCTACCTCCTCTCTCCTCCTCTCCCTCTCCTCCTCTCTCTCCCCTCGCCTGCCCCCTTCTCTCTCTTTTGCAAAAGTGATTTCCTAAAAGGGCTTTTTGTCAGGTAGATAACATGGGACCCTTTTTCTCCCTCGAGTTCAAGACCAAAACCAGAGGCAAACGTACTCCTGTGGCAGCTCCTTCCAATGCCAGGTAAAATAGGAAGGTGTTCTTTGTCGCTCAGGAAACAGCCGCTTAAATCCGAATGGAAGGAGAGGGCTGGTATGGTGACAGCTCAAAATTGCCTATTTTTCATCTCAGTTCGTCTGGCAGGATTTGAGTGGCTCGGTTCAAGATTCCCTCTAATACTGTCTCAAAAGCTCTCTGCCGGTTCCTCCTCTCTTCCCCTGCTGTTTCCCTGCCACCGTTCTCAGAGCCGGGCAATTTATTTAGCTGATTAAAACAAAAACAAACAGAGAGCCCTGACATCATTGATGGGAAGTGGCTGGAGATGCTACTGTGGCCTCCGTCTCCCCACTCACTGCCATCCTTAATTCATTTCTCCATCGCTCTGCAGCCCCACGGCCGGCCTGCCTTTCTGGTCTGAAAAGCCCCCTGGGAGGAGTCCTCTCTTGGTCTGGTGGGATCCTAATCAAGACAACCTTCAGAGTGATAATTCTACAACAAAAGACACAACACAGCCCATCTCCCTTGTCGACTTGACTGCCAAGATCATTACAAGACTATCCTCGCCCTTTTTTTAACCATCTTGTCCTCCTTTGAAGCAAAAACAAGGCACCCTTTATTTTCCATCGGCTTGAACGTTGGGGGGGGGGGGGGTTCAATGAAAGGTAGACATTTTTAGCACGATACTAATTTATTCTGGCTTTGTTTAGGAGCCCAAGATGGCATAGACAGCGTTCCTTCTTCCAATTATTCCTCCCAGACCAATAACTTGGTTCTATCCCAGCCCTTGGGTGACAACTTAGACAAAGTTCAAGGGACCTTTTTAAAATAAACCTTCTTCAGCAAGGCATTTGAAAGTAGACCACAACCCACTTCGTGGTAAGGTAGACAAAAGTGGGATAGATAGCTTCATCACCAGGTGGATTTGCAAATGGCTGACAAACCCTACTCAATGAGTAGTCCTTAATGGGTCTAAGTCTACATGGAGAGAAATAAGCAGTGGGGTACCACAAAGGACGGATGGATGGATGGATGGATGGATGGATGGATGGATGGATGGATGATTCCCTCAGGACAGAAAGAGCTGGTACACATTATGTGTGTTATGGATTGAAATCTTATTACATTCTCCACCAACATGTATGAAATCAATGCCCCTGAATCAACTCCTTTGATGCAGTTTCAATTTGTTTGAGGCCACCGCACGGCCAAGGAATGCTGAAACCTGAAGTCCACCTTCCTCTTGGAGAACAAATGGCTGCTAAATTCTAGTTCCCATCTCCAGATCCGATCTTAGTATGTCTTCATCTCTTCCTAAACATTCTTGAGCTATCCGGCGCCAGGGCTCAAGATGCAGAGAAGACAGAGGACCGAGCAACTGTGCCTCATCAAAAATTTGTGAAGGGCAATTTTAAAAAAAATGTGTGGCTACCGGCAAAGGAAGAAGATATTAAGAAAAAAGATATTACCACCCTGCCTTACATGGAGCTAAAATAAGAGGCAGCAGTGATGATGGTAGATAGGATGCTCTTCCTTTAGCTGAGAGGAAAAAAACTAGCTAGAAATGCAGGGCCAACAGTTTGCACACTACCACGAATGTTAATGGAGTTATTTATAAAATTGATGCTATAATAAAAACGATTATAACAGCAATTAATTCCTGTTAATGTTAAGCAGAGCTAATGACATACCTCTGGCAAAATATTAAGCTCACTCATATTACTTCGTTTCCTTATACAGCTTGGCCGAGTAGCCGGACTACTGGTGGTGTTATTCTTATTATTGCTCCTTTGTAATAATGCTGTAAGAAAGGTCTGCCTCTAGAGAGGGAAGGGGGCATCTCTAGATCCGTAGGTACCTTAATTTATGTCACTTCTGAAGTTTTAGAATAGATTGCACAGCAGCTAATGAGCTGACCTGTTAATCATCAGAATAAGATAAGAATGGGAGTGCCCTTGATTAGACATGTACGGGGAGTCCATTTATGATCATAATTGAGCCCAATATTTCTGGTGCTAAGCCAAACATTTGTTAAGTGAATTCGCCCCATTTTACTACGTTTCTTGCCACCGTTGTTAAGTGAGTCCCTGCAGTTGTTAAGTTAATAACACGGTGGTTAAGCGAATCGGGCTTCCCCATGGACTTAGCTTGTCAGAAGGTCGCGAAAGGAGAATCATGTGACCTTGGGACGCTGCAACCATCATAAACATAAGCACCACGGTGGCGCAGTGGTTAGAGTGCAGTACTGCAGGCTACGTCTGCTGATTGTGGGCTGCCAGCAGTTTGGCAGATCGAATCTCACCAGGCTGAAGATTGACTCAGCCTTCCATCCTTCTGAGGTGGGTAACATGAGGACCCAGATGGTTGGGGGAAAGAGGCTGACTCTGTAAACCACTTACAGAAGGCTGGAAAACACTGTAAAGTGGTCGGTGAGACTTGAACTGCTGAAGTGCAGCTAGCAGTCAGCAGAAGTAGCCTGTAGTACTGCACTCTAACCATTGCGCCACCATGGCTCAGTTATTGGTGCTCATATTAAACCAAACATTAAAAGATTTATGTCTAGTTCTCTATTTCAATTTGTACTTATTTATATATTTTTTAATTAGCAGCTATTAAGAGTCCAAATTCCATTCAGGATCAGGGCACTGTTCTGTTCTCTTAAACTGTTGCTTGGCCCGAAAATATATTTTTATTCCCACGAGTGATTGAAATGCTTGCAGGAGAAAAATATCGCAGTCGAATGCATCTATATTTCTCTCCATCTCTGTGACCTTAATGCCATATCTTATTTGGCTTTGAAACACCTGAATAGCCTTGTCCAAGATTGGGATCTTCTCTGGATAGAAGAAGGGAAAAGGGAAAAGAAGATAAAAGAAGGGAAAGAGGGGAGCGGGGGGGAAGAAGAAAAGGAGGAGGAGGAGGAGGAGGAGGGAGAAGAAGAAGAAGAAGAAGAAGAAGAAGAAGAAGAAGAAGAAGAAGAGAGAGGAGGAGGAGGAGGAGAAGCAGCAGTGAGAGAAGGAGGAGGAGGAGGAGGAGGAGGAGGAGAAGAAGAAGAAGAAGAAGAAGAAGAAGAAGAAGAAGAAGAAGAAGAAGAAGAAGAAGAAGAAGAAGAAGAAGAAGAAGAAGAAGAAGATTTATTTCATTGAATTGTAAATCAAAAGGTATGACTTGACGTTCAATGAACCATTAATGTTCACAGTACTGGAGATCATGGGGCAGCACCCTCAGTCCACCCCAGGGAGCAGCCTCCCATTTTCTTCTTCACCTGCAGGAGTTTATTGACATCTCCCTACTGTGTATGTTTCATGGGCACCAAACATAGTTTCTGGCAGCCTAATGATTATTAATTTTATAGATTAGAGGCTGATGATAACCCTGATCCTGCAGAGGGAGCACAGTATGACAGAATTTTAGTTGCCCAGAATGCCATCGACTCATTCTTTGAAAGAGAAATCGTTCTGATGTTTGCCAGCTGTATCTTTTGAAGCAGCTCCTGCCGGTTTTCTTTTGGGCAGGGAAAGATGCAGGATGGCATTTGGAAAAGATGGTTAGCAGTTCCCAGGGAAATTCAGGAATTGAGTTATATGCAAATGTGGGCGGGTTGTATCCAGGAGGATTAGAAAGCCATGTGCAACCACCAATGAATATAGTAAGAGTACTCATCCAGCCTACTCTTTAACCCTGTTTCAAATCAAAGGAACAAAATAACTCCTGGCTTTGATTAGCAATGATCATATCAACCAATATCTATTTCCAACTATACATTTAGTGCTGTTGTGGCCCACCAGCAGAGCTGGCAGCAGATTCAGACAGTGAGGAGGTTGGGAAGGAACCTGGGCCAGTCCTGGAGTCTGGGGAAGGCTCTGAGGAGGGCTCTGTGTCGGAGGCAGAGAAGGGGCCAGAGCCGTCTGACAGTTATCAGCTGCCTTCAGAGTCAGACATCAGTGAGGCAGACAAATAGCTGGAGCCTGTTCCCAGTGTGTGCATGTGCAGAGTTGCCAGGCGAAGGGAACAGCTAAAGAACAGGGGTCGACTTGGGAGTAAGGCCACAGGTGGACGTTGAATGCCAGAGGAAATAAAAGAGGAGCAAAAGGGGAGTGGAGTTTGCAGAAGACAATTAGTTCCCTTAATTGGTTCGTGACTCTCTGAGACTCCTTGCCAAGTTCTGCAGAAATCGACCTGGCCAGATAAGGTCTGTGACTATAAATCCTCCCTCGAAAGACTTTGCTGGATGTGAATGAGAAGAATCCACAGTCAATTAATAAAAGAGGTCTTTTGTCAGGACAAGGAGAAGCCTTGGCCAGAACAAGTGCCACCTATGCCCCATGCCTTCTTTTCCAAGCAAACTGGCTGGGTAGCAAATTTCTACCCATCTCTTTCATCTCTCTTGGTTTTCTCATAAAGTCCTACAACTAAAAGGAGCCATTTCAACCACGGAGACCATTCTGTACAAGAAATCCAACCAATAAAGTCCTGGCAAATAGTGATGGATGGTTGGGAAGGGAGGGGACATCATTTTCTCCTTGAAACATCTGACCAAAAAAAAATCCACTGACTCCCTTCAGTAGCTGGTTCCACTGTCAAACAGCTCTTGTTGTTTGGGACGTGGGTATTGAGATGGAAAGTAAAGTCATTGAAGAAGTAACAGAATAGTAGAATAGGAAGGCATCTTGGAGGTCTTCTAGTCCAACCCCTTACTCAAGCAGGAGATCTATACCAATTTAGATAACTGGTTGTCCAATCTCTCCTTAAAAACCTCCAGTGATGGAGCATCCACAACTTCTGAAGGAAAATGGGGAAGATGGGACCATTTGCCCATGTCTACGTTGGTTGGTGGAACTCTCAAGGGGCTTCCTTCCACTAGTCTATTTTGAGTTTATCGAATGGTGATGTTTCTACACTTAATTCCCACCCTTAGCATTGAGTATTGGTCTTTTCCATCCTTGCCAGCTGCTTTATTTCCAGCTCAGACTTGTTCTGTATGGTGTCATCCTTGCTAGTGATGGAGACATCCAGCTTCACAAGTTGGAGAAAAGGGAGGGAGGGAAGAAGGCTGTTCAGCTTGTCCTGATAAGACATCTAAAAGTCCTTGAATTCAGCCTATGGACAACCTTGAGCAGAGGAATTAAAATAACTTTTTTTCCCTCCCGTCTTCACTTTCTCTAACTTTCCCTGTGTCAAATTTTGCATGATAAATTCTTTCGATCAGAGATCTGTCCTTTCCAACGCGGGCGAGATTTAATTCTTTGGCATGTAAATTTTCCTAATGTTTAAATTATCCTATCCTTTGGGTCAAGCTTGACTGCTCATGATTGCATTTACACATCGGTACAGTTTTCTTGGCAGCATTATAAGGGTTTGACATTTCCTTCTAGATTACTTTTTTTTTATTTCACTTTCCAAATCCAAGCTAGCCTATAGCCCTGGCATTCTTTGAGCATTTTTCATTCAAACATTAGCCCAGCCCAACTCTTCTGAGCTTCCAAGCTTAGACTTGGTCAGCCAAGTGTTTTTAAATGCAACGCCAAACTCTCTTTTAAAAGATTATTGCTGCAATTGTACGTAACTTTTCATAGGGTCTGGTAGGAGGTGACCAGGCTAAACCGGAGGGAGAGTCAAATGTGTCATCAGTCTCAAGTCCCTGCGTGCCCACAAGGGATCTAAGTCCAACTCACTTTGAATGCCTTTGGCTCTTATCTACTGCCAATTTGCTTGGACCATTAAGTAGTTCAGATTCTTGCAGAAAGCTTAAGCTTGAACTAAATCTTTATACCAACTTGAACTGCCTGGATCTCCTGATTTCCCTGGTGCTTGACAGATCTCTTTAATTTTAGACACTCTTTTTGCAGAAGTGTGATTGGGGGAAGACACAGTTGCTACCCTGTTTCCCTGAAAATAAGACCCAACCAGAAAATAAACCCTAGCATGGTTTTTCAGGATGCTTTTAATATAAGCCCTATACCAAAAATAAGCCCCGGTTAGATCATCAGCCAGGCGGATGCAATTAGTACCGTATTTTCCAGAAAATAAGCCCCAACGCATCTTTTGGAGCAAAAAATAATAATATAATGTAATAATATAATGTATTGTGTTTGTGGTTTTTATTTGTATTTTTAAATTCCCTGTGCCCCGCCTCGAGTCCCTTCGGGGAGAGAGAGTGGGTTATAAATTAAAATCATTAATAATATAATATAATATAATATAATGTAATGTAATGTAATGTAATGTAATGTAATATAATATAATATAATATAATATAATAATATAATATAATATAATATAATATAATATAATATAATATAATATAATATAATATAATATAATATAATATAATATAATATAATATAATATAATATAATATAATATAATATAATATAATATAATATAATATAATATAATATAATATAATATAATATAATATAATATAATATAATATAATATAATATAATATAATATAATATAATAAATATAATATAATAAATATAATATAATAATTAATATAATATAATATAATATAACATAACATAACATAACATAACATAACATAACATAACATAACATAACATAACATAATATAATATAATATAATATAATATCGCACCGTATCACATCATATATAATAATATAATATATAATATAATAATATAAGACTCAGTCTTATTTTCCAGGAAACATGGTAGTGGATCAAAGTGGAAATCAAATCGCTCAGTCCACATTGGCTAGAGTTCCTTTGCAATCTTGTTTTTAAATTCCATACAAAGCAAATCCCATTGGTGGCACTCTATCAATAATGAAGATAACTCCAAACTTTCCCCACTGAATTGCTTCCGGTTCAAAGCAACACTGGTCCCATTTTGGAATCCGGGGTGGGGACAAAAACAAATCTGTCTTTCCCAAGCCCTTCTAATTTTAAATTAATTCCTAGCCATGTCGGTGTAAGGAGAACATTTTGTCAGTGACAGATATAATGAAAATAAAGGCTCAGAGATCAAAACATTATGGGATGGGGATAATCCTCTTTGGCTGTTGGCACTGGAAGGGAGAGTTCCATTCAATCACTTTAAATTATATTGATTTCCCTAGCTTCCCTCTCTCAGCTTTCTGCCTTAAATGGATTTTTCATCTCTGGAAATCGATACTATGGATCTCTTGACGTGGAAAGGTGGGGAGGCAGCCTTGCTGAGATGTGGAGCAGATGACCGAGCAAAGAAACCGAGGTTGTTTCACCTGGGCTTCTTGCTTTGATGGTCCTAAAAACTGACCCAGGAGTTTTGCAAAAGAAGCAGAACCAACCAGAGGCAGATGTCGGAAAGAACCAGCCATCAACAGGGCTGTAATTGAAATGATAGATTCATCTGCACGTAGGTACAGCTTTTAGTTTCAAAGCTTAACATTCTAAGGAGGAAATGGCCGACTCAAAGTACCAAGTGTTCTAAGCTTGTTCTGAATGAATAGAATAGAACAGAACAGAACAGAACAGAACAGAACTGAATTCTTTATTGGCCAAGTGTGGTTGGACACACAAGGAATTTGTCTTTGGTGCATATGCTCTCAGTGTACATAAAGAAAAATAAAATAGAATGTATTCATCAAGAATCGTAAGAATAGGATAGAATCGAATCAAATACAGTAGAGTAGAGTAGAAAATAGAAGCGAAAGAAGCGAATAGAATAAAATAGAATAGAACAGAACAGAACAGAATTCTTTATTGGCCAAGTGTGGTTGGACACACAAGGAATTTGTCTTTGGTGTCTATGCTCTCAGTGTACATAAGGAGAATAAAATACATATTCATCAAAAATAAAAAGCTACAAGACTTAGTGATAGTCAAGGTTGCTAACAAGCTATCAAATCATACTAGTAAACAAATAAAACAATATAAATTGAAAGATGCAAGCAGCATGGTTATAGTGATGAGTGGGAAGAGATAGATACTAGGAAGGAAGAGAAGAAGAATAGTAATACAGTCTTAGTAAATTATTTGACAGGGATGTGGGAATTCGCAAAAATCCTGCCCTTGTGCCTAGTTGTCTTGGTGTCCAGTGCTCTTTAGTGTCGTTTTGAGGGTAGAAGTTGAAACAATTTTTGTCCAGGATGCGAAGGGTCTGTAGAAATTTTCACAGCCCTCTTTTTGACTCATGCAGTATACAGATTCTCAGTGGAAGGCAGGTTGGTAGCCATTGTTTTTTCTGTAGTTCTAATTATTCATTGACGTCCGTGTTTGTCTTGTTTGGTTGCAGAGTGAAACCAGACTTCTTTTGAGCTTGGGACACAACACCGTTGTTTTGTCCAGGGGTTCAAACTCCAAAAGCATCTGTTTGAGTTGCACTCTTTGAGAGTTTGGTACTGTTCAGAAGCTTATGACCGGTTGTTTCGCGATTTCTTTTCCAGCCTAACCAATCAAGGCACAGAGACTCATAGCAATAGTACTTAAACGTATATACTGCTTCCTTGTGCTTTATAACACTCTCTAAACAGTTTACAGAGCCAGCACATTGGCCCCAACAATCTGGGTCCTCATTTTACTGCCCTTGGAAGGATGGAAGGCTAAATCAACCTTGAGCTGGTCAGGATCAAACTCCTGGCTGTGGGCAGAATCTGCCTGCAATACTGCATTCTAACAAAAGGGCCTCCACCAGTTCTGTTTTGTGGCTACTCATTTGGACTGGACAGTGTGTATCTGTCTCTGTCTCTCTGCTCCGGGGTTGCCTTTCGGTAGATGGAGGAAGACCATTTGTAACTACATATGCCTGCCTCCCTGAGAGGGAGATTACAATGGATGGTTTGCAGGGCCTGTCCGTAGCTTGCAAAAGGTACATTTTGGTAAGCAAGAGAAAAGACTGCAGAGAATGCAAAAGGCGTATGTGTGTCTCTCCATTGTCTGCAAAGTATTGCTAATGCTGCAAGATTTAAATGCAAAGACCACAGTTCGGGGCACATTGATGAATTCGTTTTGACGTGTTTTCACCCTGTACATTCTTAGGTGGCTGGCTGATGTTGGGCCTGCATCAACATTTAGTACATTTAGAATTATAGTAGATTTAGAATTACAGGAACAGCTGGGTGATGTCAGGGCCCCGAGAACCAAGAATAACATGTGGAGTTATTTCTGAGCAGTCTCTATTATTGTTCACCTACAGACAGAATCTTGCCAGACTAAAATAACGGTCTGCATAACTACAGATATACTCTGTAAACTAGTAGGGAGGGGCTCTTTTAGACCTCTTCTGCCCTATCAGGTTTTCCAAGCGCCATTGCCTCTTTGCCCTTCTGTTCTGGAGTTCCAGACTACATTCCACCACAGGAATATGTTGGATCAGTGGATCCTTAATGTATTTTGACATCTGTGCATGCTTTTTTGCTTTGTTGTTGTTGTTGTTGTTAGTTGTGAAGTCATGTCCAACCCATTGTGACCCCATGGACAATGTTCCTACAGACCTCCCTATCCTCTACCATCCTCTGGAGTCCATTTAAGCTCATGCCTACTGTTTTGGTGACTCCATCCAACCCCCTCATTCTCTGTCGTCCCATTCTTCTTCTGCCCTCAATCGTTCCCAGCATCCGGCTCTTCTCCAGTGAGTCCTTCCTTCTCATTAGGTGGCCAAAGTACTTGAGTTTCCTCTTCAGGATCTGGCCTTCTAAAGAGCAGTCAGGGTTGATCTCCTCTAGGACTGACTGGTTGGATCACCTTGCAGTCCAAGGCTTGCTCTGTTAATGGATTATTATCATTGCTAAAATGTTTCATGCCCTCATATTATTTTTGTAAAAGGGAAAAAAAAAGACACAAAGGTAGAAGAAGCTCTATGTTTCAGTGGGGGCTCTCTGTCTTCAAAACCATTATCTGATGCCATGGATGTGTGGCTTCCATTATAAAGCCCTTCAATAGTGACTGAAAAGAAAATGAGAATATACTGCACCTTTGTGCAGATGTTAGCAGGCATCAAATGACTCCAGTGAGCATTCAACACTTATTTAATTCACTAACAAAATAAACTGATGTTAGCAGTCACCACACAGCTCAAAACTGTAGGGAGGACAAAGAAAAAAGACCGAATTTGAGATTGATCTCCTCTTTCCCCTTTAGATTTGTTATCTTAGGGATGCAGGAGTGGAATACAAATTGATGTGATTCTGCCCTTCCAGCACAAGAAAGCTTTCAGAAGGAAGAGCAGGAATTTGCAAATGCTTTCACTCTTCCTTGAAAGCAGTGAAGGGTCCCTGGAAGCTAGGAAGCCAAAGTAGATCACAACTACTAAAAAAAAAAAAATACCTTGAGCTAAACCCAAATTAAGTCAATTCGCTCTACAAAGTGGAACAAGTTGGGAGCTAAATCAATTGGCAAGGCTACTAAAACGGAGCTTAGTGGCTTCGTGGTTCTTTGGAGCTGTGTTTTTTCAACCTTGGCCACTTTAAGATAGTTGGACTTCAACTCCAAGAATGCTGGTTGGGGAATTCTGGGAATTGAAATCCACCTGGGAGTTGAAGTCCACCTAACCTTAAAGTTGCCAAGATTGAGAAACATTAGTTTGGAATTGTTCTCTCTGTCTCTGTCTCTGTCTGTCTCTGTGTCTGTTTCTCTGTCTCTCTATCTGTCTCTGTCTGTATTTGTCTGTGTCTGTCTCTCTGTATCTGTCTGTCTGTCTGTATCTGTCTGTCTCTGTCTCTGTCTCTCTATCTGTCTGTGTCTGTATCTCTGTCTCTGTCTCTTTCTGTCTGTCTCTGTCTGTCTGTCTGTCTCCGTCTCCGTCTCCGTCTCTGTCTGTCTATTGCAGAAAAAAAACATAGAGTAATTCTAATTACAAAATTGGAACTCTCCAACATTCATAGCCACCATCGACTTGAAAGATCCCTTTGCACCTAACAAAAAAAAACAATTAAGCTTGAGAGAGAGAGAGAGAGAGAGAGAGAGAGAGAGAGAGAGAGAGAGAGAGAGAGAGAGAGAGAGAGAGAGAGAGAGAGAGAGATCTGATATCCATTTCTTCCCTCCGGCCCTGGAAAGAAGAAACCAACCTACCTTCTGCTGTTGAGATGCCACCCCTGGAGCACAGGATCCTTCTTTAATCTTTATGACAGCTTCTATTGATTCTGGAGATTTTTTTAAAAAAAATCTCTTTCTGCGCTGGTGGAAAGCTGAAATAAAAATGAATGAATGAAAACTTGCTGTCCATTAATGTGCTGGGAAGCAGTTTTCAACCCGAGCAAGAGGCCTTTTTTTTTTCCCTGAGAAAAATCAAAGGAAAAAGAAATTCCTTGGAAGCAACATTACCGAACGGCTCACGTACTGAAAATATTATGTACTCCGCAAAGAACATTTCAACAAAAGGGAGAAAGCTGTCAGCTGAACAGGGGGATGAAATGGGCAACGGATTCTCCAGGTTTCCTTTCTGGTGTGTTGGTTTTTCTTGTCCCTGCCTGGAATGCTGTTTATTCTGGAGGTCCTTTGGAGGTAGCATCTGCGAGCGCATAAACAAAAACAAAACAGGTGCATCCGGAGGCTCCAGTTAGTGCAGAATGCGGCCACGCGGGGGATTCTGGGAGCATCCCGAAGCTCCCATGTAACACCTCTCCTGCGCGAGCTGCACTGGCTGCCGATGGCCTTCCGGGTGCGCTTCAAGCAGTGGTGGGTTTCTGCAGGCTCGCACCTACTCGCGAGAGCCGGTTGGTGAAATTTAGAGAACCGGTGAGAGGGGGTTCCACCGGCGTACCTGGAAGTAAATCTGGCCTGCAGCTGCCAGTGACCCAACAGGAAGAAAAGGAAAGGAAAGGAAAGGGAAGGGAAGGGAAGGAAGGAAGGAAGGAAGGAAGGAAGGAAGGAAGGAAGGAAGGAAGGAAGGAAAGAAAGAAAGAAAGAAAGAAAGAAAGAAAGAAAGAAAGAAAGAAAGAAAGAAAGAAAGAAAGAAAGAAAGAAAGAATTTATCATCACAATTGAGTCCAAAATTTTGGTTGCTATGCAAGAGCGTTGTTAAATGAGTTTCACCACATTTTAAAAGGTGGCCACTCCCACCCTGTCACATGACTGCCAAGCCACTCCCACAAAATAGGCCACACCTACAGAGTAGGTTCTAAAAAAAATTGAAACCCACCACTGGCTTCAAGGTGCTTGTTACCATCTTTAAATCGCTCCATGGCACAGGGCCTAATTATTTGCGGGACCGTCTCCTGCTGCATACCTCCCTCCGTCCGATCCACTCCCATAGGGAAGGCCTCCTCAGGGTACCATCCGCCGGTCAATGCCGGCTGGCGGTGCCCAGGAGGAGGGCCTTCTCGGTGGCTGGGCCATCCCTCTGGAACGACCTACCCCCCGAACTTCGGACTATCACAGACCTTCCCCTCTTTCGCCGCTCACTTAAGACTTATCTTTTCCATCAAGCCGGTCTAGCTTAGCCAATGAGTAAATGTATTTTAGAATTTTAAGGGGATGTTTTAGCACAGGTTTTTTAGTTTAATCTATTTTAGTTACTCTGTATTTATTGTTATTTATTGATTTTAACCCCCTGTGCACCGCCCTGGGTCCATTTCGATGGAGAAGGACGGTTCTATAAATCGAAATAAATTAAAACCACACCAATGTGGAGTGGATGGTTGAGTTCAGATGATGCTTGTAACCCAGTTATGTTGCTTTTGGGATGTCCACAAGCTCTGAATTATAAAGTATCTGAATGCTTATATTCCCCACCCCCACCCCCAAAGAAAAAGCTGATAGGTTGCATAAATGACATTTTTTGCTACCTCGTTCTTCCTTCAGACTCAAATTTCATTTATCAGACTGTTGTCTAGGCTGCAGCTCTTCCTCCAGTCCCCCAAGGTCCATTCCTTGTCAGACTCCAAAGCAAGAATGACATGTGGTGATTCTCCCAAGCTGAGATCCTTATTGTTTTCCACACCTGTAGACAGAATCTTGCCAGACTAAAGGCTCAGTCATCTAACTCTACAATATGGTGACCGGCTTGAGGTTTGACTCAGCCTTCCATCCTTCCCAGGTGGGCAAAATGAGGACCCAGATTGTTGTGGGCAATGCACTGACTCTGTAAACTGTAAAAGCACTATGAAGCGGTATATCAAATCAAATCAAATCAAATTCGGATTTATTGACCGCACCCTCTCCCCACAGGGACCCGGGGCGGTGCACAGGAGAAACTAAAAACAATATACAATAAATACAAAATACATACTTTAAAACATAATTAAACAATGTTACCCGTGCTAAAAATGATTAAGAACCCATTAAAATGCATTTGGAATCAATAGACAGAGAGAATTATTCAAGGCCGGCCAGTCGAAAGAAATAGGTCTTCAATTTCGTACGGAAGGAACGGAGGTCAGTGGTCGTTCTGATGTCAGGGGGAAGGTCGTTCCAGAGGGCCGGGCCCGCCACAGAGAGAGCCCTTCCCCTGGGCGTCGCCCGCTGACAAAGTCTAGTGGACGGCACCCGGAGAAGTCCCTCTCTGTGGGAGCGAATCGGTCGTGAGGATGTATGGGGCAATAGCACTTATAAACCTAAGTGCTATTGATATTGCTATATAGTGCCTGGTTGCATGTGCCTCTCCAGTTGTTGAATGGGGTGTTGATGGCTGGCTATTAAGTTGTTGGCTGTTGTTTCCTTGTCCTTGCCAAACTCTTGCCTCCTAAGTACTTTATAAGTTGGTGGTTAATCAGCACTTGTTGATGGACAAGGGGCCCATTGTCCAGGTTTCAATCATTATTCACTTTCACTTTACTTTATCGTCATTGTATGTATATACACAGTTGACACATACAACAAAATTCACATAACACCCAGAGACCAGGCCCAACACCCATAACAATCCCCAAAACACACCCCACCCACCAAAAATGCCCCGCCCCTAAACCACCCAAACATCCACACAACAGACCAAGTAGTGCTGTCCAATAGCTCACTGATGGTGGCCCTTTAGTTCATTCTTGAGTGCAATTGTAGCTCTGGGATAAAAGCTATTCAGAAGACATTTGGTCCGAGTTTTAATTGTTCTGTATCTTCTGCCAGAAGGCAACAGTCTAAAAAAATGGTAAGCAGGATGGGAAGAGTCTCTGAGAACGTTATGCAACTTCCTCTAACAGCGAGATGTGAAGATGTCATCCAGGACTGGCAGCTGGAGCCCAGTGATATTCTGGGCAGTTTTAATGCTTCTCTGTAGAGCTTTTTTTGTCTGCTGCAGAGCTGTTCATTCATTCCAGTAGAGAGAAATTCCCTGAGGATGGGCTCTAGCACGAGTCCGAAAGCTCGGAAGACTAAACCTCTCGTCCCGGTGACCGACCCAGATTCAATCTTGTGACATTATCCCAGGACACACATATATCCGCCTTCAGTCATACCTCTGTGCTCCCCATTGTCCTAAGGCTTTAAATCTTCATTGCCGCTTTTCAAACACAGCGCCCCTTCGTTCTGCGCTACTTTTAAAGAATGGAATGACACAGATTCAAAATGAAAGCAGTAAAACCCATTGGGGGGATATATGGTACCTGAAGGAAGACTGGCTTAGGCATTTTTGACAAGCCGCTTATTTGCTTAACGCGAATGGCTAAATGACTCCCGGGGTCTTTGATTTCATAGGAGGCTTTAATGCTAAGAGGATGATATTTAATTATGCCCAAAATGCACAAAGCGGGGGACTTATTTCTACACGCCTTGATTGAGCAATGGGCGCCGCAAACCCAGAGGCTCGAAGTTCATTACAGAAATGGAAAAATGTAATCTCTGGTTTCTTTTTACACCGTCCGGTGGGAAGCATACAAAAGAAGTCCTTGTCTGAGAATTCATTGATTCCTCCAATATTATCGCAAAAGGAGCGGAGGAAGTTAGCGCCCACCCCTCTTCTAGAAAAATGAAATATTTTAGGAAATATTAAAAAGGCAGAATCTTATGTTTCCCTGGATGAAAAAGGGAGAAACGTGTTTTAAAGACAAAGCAGCTTCCTGCCCACCTTTGTCAATGGGCCATTAAGGCCTGAGCCAGCGTATTCTACATAACAAAGATCTACCTACTTCAGCCAGAGCCATTGGAGGAATTGCCCAACGCCCCTTCATTACATCATCACCCAGCAGCAGCTCAACCAAGCTTGGGACTCAAAAGACAGACAGCCTACAAAGTTAGCTAAGAGCCCCCGCCCCCTGGGAGTCTGACAGCCAATGGGATGCATTTCTTGTACAGGAACAGGAAACTCTAAGGTGGGACCCAAGAGAGGATATAAAACTCAGGCTCTCACAGCATCTCTTCCCTTTTTCTTCAAAATCTTCAAGGCGTGTGATACCCTTTCTCCAGTAGGACCTCAAACCATGTGGTCCTGTCCACCATTACAACTATCTTTCCAAACAGCCTCCATGTTTCCAGTGTCTTTCTCCCCACTTGGAACTGAACCCACATGGACATTCCTTCCAACGGAAGCATTTAAGTTTTCCTCTTGGAGGGGAAAACAGAGAGGAAATCTTAGTGAAGGAAAAACTAGTCCACGAAGCCACCAAGAATTCAATTCACTAGCTTAGGTTTGACCTCAGTTTTCAGCTGATAAGAGAGTTATGGGGGCACCAGAAGGTCAGACAAGAAGCAATGGATGGAAAGGAGAGAAGCAACCTGGAACTAATCAGAAGTTTCCTGATAGTGAGAACAATGAATTAGTGGAAGGGCTTGTCTTCAGAAGTTGTGGTGCTCCATCATTGGAGGCTTTTAGGAAGAGACTGGACAGCCACTAGTCTGGAATGGTATAGGGCAGGGGTCTGCAAAGTTGGCTCTTTTAAGACTGGTGGACTTCAACTCCCAGAATTCCCCAGCCAGCCAGGCTAGCTGGGGAATTCTGGGAGTTGAAGTCCACCAGTCTTAAAAGAGCCAACTTTGCAGACTCCTGGTATAGGGTCTCCTGCTTGAGCAGGGGATTGGACTAGAACACCTCCAAATTCCCTTCCAACTCTATTATTTTGTTATTCTGGCCCACCTCATATCAACTATGGCTTTCCTTGGTATGGTAGGGTAGAGTAATTGTTAAAGATCCTAAGTAATGTAGGAAGTTAACACCCAACCCTCTCCTAGGAAAATGAGATATTTCAGGAAATATTAAAAGGGCAGAATATTTCCCCTAAAAAGGAGGCAGAAACTCACCCCCCCCCCACACACACACCTTTGTCAATGGGTCATTAAGGCCTGAGCCAGTCTATTCTACATAACAAAGATCTACCTCCTTCAGGCAGAGCCATAGGAAGAATTGCCCAAAGCCCCTTCATTACATCATCACTCAGAAAGGCTGAACCAAACTTGGAACTCATAACACAACCTACAAAGTTACCCCTGCATAGGAGTCTGACAACCAATCAGAACACAAGCTCAAATTCAAAGCCCAACGGAGGGCATAAAGCCCAGGTGCTCTCAGCATCTCTTCCCTTTTTTTTGCCTAGGATCTCAAACCATGTCCACCATTAATCTATCTTTCCAAGCAGCCTCCATGTTTCCAGTGTCTTTCTCCCCACTTGGAACTGAGCCCAGGAGGACATTTCTTCCAACAGTAACTAATCAATGTCTTTGGGTGGTAAGGGTTCCTATTTTTTTTTCTATTGGACAACTCCTATTGATAGAATCAAGATCACGTGAACTGTTAATACCACTTTATAAGGCCTTGGTAAGGGCACATTTGGAACACTGCATCGTTTTGGTCGCCACGGTGTAGAAAAGATGTGGAGACTCTAGAAAGTGCGGAGAAGAGCAACAAAGATGATTAGGGGGCTGGAGACTAAAACATGAAGAACGGTTGCAGGAACTGAGTATGTCTAGTTTAATGAAAAGAAGGACTAGGGGAGACATGATAGCAGTCTTCCGATATCTCAGGGGTTGCCACAAAGAAGAGGGAGTCAAGCTATTCTCCAAGGCACCTGAGGGCAGAACAAGAAGCAATGGGTGGAAACTAATCAAGGAGAGAAGCAACTTGGAACGGAGGAGAAATTTCCTGACAGTGAGAACAATTAACCTCTGGAACAGCTTGCCTCCAGAAGTTGTGAATGCCCCAACACTGCAAGTCTTTAAGAAGATGTTGGATAGCCATTTGTCTGAAATGGTATAAGGTTCCTGCCTAGGCAGGGAGTTGGACTAGATGACCTCCAAGGTCCCTTCCAACTCTGCTATTGTATTGTATTGTATTGTATTGTATTGTATTGTATTGTATTGTATTGTATTGTATTGTATTGTATTGTATTGTATTGTATTGTATTGTATTGTATTGTATTGTATTGTATTGTGGAACAAGTTGTAAATCTGCCTTTACTTTTTAGTGGAAAAATTATCTGAAACCCCAAATCGAGATAGGAGGTAAGCAACCTGCAAATGCAAACACCTATTTTCCCTGACTCTTGGAACCCTTTCTCACCTCCGTTGCTGGAAATCAGCGAAAGTTTCCTGTGTTAAAAGAAACCGCGGTGCAATCCTAAAAATAAGCATCACAGATTTTTTTTTAAAAGAAAACAGAAATCAACACTTTTCCCAGGCCAAATGGAAAATGCATCCTCTCCCCAATGTGCATGATGCGATAGCTCCTCCTACTTTATGACTTTGCCCCGCCCCCAATGTGCATGATGCGATAGCTCCTCCTACTTTATGACTTTGCCCCGCCCCCTTGCACCCTCGCCATGACAAGGGTGGTTCTCGCCCACCCAGAATAACTCTGTTTTGTGAGAGGAGTGCAACAATCATGCAATGTGCGTACACAACAGCAGCCTGGGGAGAATTTGACGATCTGACACTTCATCTGACATGCGTACACACAGCTTCCTGAGCTCTGCTGTTAATTAACGGATTGCCTTTCTAATTAATAAAAGAACGTAATCTGGGCTAAGGAAAGCTACACTTCATTCTTGAGAAGTTTCTTCAAAGTCTTGTTAATTGTCACCCGTGTCCTTGGGGAACCTCAAATTTTAAGGCTGCTTTCAGATAAAGCCTCTCTCTCTCTCTCCCTCCCTCCCTCTCCTCCTCTCTCTCTTCTTCTCCCTCCTTCCCTCTCCTTCTCCCTCTCCTTCTGCGTGTTTGTGCTGTACAAGAGAAAAAAAATATCTACTTGTACCTACATACACCCACACAAACACAGACTTTCTCACACATGCAGGGCATATCAAAGACAGGCCCTATAGACAAAACACAATATGTTTCATTAATTTTTCAGAGAAAATGTTACTGATGTGATTGCAGAACCATTGCAGTGTTTAAGCCAATTCTCTCTCCCTCCCTCTCCCTCTTCTTCTCCCTCCTTCTCTATCACTCCCACTCTCCTTCTCCCTCTCCCCCATTCTCTCTCCCTCTTCTTCTCTCCCCTCCCCTCTCTCTCTCCTTCTCTATCACTCCCTCTCTCCTTCTCCCTCCCTCTCTCTCTCTCCCACTCTCCTTCTCCCTCTCCCCCGTTCCTTCTCCCTCTTCTTCTCTCCCCTCTCTCTCTCCTTCTCTATCACTTTCTCCTTCTCCCATTCTCCTTCCTTTCCTGCCCCCTCTCTCCTCCTCTCCTCCTCTCTCCCTCTTCCCCCCTCCTCTCTCTCTCTCCTTTCCCCTTGCCTTTCATTTCCTACTTCTTTCCTCCTCTCTCCTTCTCTCCCTTTTCTTCTCTCTCCCCTTTTCCCGTACCTCATTCTTTCTCTCCCTCCCTCCTCCTCCCTCTCTCCCCATCTCCTTTTCCCTCCCCCTTCCTTTCCCGGCCGCCATCTCTCCTCCTCTCCTCTCTCTCCCTCTTTCCACCCTCGTCTCTCTCTCTCTCCCTCTCTCTCTTTCTCTCTCTCCCTCTCCTCCAAGGATGCAAATCATGTAAAGGAGAGATGAGAAAGGAATGTGAAAAGCTTTGTTTGGGATAGGTGGTGCATTCTAAAGACCTCCTTGTTAATCAGACCAATTACCAGAGGCAATGGCAATAGAGGAGGTGGCACTGGGGCTGGCCCTCTGTGGTGCATCTGTCAAAATTATTTAGCAGGTTCCACTTCACACAAAGTGACACCTTTCTTGGGAGTTGAACAATAATGAGCAGTCAGTTGGCAGCAGATTAACGTTGCTCGACCGTAGGGGACAATAGCAGAAGCTGGCATTCCAACACTGAAAATGTTTGCGTCTTGGCGGACTTAATGCTGGTGTAGAAATGTTTTTAGCCAAAGATACTGGCAACCTGAGATTTCCCTTCCCAGGCAAGGAGTTTGGATGAGTATCGCTCTTGAATTCCCTTACTCCCCAGCTTTCTCTCGTTTCATTTATTTTATTTTATGTTTCATTTATTTAGTTTGTCAAACAGGTACGAGACAACAGGTATAAGTAATAGACATGAACTCAGAAAATGGTACAAATAAATGGGAACCGTAGGACAGGGATGATGGGCACGCTAGTGCGCTTATGCCTGCCCCCTTACAGACCTCTTAGGAATGGGGTGAGGTCCATAATAGACAGTTTAAGGTTGAAGCTGTAAGGGTTAGAGCAGGGGTCCCCAACCTTTGCAACTTTAAGTCTGAAGGACTTCAGCTCCCAGAATTCTCCAGCCAGCTTTGCTGGCTGGAGAAGTCTGGGAGCTGAAGTCCTTCAGACTTAAAGTTGCAAAGGTTGGGGACCCCTGGGTTAGAGGATGTAACAATGGAGTCAGGTAGAGCATCCCAGGTGTTGACCACTCTGTTGCTGAAGTCATATTTTCTGCAATCAAATTTGGAGCGGTTTACCTTGAATTTGTATCGATTGTTTGCCCATGTATTATTGAGGTTTTTTTTTCATTCTTGGACAGTCTCGGTGATGTCCCAGATCCTCCCCCATTAAGATGTTGGCGGGAGTTTAAGGACAGATTGCTTTGTGTAGTTTTCAGGAGATTTCATGTTTCACTTCTGGCAGGATAACAGAGTTGAGAGGGACCTTGGAGGTCTTCTAGTCCAACCCTCTGGAAACCCTATACCATTTCAGACAAATGGTTGTCCAATCTCTTCTTAAAAACCTTCTGTGTTGGACCACCTACAACTTCTGAAGTCACGACATTCCACTGTTTCAACTGTCAGGAAAACTCTTCTTAGTTCTAAGTTGCTTCTCTCCTTGATGAGTTTCCACCCATTGCTTCTTGTTCTGCTTTCAAGTGCCTTGGAGAATAGCTTGACTCCCTCTTCTTTGAGGCATCCCCTGAGATATCGGAAGACTGCTATCATGTCTCCCCTAGTCCTTCTTTTCATTAAACTAGACACCCCCAATTTCTAGAAGAGGCTCAGCAAAACCTCCTTTCTAGATCACCAAAGAATGATCAACAAACTTCTCACTTTATGAGTCCCAGGACAATGGTTAGAAGACAAAAATTATTTGTTTTGCTCACTCGCCTCTCCCATTCCCTCTTATAAGTATACAAATATTTTCCCTCCTTTCTTCCTTCCTTCCTTCCCTCCCTCCCTCAAAGCATAATCATTGTTCCTTCCTTCCTTTCCTTCCTTCCCTATTCCTTCTTTCTTTTTCTTCCTTCCCTCCCTCCCTCCCTTCCTTCCCTAGCAGCATAATCATCCTTCCTTCCCTTATTTTTTATTTTTATTTTTATTAAATTTATACCCCGCCCTTCTCCTTGTTAGGACCCTATTCCTTCCTTCCCTCTCTCCCTTACTTCCCTAGAAGCAAAACCTACCTACCAACCTTCCTTCCTTCCTTCCTTCCTTCCTTCCTTCCTTCCTTCCTTCCTAGCCAAGTCTCTTTCTCTGCCATTTTGCAATTAACACCAGGAAAAATGGAAAACCTGCAGATTGCTTCTTGTATTTTCTCGTTCTTCCCTATTGTCCAACTGATTTTACAGATAAGATAAATATCTCTGCAAAGAAGCCGATTAAAATGTAGAATGCATGCTGAACCTTCAGTGAAATGTTTAGGTGCAGGATTTAATAGACTTACAAGGAATCTCATTCGGAAGGCAATGCATGTTATTAAGTGGTAGGCAGAAAAGGGCCATGCATATCAGGTCCCCATTGAAGCTGATGAAAGAGAATTTGCTTTTGATTTATTTTTTCCATAGAAGAAACTTCAATGAAACTCTCATAAGCAGATGGATGTTATAGCACTCATTTAGGGATAAGGCAGCCTAAGAGAATGATTCTTTCTAGCAGTCTAAAACTGCCTGGCTTCTGGTGCTTCTATTAAATCCCAAAGGAAAGTGTCAAAATATGGTTTCCTGCCATGGGACTTGTTAAATTGGAATGAATGAAAAGCCAAAGAGGCTTTCAACTTGACGGTAAGAGACATAGCAAGAAAAAGAATAGAATAGAATAGAATAGAATAGAATAGAATAGAATAGAATAGAATAGAATAGAATAGAATAGAATAGCAGAGTTGGAAAGGACCTTGGAGGTCTTCTAGTTTAACCCTCTGCCTAGGCAGGAAACCCTACACCACTTCAGACAAATGCTTATCCAACATCTTCTTAAAGACTTCCACTGTTGGGGTAACACTGTAACAATCATGACAGTAGTAGCCCTAACTGCCTTGTCCAATATTTAAAGGTAAAAGTTCCCCTCGCACATATGTGCTAGTTGTTCCCAACTCTAGGGGGTGGTGCTCATCTCCGTTTCAAAGCCCAAGAGCCAGCGCTGTGCGAAGACGTCTCCATGGTCATGTGGCCAGTATGACTCAACGCCGAAGGCGCACAGAACGCTGTTCCCTTCCCACCAAAGGTGGTTCCTATTTTTTATACCTGCATTTTTTACATGCTTTCAAACTGCCAAGTTGACAGAAGCTGGGACAAGTAACAGGAGCTCACTCCGTCACGCAGCGCTGGGGATTCGAACCACTGAACTGCCGACCTTCTGATTGACAAGCTCGGCGTCTTAGCCACCGAGTCCCTGTCGTCCAATATTTAAGGAAGCTCAAAGACACCATCAAGACAATTGAGAAGACATCCTTAAGTCCCCGGAGAATTAAGGAGAAAAACAGACACTTCTGTTGCTGAAAAGGCACAATATTAGCATTCCCTGGTTTGCTTCGATGTGTGGCGTGTGGCAGCTCTGCTGTATTTTGGGGACATCTGGCTCACCGTGTCCTTGAAGAACTGCCAAGATTGGTTTCATTCTGCTGCCAGCTTTGGGTTTGGGGCATTCCTCTGCTGACTTCTACTCTAATCACCTGGGCAATAGTAGGAAGATGGGGAAGAATCAGCTAGGAGTAGAGGTTGGAGTGAGGATCCTCAAGGACCAGGGCTGCAGTTGGCTTTGCTTGTGTTCTCAAAAGCAGCGCTTCCATGATTACCGTATTTTTTGGAGTATAAGACGCAACTTTCCCCTCCAAAAAAGAGGGTGAAAATCTGGGTGCGTCTTATACACTGACTACAGTATTTTTGAAACCTTTGCAAAAATGGATGTGCAGAAGGTTTGGGAGGCTTGCAAAGTGCTCCTGGGGACTGGGGAGGGCAAAAACGAGGAAAAAATAGGCCATTTCTGCTTGTTTCTTATCCCCCCAGCCCAGTGGTGGGTTTCTGCAGGCTCGCACCTACTCGCGAGAGCCGGTTGGTGAAATTTAGAGAACCGGTGAGAGGGGGTTCCACCGGCATACCTGGAAATAAATCTGGCCCGCCGCTGCCAATGACCCAACGGAATGGAAAGGAAAGGAAAGGAAAGGAAAGAAAGAAAGAAAGAAAGAAAGAAAGAAAGAAAGAAAGAAAGAAAGAAAGAAAGAAAGAAAGAAAGAAAGAAAGAAAGAAAGAAAGAAAGAAAGAAAGAAAATTTATCATCACAATTGAGTCCAAAATTTTGGTTGCTAAGCAAGAGCGTTGTTAAATGAGTTTCACCACATTTTAAAAGGTGGCCACTCCTACCCTGTCACATGACTGCCAAGCCACGCCCACAAAATAGGCCACACCCACAGAGTAGGTTCTAAAAAATTTGAAACCCACCACTGCCCCAGCCCCTAGGAACACTACAAGCCTCCCAAAACCTCTGCATAACCCACCCACCCCCCTTTTATGCCCCAAAACAAGGCATGCAGAGGGTTTGGGAGATCTGCAGAGTGCAAAAACTGTTTTAAATTTACCCCTTCAAAATCAGGGTGCGTCTTTTAACAGATTAACAGAATTGGAAAGGACCTTGCAAGTCATCTAGTCCAACCCCCTGCCCAAGCAGGAGACCCTGCATCTGCCTCTACCTAGGATTGAACTCACAACCTCCTGGCTGTGAGGCAAGAGCTCCACTTCTAGGCCACAGCAGCAGATGCTTTACTCTGATCCGTCTTATCGTCCGAAAAATATGGTAAGTTACGTTTCAGTGGAACTGAATCTTATGGTTTAGGCATGCATGGAAATTCAGAAGTTACCCATATAAACTGAGTTTGCACAATACACTAATCTTAGGCTATGTACGTAACACCAGCGGTCCGACCCAAGAGTTGGATTCGCACACTGTGCTAACCATACTTAGCTAGTACATTGTGTGGACTCATCCAGTTCAGGTTGTCACCAAATCAGAAATAAAGAAAACCTAGGTTAACATCAACACGTAATATCTTGACGATCAGACCATCCTAAAACTTCCTTTTCTGCTTCTTGTATTCAACTTCAAGAACAGGGATCCTCAAACTTAGCATTTTTAAGACTTGTGGACTTCAACTCCCAAAATTCCTCAGGCAGCTCAACAAGTCCACAAGCGTTAAAACTGCTAAGCGTGGAGACCCCTGCTTAGTGGTGGGTGAGAGTATCAGGAGTTTGGATTCTTTGGGCAAATTCTTTGGTTTTAGGTAAGCTCTATTTTGGGCCTAACATATGTTTCTTTTATGGAAAATCACAGTGAGCTAGTTATGGTGACCTGATCAGAAATAACTTGGAGACTTCCTTTGTAACTGGGAGTAACAGGATATGTTGTTCAGGAAGCCGATAATCACCGTATTGTTTAATTCTGGGAAGCAGGGTCCCTTAGGGGTCCCTAGAACATTTGGGGATTTCCCATGTGCTTTTCACATTGTGAAACACATTATGTTTTGAGCACGCAATGTTGTTTTTGTGTATTCAAGTTATGACGCATGTGATACGTCAGCTCGTGTATTTAAGGTGCAATCCTGTACCTGGATTCTCATTCTCATATGCATGGGAATCCATTAGCTAATGTTATTAAACAGCTGTTTCCTTTTGCCAGAAGTCTCCGTGATCATTTTTTGATATATTTTTCTCACAGTGGGATTCAAAAAAATTTATTACCAGTTCTGTGGCTGTGGCTTTGGGGGTGTGGTAGGGGAAGGATACTGCAAAATCCCCATTCCCTCAAAATTTCTGCTACCGGTTCCCCAGAACCTGTCAGAACTGGCTGACTACCACTTCTGTCCCAGGTCTAGAAGAGTGGCCCAAAATATCTGTAGGAAGGCACTATTCAGGTGAGAAAGTCCTAGTGTCTTAATCCTGCTGGCTAATATTTCAGGAAGGGTTTTTGGCAGGGGAGGGGCAGCTTTCATTAATCTGGGCACCTCCAGATGTGGGGTCTTGGGACTGCCAGCTTTTTCAGCAATGCCTGGAAAATTATATAAATCATCATCATCATCATTTAATGATCCCATAATCTCTTGTGGGACAACTGAATGGAGCTAGCAGAGCATTTACATGTCCTGTCAACAATACAGAGTTTTTTTCGGCAGATATATTCTGCCGAGAGAAAGAGAGAGGGAAATATCTGACTCTACCTAGGATCGAACTCAGAGCCTCTTGATTGTGGGGCGAGAGCTCCACCTCTAGGCTACCGTACCGCTCTTCTGGAAATCTAAACCCAATGAGGACAACTGAAGCCATCTTGCTCAACAAATTTCTAAAATAGCACCTAGAGGGTGTCTATAGAATATTGCTTTTTTTTTTCTCCTTAAAAATCTCTTAGTATTCTCGCTGGTGGTTCACTCACCATCTGGATCATGTATTTCTCATGAGTTTCCATCAAAAGAAACTCTACCCAAATCACACACCAATTGTCTAGGAAAGATAAAGAGGGAATCCACTCGTGGGTTATGTGCATAATCTAAGAGACACGATTTCTTGCATCTTTATGGTGGTAGTACCATCCTCGCCGCCCTGGGTCCTTTTGGAGAAGGGCGGGATACAAATTGAATAAAATCTAAATCTAAAATCTCAACACAGCTACCAAGTTGAGATAACAAAGATATTGGCAGAAGTTCATCACCGAACCTCCCCATCGTGATAAAGGTGTGAATGAAGCGGTCCAGAAATTCCCTGAAAAGCAATGATCAGTCGCTCATCTGAGTTCTTCTTGGGAGTCTTCAACGAGGATTTCGTCCACTTTCACATCCGTTTCAGATACAGGGACTGTATGGCATACTTGCTCTTGAAAAGCTAAGGCAATGGTGTACGGTTTTCCTTTCGGATGCTGCAGGCATCGTTGGAGGTAGGTATCATAATACCCTTTTCCTCTTCCCAGCCTGTTCCCCGTTTTGTCAAAACCAAGTCCCGGCATCAGGATGAGATCCAGACCATCTGTGGAAGAGAAAGGAAATACCTGGGGTGAAAGGACATCAAACTAACGTTTCGTTTTTCAATTTCGTTTTCTTCCTGATCTGTCCAAGAATTGAGAAGAAGAAGTGTGTGTGTGTGTGTGTGTGTGTGTTTTCCAGGGGTGGGTTCCTGCCAGTTGTAAGCTCTTATATAGAAGAGGTTCCACAAGTCTCCAGGGCCGTTTAGAACTGGTTCCAGCTCCCTCCCTCCCTCCCCCCACCCATCCGCCCATCATCAAGAGGAAGAGCGAGAGGAGGAATGCTGGGAGTTGAAGTCCACAAGCTGTCAAGTTTGAACACCCCTGGGGGTTTTTTTCTAAAGGGTGAGGGGTGCAAGAGTCTTGTCACTTGACAGCTTTAAGACTTGCGTGCTTCAAATTCCAGAGTTCCTGAGCCAACATTTTGGTTGCTAAGCAAGAGCGTTGTTAAGTGAGTTTCACCACATTTTACAAGTTGGCCATGCCCACCCAGTCACATGACTGCCAAGCCACTCCCACTCAGTCACATGGCCAGCAAGCCACTCCCACAAAGCAGGTCACACCTACAGAAGAGGTTCTAAAAAAATTTGAAAACCACCACTGGTGTTTTCCCAGTTAAAAAAGCTGGATTGAAGTTGGATTTTCAACTCATGGCACTTAGCACCTAGACTTATATACCGCTTCACAGTGCTTTACAGCCCTCTCTAAGCGGTTTACAGAGTCAGCCTCTTGCCCCCAACAATCTGGGTCCTCATTTGACCCATCTCGGAAGGAGGGAAGGCTGAGTCAACCTAGAGCCTGGTGAGATTCGAACTGCCAAATTGCTGGTAGCCAGTGATCAGCAGAAGTAGCCTGCAGTACTGCACTCTAACCACTGCACCACTGTGGCTCATGCAATCTGTCAGAGACTAGTTGGCTGTGCTTGGTAATGTGGGGAGACGTAAAAGCTGCCGTGGCGGGGAGGAACATAATGTAAAATAAGTGAGGTTGTGTCACTCATGTGAATAAGGTTGGGATATGGATGGTTTCTTTTAGTCTGGGACACGGGTGTCAAACTTGGGTGTCACGTTGCCATCAGGACCTTAGCCCACTGCACCAAATGGGATCTCATGTGCGTAGTCGCCGTTTCTCTATCCTTATCATTTAGAAGTATTTCGTGCATTTCTTATCACCCTAATCATTCCAATGTCTTGGAGCAGCACACCTATGTATTAAACAGCTCCCTCGAGAATAGAAAGTAAAATTAACACGAGGCCAAAAGAAAAGCAGAAAGCATAGTAAGCCTGGGGAAAAAATATTCAGTATGTCAGGGTAATGATGGTTTAAAGCTAACCAGCAAATATAAGGTTGTATCTTAAGATGATGAAATAAGGATGAGTCAGCAGAGGTATTGCCGCTTTAAGAAGCTGGGTTATTGCCGCTTTAAGAAGCTGTCTATATAAAGGAGGCCATGAGATGGCATATCTCTCTCTCCTAGTGTATCTCTCTCCTCGTCTATTATCTCCATAGTAGTTCTCTGTGTAGAGTTGGAGATTGCTTGCTTGCCGAGCTGTGCCTAGAGTGTGTGTGTGTGTGTGTGTAATCTCCTGTATGCCTTGTATATAGAAGTATGTAAACCACTGTTTGTAAGACAAATCTCTGTGCCCTGTATTTTGCTCCTGGGATGTCTCAAAATAGAAGTCACACTGTGCGCACTCTTGACACAGTAGATTGCTAAAAAGGCTCTGTCCATAAAGCAGGCATTAGAAAAACTCCTATGCAATTTTCTCTGGGAAGACCTTCTACAAAAGGAACGGAAGGTGTGAAAAGCTCCTTTGCTTTCTGACACTTACCTTTATTGTATCAAAACCCACATACCAAAGATTATTAAGGCAACTGGCTAAATATATGGGGACATATTTGTATAGGAGGCATGCTGATAACTGCAATAAACAAACACCACTTTTTTTTTTAAAGGCACATAAAACAACTAAACACCCCTGGCAGACTTGCTTATGGAAGGTAAAGGTTCCCCTCGCACATTTGTGCTAGTTGTTCTCGACTCTAAGGGGCGGTGCTTATCTCTGTTGCAAAGCCGAAGAGCCAGCGCTATCCGAAGACATCTCCATGGTCATGTGGCCAGCAGGACTCAACACCGAAGGCGCATAGAACGCTGTTCCCTTCCCACCAAAGGTGGTTCCTATTTTTCTACTTGCATTTTTTACGTGCTTTCTTTTTTTTTTTTATATATTGAAAAAGTTTTATTGAGTTTTACAATTTTTTCAAATAGGATAGGGTAAGGTGTGATAAGGAAATATTTTGAGAACTTTCATGTCGAGATCGTGGGCCCCCTCCGGGGCTTCTTGACAAAACATAGATAATACATATTTCAATAGTACTACAAAGTGAAGAGAAGTGCATACATCATTGTAAATTCTATGCTAGCAATCGTATACAAACATCCAAACAAAAGTTATACTATATTAAAAAAGTCATTTTTTAGATCTAAGTCTCTTAGCAATTGTATCTTCTTGTTCTCCTCCCTGGCCCCCAGTGGGCGAGGCCGTGGCCCCTTCCGCTCCTCCACTTTCATCCTCCAGGATTGAGGAATGTTTTTTAAGAAAGGCTTCCGCCTCAACAACTGTTTTAATCCTTACTCTTCCTCCTTCCCAGAACACCAACATCCCTTCTGGCATCACCCACTTGAACCAAATCCCCTGTTTAAACAATTTTTTAGATAAGAAGGAATATTTCCTCCTCACCTCTCTAATCTTTTTCGGGATCTGCTTCAAGATAGCGACCTCCTTTTGTTGGTAAATTAACGGACCCTCTGCGCCCTCAATATTCCCTCCCTGGTAGACCTTCTAACAAATTTAATATGTATCTCTCTGGGTAGTTCATTTTACGTGCTTTCGAACTGCTAGGTTGGCAGAAGCTAGGACAAATAATGGGAGCTCACTCTATTATGTGGCGCAAGGATTCAAACCACCAAACTGCTGATCAACAAGCTCAGCATCTTAGCCATTGAGCCACCGCATGCCTCAGAGAAAAGTGTGTGTGTCTGTGTGTGTGTAATGTCACAATATGTAGGAGGATATAGGAGGAGAACCTGTGGCTCAGTGGCTAATACAGTGGTACCTCGGTTCACGAACGCTTCTGTTCATGAACAACTCGGTTCACGAACAGAAAAGTTCATCAAAATATGCTCCGGTTCACGAACTCCGCTTCGGTTCACAAACTCCGCTTCAGTTCACGAACAGAAAAGTTCATCAAAATATGCTCCGGTTCACGAACTCCGCTTCGGTTCGCGACCAGAGTCAGTTCAAGAATTAAAACCCAAAAAAAGATCAGAACGGATTAACCAGATTTACATTAAACCCTATGGGAAACTGTGCCTCGGTTCATGACCAATTCGGTTCGTGACCAGAGTCAGTTCACGAATTAAGTTCGTGAACCGAAGTACCACTGTACAACTGTCTGAGAAGTGATACTGCCCTGGTTCAAATTCCAGTAAGGGTATGGCTAGCTGATGAGAGCTAAATAGCTTGAAATAGATCTATACTAGTCTCCCTTGTTTATTTATTTATCAGCACAAACGTAACATATATACATGTGTGTGTGTGTGTGTGTGTGTGTGTGTAGTATATAGTATACAGTATAATATATATATACATACTATACACATATTATATGTGTATGGCTAGCTGATGAGAGCTAAATAGCTCGAAATAGATCTATACTAGTCTCCCTGATTTATTTATTGATCAGCTCAAAAACCTAACACACACACACACATAGTATATGCATATAGTAACAGCTAAATATCATCATAAAACTATTTTTTCCCCACATTTTGCTCTAATTTCTTTTTGTTTTTTTTATTTTTGCACTTCACAAAAATAGCTCTTGTTTTCTCTTCTCTTTTTTAAAATTCTGTCTAAACATGTTTCTTATCTCTAAATCTGAGGGCTTTTTTTAAAGAGGAGAAGTCGGCTAAGGGAGGATGGCTGCAACAGCAAGCCATTTATCTCCCTCCCCGTCCAAGTGTTTTCATGGTAATAATTCCACAGTTGATCTATTGCGTGTTCCATAAGATAAAATCTCAGTTTGTGCACTTAATATATATTTGCTTTTTCCTGGGAGGAGGGAGGGAGGGTTAGCAAAGGGAAAGGAAACAGCTACAATTACTGAAGCATTTGTTTGGATGTCAGATATAAAATGGAATAAAGATTTAATTGCAGATCAACCCCTGGTTGAGAAACATCAAGCTCTCAGCATGGACCCGTCAGGATTATCAAGAGCCTTCTGGATGGAACCCTGAAATTGCCATTTAAAATGGTGACTTTTCCCCCCCCAGCTCACAGGAGGGGTTTCTTCTCCCCGTTTTCACATTTGAAAGTAGATAGCTTATTAAAAAAACGTTTTTTGTATGTAGTTAGTGATGAGCAGGCCATACAGTATAGCAGTGGCACGTAGACTTATATACTGCTTTATAGTGCCTTACAGCCCTCTCTATGCAGTTTACAGAGTCAGCTTATTGCCCCCAACAATCTGGGTTCTCATTTTAATAAACTCGGAAGGAAGGAAGGATGGATGGTTGAATCAACTTGGAGCCCCATCAGGATCGAACTGCTGGCAGTTGGCAGAGTCAGCCTGCAACACTGCATTCTAACCACTGTACCACTATGACTTCCTTCCTTCCTTCCTTCCTTCCTTCCTTCCTTCCTTCCTTCCTTCCTTCCTTCCTTCCTTCTCAAGCATTAGCACTTAGACTTATATACCGCTTCACAGTGCTTTACAGCCCTCTCTAAGCAGTCTACAGGGTCAGCCTCTTGCCCCCAACAATCTGGGTCCTCATTTTACTGACCTCGGAAGGATGGAAGGCCGAGTCAACCTTGAGCCTGGTGAGATTCGATCTGCCAGATTGCAGGTGGCCGGCAGTCAGCAGAAGTAGCTGCACTCTAACCACTGGGCCACCATGGCTCATATGTAAAAATTAATCTCCAATAATCTGCAGGTTCTTGGTTTCTACTTCCTTCCATTTAATACTGATGGTTCTTTCAATGGAAGAGGAATTTTAAGCACCCGAGGAAAATTTACCATGTTGGAGAGATAGTGTAGGAGATTACCAGGCTGAGCCTGAAAGAGGGGTCAAACATATCATAAGTCTCGAGTCCCTTTGTGCCCAAGAGATCTAAGTCCAACCCACCTTGAATTCGGTTGAGTCTTATCTACCATCAATTTGATCTGAGCTTAGTAGCTCAGATTCTTGTAGAGAATGTTAGCACACAATAAACCTATATTCACTGGTGGCACAGTGGTTAGAATGCAGTGTTGCAGGCAAACTCTGCCGACTGCCAGGAGTTTGATTCTGACCGGCTCAAGGTGGACTCATCTTTCCATCCTTCCACAGTCAGTAAAATGAGGACCCAGATTGTTGGGGGCAAGAGGCTGACTCTGTAAACTGCTTAGAGAGGGCTGTAAAAGCACTACAAAGCGGTATATAAATCTAAGTGCTATTGCTATTGCTAGCTTCTTTCATAGGAAGGGAAATTTGGAATAAATCCAGGGGTGATGTTTCTGCCATCCTGCCCTCAAACCTCAAAGGGACCGGCTTTTGCCGCTGTTCCATCTGCTTTCAGAATTGATGCCGTCGTCTTTGCCAGGAAGAACGAAGGAATGGGCTGGCATCCTGAACCACTGCTGCATTTTAAAGGCAACTATATGTAAGTCTGTTTTTTTTTTCCTTTCTCACTATGGAGGAGGATTTGCCAAGGGAACATTTGAAACAAATGAGGCAGTACGAATTGGAGCAACCCATTGGAACAAACTTATCATCTTGCTTGGTGAGGTTTTTTTGTTTTTTAAAGAAAATTTTGCAGCAGAGGAAAACTTTTGGAGCAAGGAAAGAGGAAAAAGTCCAACCGATATGGCCTTCAGGGGAGGTAGAAATCCAAGCTGAATGCATCAAAAATAATAGGGAATGTAGGAAATGATCGGGCCATCTGGTCTGAAGAGGATGAGGGGGAAGGCTCACCTGAGCGTATTTTTGGGAGGGAGAGAGGAAGTGGGGAGGAGTGGACTCACCGGAGAAGGGTTGAATATTTTCTTTACTGAAAGAAGTAGTGGAAGAATTGGCTATTTTCTTGTGTTTTTAAATGGAAAGAAGTAGTGGCATAATTTGGTGTGTGTGTGTGTGTGTGTGCTTAATGGTGCTGGACTAATACTAATATGTTACTAACAGTGATAGACGCCACAAATAATTACCTGGGAATAAGCGCCACTAAACCCAGCAGAGTTTTCCTTAATAGTAACTGCAATGAGTGTCTGTCAAGTTATTTGCAAGCTAACAGGAATTTTCCTTTGCAAAGCCAGGCCACAATTCAACAACACAACATTTTGCTGTTTGAGAACAACTTGCCGTTTTCCGAACTAATAGCTGGGTTTTGGGGCCAATAGGGGGGGGGGGGGACTATAATAATGGGGAAGGTAATTCCATGCTATTAAAATTACAGTATCTCATTGATAAATCCACAAAGTCTCTTGGACTGCAAGGCGATTCAACCGGTCAGTCCTAGAGGAGATCAACCCTGAACTGCTCTTTAAAAGGCCAGATCCTGAAGAGGAAACTCAAATACTTTGGCCACCTAATGAGAAGGAATGTATCTTTCTTTCTTTCTTTTTTTGCTTTTTCATTTCATACATCCCTCCGGCCGATCCGCTCCCACAGAGAGGGCCTTCTCAGGGTGCCGTTGGCCGGGCAATGCCGTCTGGCGACACCTAGGGGAAGAGCCTTCTCTGTGGCGGGCCCTGCCCTTTGGAACGACCTACCCCCTGAACTTCGTACCATCTCGGACCTCCGCCTCTTCCGCCAGTGTCTGAAGACACATTTCTTTCACCAAGCCGGCCTAGCGTACCCTCCGCTGTGACTAGTTTAGACAGTTTTTAATTTTGGGGATTTTAATTGGATTTTAGCGCAGGATGGTATTGAATATGTCTTTTAAATTTTGTATTTTGGTATTTTGTATGTGTTTTTAAATTCCTGTGCGCCGCCCTGGGTCCTCTCCGGAGAAGGGCGGGGTATACATTTAATAAAAATAAAATAAAAAAATAAATTGCAAAACAAGAATATATATTTTCTCCCGTAGCATGCCCAAGACTGCAAATTAAAAGAACTCTTTAAATATTGGAATATTTAATTCCCCTGTGGGGAGAGGGCGCGGTTTAGAAATATTAAAATTATTATTAAATTATTATTATTATTAATACAAATGTATTTATTTAATACAACCAGATCCGTGGAGGCAGTGTTTCGAAGGCAGTATTGCAGGCTGACTCTGCTCACTGCCAGGAATTTGATCTCAACCAGCTCAAGGTTGACTCAGCCATCCGTCCTTCCGAGATCAATAAAATGAGGACCCAGATTGTTGGGGGCAATAGGCTGACTTTGTAAACCGCTTAGAGAGGGCTGTAAAGCACTGGGAAGCGGTATATACGTCTAAGTGCCATTGCTATTGAATGCAGGTGCAAAGATGGAATTGATAGCAAATTTTCATTCCATGTCCACCCAACCACGGTAAGTCATTCATACAGCAGCTTGGTGCAAGTGATTAAAACTCTGAAAAATTATGGTTCTACCTGAATAGCTTCTTTTAATGCTCGCACTGATGAGAAGTGGTCCCTGGATGTGCTTTCCATCAACTCAGCGCATGATTTGACAACATCATAAAGAGGAGTCAGCAGGGGGCATAAGTTTTTTTTTGTTTTAACCCACATCTCTTTCCTTATTACGCAACCTTTTTAGCTTAACATCTCCAGCCTGGAACTAAATTGCTTCCTCTCACTTAATTATTTCTGTTTCTGGCTGGGAGCAGCAATTTATTTGTATATTGGTATCAATGCACTTGGATGGGTACTCTATATGTAATTACTGTCAGGGCGTTTTCATAGCTTCTGCCAGCGCTGTTCTGTTGAATTGATTATTTTTTTTAAAGTAAAATGAATTATTTGTGAGAAAAAGGAGAACAGCCAATCCACACCTCCTTTGATTAATAGGGACTAAGCATCCAAAAATGATGGATGCTGGTCTTTGATGTAATAGAGGCATTTGACTATTCAATTCAGAGATTTGATTTGAAGACCATTTGACCAAATCCACAAATTAAGCCAGATTTCCAAATCGAAGCAGCAAAGTGTTGGAACTGTTGAATCAAATAAGACTGATGAATTGGAGAGGTTTGCACACAGAACCATAGAGTCATAGGGCTGGAAAGGACCTTGGAGGTCTTCTGTTCCAACCCCCTAAGTGTCCAAGGCATCAGTTATATGCAGAAACATTTTTTTCTTTCCCCTGGATCAGAGGTTGGCAACCCGTGGCTCTGGAGCCGCATGTGGCTCTTTCAACCCTCTGCTGCGGCTCCCTGTTGTCGGTCGGCTTCACAATTAGTAGGGCTGGTAGAGGAAAAAGGATGCTGTGCTAGAAGGAGACTCTATGGTGGCGGAACCAGACTTCTAGTCAGCAGAGGAAAAAGGACGTTGAGCTAGGAGGAAACTCTATGGTGGGGGAAACCAGATTTCCGGTTGGGTCCGGAATTGACCGGGGGGGGGGGGGGCTTCTAGTTAGGACCTTTGTGGCTATTTGATTGTTTACGGTTGCCGACCCCTATCCTGGATTGATCCTCTAAATCAGGGGTCTCCAACCTTTGCAACTTTAAGTCTGAAGGACTTCAGCTCCCAGACTTCTCCAGCCAGCAAAGCTGGCTGGAGAATTCTGGGAGCTGAAGTCCTTCAGACTTAAAGTTGCAAAGGTTGGAGACCCCTGCTCTCAATTACAATTCCGTAATTTTAATAGCATGGAATATCCTTCCCCATTATTATAGCTTTGGCCCCAAAGCACAGCTATTGGTTCAGAAAACTGCAAGTTATTCTCAGAAAGCAAAATGTTGTGTTGCTGAATTGTGGCCTGGCTTTGCAAAGGAACACTCCCATTGGCCTGCAAATAATTTGACACACAATGTAGTTACTATTAAGGAAAACTCCGCTGGGTTTAGCAAAGCTTATTCCCAGGTAATCATGTGTGGCGTCGCATTCTGATTAAACTGCGTTTGGCACAGGAGCTCCTCCACTGAGCTCCAACCTACTTTCAGCTACAAAGGGTATAAATAGATAATAACTGATCAAGGGGATAGCCTTGTTTGATGAGTTTCGGTAATGAGGGCTGAGAAATGCTCCTGCGTTTCTCACACACACACACAACCGATGCTCCCTCGGTTTGGTGAAGCCATTTATTTTCAAGATGTCTTCTATGATGTCATTTATTTTCAAATGGTCTTCTACCCCTTCGGAGGAATTCCCGTGGATAAGTGCAGGGTTGGGAGCGCATGGTGGCTCACGTAGTTAGGATGCTTGGATGGAGGTTTGTGTTCTGACCGAGGCTTCTCGAGAGCAGGAAGCAAACTCCTTGTCCCAATAAAAACCCCTTTGATTAATTTCCTGGGAATTCTGCTCATTCCCATCCAGCAACGTCTTTCAAGGGAGGATTTACAGTCACAGACCTTCTCTGGCTTGGAGAGCTTCCAGGCCGATATCTGAAGAACTTGGCAAGGAATCTCGGAGAGTCGCGAACCAATTAAAGGAACTAATTGCCTCCTGCAAACTCCACTCCCCTGTCGCTCCTCTTTTATTTCCTTTGGGAGGGACCATTCATCGTCCACTTGTGGCCTTACTCCCAAGTCGACCCCTGCTCTTTAGCTGTTCCCTTTGTCTGGGAACTCTACACATGCACACACTTGTTCACTTAACAACCGTTTTACTTACTTAACAACTGCAGTGATTCACTTAGCAACTGTGGCAAGAAAGGGTGTGGGGCAAAACTCACTGAACCACTAGCAGCAGAAAATTTAGAGTAGAGTAGAAGCTGCTATGGCCTCGAGGTAGAGCTCTTGCCTCACAAGCAGGAGATTGTGAGTTCGATCCTAGGTAGAGGCACGTGTAGGGTCTCCTGCTTGGGCAGGGGGTTGGACTAGGTGACCTGCAAGGTCCCTTCCAACTCTGTTAATCTGTTAAAGAGTAGAGTAGCATAGAGTAGAATAGAGTAGAATAGAATAGAATTTGTCTCCCGCGCTTCAGATCTGAGTATACATATAAACAACAAAGTAATATAATCCTAAAATACCATTAGGGGAAGGTAATATTTAAAGACATTTAGGGCATGGGAGGTTTCTTTGTTTTTTCTTAAAATGTGAGGTGGGCTCTTCTCCAGCTTGCTTTTCAAGCCCAGAGATAAACTCTTCCCCAGGGAGAAAGGTTGTATCATACCTGGGCAAGGATGAGAAGAAGGGTGGGAGGAGAGAAAATGTCATTCTGGCTCATTTCTTAATGCATTCTACCCTGCCATCTGCTGGTCATAGACTGCATTTACACAACTCTTTTTGTAAGGAGGGGGAACTTCAACTGGTTTGCAAAGCTCAGTTAAATTGCCTATGTGTCCCTGTAAGAACGGGCCAATTTTACGCTGCCATTTATTCCATAATATTCTACCAACTTTGCAGATGTTAATCTCCAAGCCAGCATCTCCATGATATAACCACACAATCCATTACTCACAAAGTATCTTATCAACATGTTAGCCTGGTAAGAAGATAACACTAACAGATTAACAGAGTTGGAAGAGATCTTGTAGGGCATCTAGTCCAACCTCCAGAAGCATAAGCAATGCCTTGCTGGATCAGACCACTAGACCAGTCTCGCCCCTTCATTGATAGTTCAATGTATCAAGTGAAATTAGAAACTAGAGATAACTGAATAAATCATATTTCTTTTTTTTTTTTTTAATTTAAATTTATATACCGCCCTATTCTCCGTGGTAGGACTCAGGGCGGTGCACAGAAAAAGTAAAATTTGAATTAGGATGATTATTCGATATGTGTTTATTGCAGAGGGGGAAATTGGCTCCATTAGGGATCACTGGATTGGTTCCAATTGGACTATCTGACTCTCCAAAGCATCTCCAAATCATCACATTGATCTAAACACTACTCGTTCCATTTGATTTGATTTTTTTTTTAAACAAAAGCACAGATTGTATACGGCTAGTCTTTGATGTGCAACCACAACTGAACCCCAAATTTTTGTGCTAAGTAAGATTTAAGTGAATTTTACAACATTTCTTTGCCACATTTCTTAAGGGAATCCCTGCAGTTGTTAAGTTCGTAACACAATTATTAAGGGAATCTGGCTTCCCCATTGACTTCGTTGGTCAGAAGGTCGCAAAAAGTGATCCCATGATCCTAGGGCACTGTAACTATCAGGAGTCAGTCAACAAGCGTCTGACCTTTGATCACACAACCATGGGGATTGTGCAATGGTCGTTATTGTGAAAAATGAACATGAGTCACCATTCTTCAGTGTTGTTGGCTATGGAGATTCTCAGTCCTCTAGGTCAGGGGTCCCCAACCTTTTTGGCACCAGGGACCGGTTTCATGTTAAAAAAATTCCGCGGACCGGTGGCCATGGCTCGGCCGGAGTAGAGGAGGAGCGGGGGGGGGGGGAACAGGCGGCGCATGCACGCGCAGGGGGGGTGAGTCAGCTCACTCGCCCCTCTTGGGTCCCCAATGGCGCGAGCGGCTGCGCCTCCGCTCTCCCGCCCCTGGCGCGCGCTCTGCCTAGGGGGCTTTATTTCTATTATTATTATTTATTTGATTTATAGACCGCTCCCTCTCCCCGCAGGGACTCGGGGCGGCGCGCAGGACTTTAACAACATATATAAATACACAATAACAATATTTAAAATCGAATTAAATAATTTACCCTGCGCTAGAATTATTAAAATTTTAAAACCTTTAAAACCCTTAATGCTATTCCCTACAATCCCTATTAAAACAATCTCAATTTATACTACCGCCTACAGTAGGATACCTAGGCCAGGTCTGCCCCCTCCTCCTCCTCTCTGGCCCTTTCTAAGGGTTTTGCCGCTCACTGCAGCCCGGTTCCTATCAAGCCACAGACCGGCACCGGTCCGTGGCCCGGGGGTTGGGGACCCCTGCTCTAGGTCATGGTTGTCCCACTGGTGCTTTTTTTTTTTTTCTAGAGGCAACTGGACTTTGTTTTTTTCCTTGAAGACATTTCACTTCTCATCCAAGAAGCTTCTTCAGCTCTGACTGCAAGGAAAAATAAAATCCTTCCATTCCTCTGACCATCCAGTCAGAGCTGAAGAAGCTTCTTGGATCAGAAGCGAAAACGCCTTCAAGGAAAAACCAGAAACTCCAGTTGCCTCTTGGGGGAGAAAAAAACAAACCAATCTCTGGGACAATTCAGCGCCGTTATAACTTCAAATAGTCACTAAATGAGTTGACGTATTCCTAAGAGGGTGGAGACTTAGTGCAGTGATGGCGAACCTTTAAGAGACCGAGTGCCCAAGCTGCAAACCCCAAACCCACTTATTTATTGCAAAGTGCCAACATGGCAATTTAACCCAAATAAGGAGGTTTTACTACCTGAAATAATGCTAAACAAGGCAGAGTTCAAGTAATTGTTCTAAGAAAAATGTGATAAATGCACTTTTACGCCCCTTCATTTTTTTCCCCTGCTTTTGAAATATTATGTTTAGCAATAATAAAAAAAGAAAAACTTTTGTAATATCATTTCTTCCCCTCCCTCTCTCTTTCTCTCTCTTCCCTTCCCTCTCTCTTTCTCTCTCTCTTCCCCTCCCTCTCTCTTTCTCTCTCTCTTCCCCTCCCTCTCTCTTTCTCTCTCTTCCCCTCCCTCTCTCTTTCTCTCTCTTCCCCTCCCTCTCTCTTTCTCTCTCTCTTCCCCTCCCTCTCTCTTTCTCTCTCTTCCCCTCCCTCTCTCTTTCTCTCTCTCTTCCCCTCCCTCTCTCTTTCTCTCTCTCTTCCCCTCACTCACTCTTTCTCTCTCTCTTCCCCTCCCGCTCTCTTTCCACCCTGTGGGAGAAATGTGATGGAGCTGGGCTTGGGTGACAACATGCGTACCCACAGAGGTAGCTCTGAGTGCCACCTCTGGCACACGTTCCATAGGTACGCCACCACTGACTTAGTGCATGCAAATAGATGCCTGCTTTTATCCCTCTTATGGTATAAGCCAGGGGTCTCCAACATTTGCAACTTTAAGTCTGAAGGACTACAGCTCCCAGAATTCTCCAGCCAGCTTTGCTGGCTGGAGAAGTCTGGGAGCTGAAGTCCTTCAGACTTAAAGTTGCAAAGGTTGAGGACCCCTGGTCTAAGCCACATCCTACTGATATCACGATTCCGTGTCAAAATTCCAAACTTACCCGCCATTGCCAATGCGTCTTCCCGCGTGTCATCTTCAGCTGGTTGATGGATATTCCAGGATGTCAGAGGAAGTGAGGCGATTTCTTCATAGGAAGCCAGCTTGACCATGTCCATGTGGTTGCTTTGGGGCTTGTACCACGGGATGAAGCATTCTTTGCCTTGTTGAAAAATGTCTTTAATGATTTCGTTGGTCTGGACCTCATCCGGCATGCTCAGGAAGACTGCGATGCGGTGGGAAGAGAGGTAGCGAGGATGGGCCATCACCTGTTTTCAGGAAAAGGAGAATCTGCAATCAGTTCTTAAGATTTCTTATAATGCATCCATATTTTCCCTCGCATTTCTATTCAGTGCTTCAACACTGCAACATGCCCGAGGGGTGATAGAGCTATCAATCATTATGATAAAATAGATTAAAATATGCTGGGAAATTATCCAACCACTCAAATGGTAGGAAATTGAAAGGTTAACGTAGAAGAGAGGACATTTATTTTGCTGGTGTTTTTCTCCTTGAAAATGTTCATTTTTCCAAATATCTTAATATTCAGTAGAATAATCACACTGGGTTGACTTTCCTGCTGCTGTTGAATTAATGACTGGCTACTTCTACTTGATGAATGTTTGTTTTGGTGACTGAAGTCCTACTTGTTTGCATGCTCTGATTATTCATTAATTCTGCTGATCCGGAATGATGAAAGGAGTTAAGTTTTGACAAAACTTTGAAAAGTACACTTTCCAGTATGATTTTTCACGGCTTCAGTGGCAGAGAAATGGCCATTTTACAATAATTTGCCAAGGGTGGTTATAGGGAGTATAGAATATCCTGTATCTAAATATCACCGATTTAACTGGAAATATATTTGAATATAGGGACGCGATGGCTCAGCGGCTAAGATGCTGAGCTTGTCGATCAGAAAGGTTGGCAGTTTGGTGGCTCAAATCCCTAGCACCGTGTAACGGAGTGAGTGCCCGTTACTTGTCCCAGCTTCTGCCAACCTCAAAAGCACATAAAAATGCAAGTAGAAAAATTGAGACCACTTTTGGTGGGAAGGTCACAGCGTTCCGTGCACCTTCGGCATTTAGTCATGCCACCCACATGACCACGGAGACATCTTCAGACAGCGCTGGCTCTTCGGCTTTGAAACGGAGATGAGCACCGCCCCCTAGAGTTGGGAATGACTAGCATCTATGTGCAAGGGGAACCTTTACCATTTACTTATATTAGAATATATCCACATCCTCAATCAATCAATCAATCAATCAATCAGAATAGAGTTGGAAGAGACCTTGGAGGTCTTCTAGTCCAACCACCTGCATAAGCAGGAGATCCTATACTATTTCAAACAAGTGGCTGTCCAGTCTCTTCTTTAAAACCTCCAATCATAACAAGGCAAGCTGTTCCATGGCTTACGGTAAATGTTCTCACTGTTTCTCCTTAATTCCAGGTTGCTTCTCTCCTTCTTTCCATCGTCTCTTGTTCTGAACTCTGGAACTTTGGAAAATAATTTGACCCCCCTCTCCTTTGTGGCAGCCCCTTAAATAAGACTGCTTTCATGTCACCCCTAATTCTTCTTTTCTCTAGACTAGCCAAACACAAATCCTGCAGCCGTTCTTCATATGTTTTAGTCTCCAAAACTTTAATCATCTTAGTTGCTCTTCTGTGAACTTTTTCCAAAGTCTCACCATCTTTTTTTAAAAGTATGGTGACTGGATGCAGCCCTCTAGGTGTGGAATTTCATATCCCCTTAGTCAGTTTCTCATGAAAACAGAAAAAAAAAAAATCCCAGACTTTCATTTTCAGAATGAAGGATAAATTTCCCCTTCGCATCATTTCTCTGATGAACGTCTGTAGAGATTGTCAGTCATCCTGGTTATAGTTGCCCCAAAGGTGCTTTTTTTTTCAGGAGGCAACTAGACTTTCTTGGTTTTTTTTTTAAAGTATAATCTTTATTGTCATTGTACTTGTTTACAACGAAATTGTTTTTTTCTTTTGTTTCTTCAGCTCTGACAAGATAGTGGGGAATGGAAGGATCTCTATTTCTTGCAGGCTTTTAGCTATACAATTTGGGATGAATACCTTTTGAGTGGTGTGGGAGTTCGAAAGGATTTCCAGAGGAAAAATGGCAGACTACAGGAACCAGGAGCGCCACTCAGGTGACCCGAAGGACACGGATAAACCTCCAAGTGCTTCAAAGATCCTCTAAAACAGGGGTCTCCAGCCTTGCCAACTTTAAGACTTGTGAACTTCCAACTTCCAGAATTGAAGTCCATAAGTCTTAAAGATGGCAAGGCTGGAGACCTCTGCTTTAAAAGGATACAAATAACCAGCTGTTTGCAAGGAATATAAATCCTTCCGTCCCCCACTATCCTGTCAGAGCTGAAGAAGCTTCTTGGATGAGAAGCGAAACACCTTCAAAAGAAAAAAGAAAGTCCAGTTGCCTTCTGGGGGGAAAAACCACCTTTGAGATTCTCATATGAAACTAACTGCATGGCAAGTTTGAAATGAACTGAATTCAGCCATACACAGAATCATAGAATCATAAGGCTAGAAGGAAGCATGGAGGCCTTCTTGTCCAACTGTAGTTCTGTTGAACTCTAGTTTAGTTCAAGGCAGGCAAACTTTATACCATTCCGGTTAAATGTTGTCCGATCTATTTTTCTATTTTATCTGCAGTGTTGAAAGCACCCACAACTCTAGGGAGCAAGCTGTTCCACTGAATAAGTGTTCTCACTGTCAAAAAATGTATCCTTAGTTCTAGGTTGGTTCTCTCTTTAATGGTCTTCCACCCATTATTTCTTGTCATGCCCTCTGGTGCTTTGGAAATAAGTCAATCCCTTCTGTGACAGCCCTTCAAGGACTGGAAGATAATTCTCTTCGATAGGCTAAATACACCTAGCTCCCCCCAATCACTCATAGGCTAAATGTCTATGGAGATTCTCAGTCATCCAGGTTATGGTTGCTTCAATGGTGCTTTTTCAAGAGGCAACTGGACTTTGGGGGGGGGGGGTTGAAGACATTTCGCTTGTCATCCAAGACGTTTCCAAGAAGTTTCATCTTCGAAGAAAAAACCAGAAAGTCCAAGTTGCCTCTTGAAAAAGCACTCATAGGCTAAAAAGCACTCATAGGCTAAAAATACCCCTAGCTCCCTCCATCGCTCATCATATAATTTAGCCTCCGGACTCCTTATTATCTTTGACTATCATCAGTTAGGGCCCCAATGAAGACCCGTGATAAAAGAAGTGGAGAAGACAACTTGAAGCTCCTCTTAGGGAGTTCTGCAACAGCAGTTGTGACCCAGATGAAACAGAACACAAGCATCGTACAGAAAGAGATGACACTTGACTTGGTCAATGCTGTGTTTCTTAAAAGATAAAGGTTCCCCTCGCACATACGTGCTAGTCAGTCCCGACACTAGGGTGCGGTGCTCATCTCCGTGTCAAAGCCGAAAAGCCAGCACTGTCCGAAGATGTCTCCGTGGTCATGTGGGTGGCATGACTAAATGCTGAAAGCGCACAAAACGCTGTTCCTTTCCCACCAAAGGTGGTTCCTATTTTTCTACTTGCATTTTTTACGTGCTTTCAAACTGCTAGGTTGGCAGAAGCTGGGACAAGTAATGGGAGCTCACTCCGTTTCGTGGCACTAGGGATTCGAACCGCCAAACTGCCGACCTCTCTGATTGGCAAGCTCAGCGCCTTTGCCACTGAGCCACCTGCGTCCCTGCTGTGTTTCTTACCCTCCCCTAAAATGCAGACAGCGACAATAGGGGCTGGGTTCCTGTCAATGCTCAAAGCTCCAATGTGGTTTGCTGCAGGAGGGCGCCGTGGGCGTTGGGGACGTCACGTAAGGCGGATTCTCACGACCAACTTCCAGCCCTGCGATTTCCCCAAGCCAAGTGCCCACTTGCTTGCTTGCTTCTTTGCCTTTGTGAAAAGCCTTTGGCTCCAAGCCCAGCCTCGTTTCCAGAGTCGGAGTTGGCAAGACAGAGCCGGCTCTTCGCCCTGGGAGAAAGCAAGCAAGGCTTCAGGACGTCCCCCTCCCCCCAGACCCGCGGAGGGCAGCGCTGGGTGCCCCTTCCACCGTTGCCAAATCCCCTCCGCGCCCACCCGCTGCCCTTTCCCCCCCGAATGCCCTCCTTCCCTTCCCTGGAAGGCCAGGCCCTTAGCGGCGTATGGGGGCGAGGATTCTCAGTCGCCAGTGGGAAATCCCCGGGTCTGCCAAGTTCTGCGGGCACCAGCTTCGAGACGCGCGTGGGCGCACGGGCGTTGCGCTTTTGGAGAGGTCCGCGGCGCAAGCTGCCCCCCTTTCCCCCCGGGGGGGGGGGGACTTTCTCCGGGGCTCGGCTGCCAAGGCCCCTGGAAGGGACCGTCCGGAGAAAGCCCCAGCCCCCGCTCTCCCCCACCGGCTCCCACCCACCCACCTTGCCGGCCAGCAGGCGCGACTGGCGGAGCTTCTGGGCTTCGCTCAGCCCTTTCAGGCGGCGCTTCAGCTCCGCTCGCAGGGCGCCCTTGGCTGCGTGCAGGGCTGCCATGTCGGCCGGGCTTGCGGCGGCTCCTCCTTCCTGCGAGCGCTCCATGCCTCGGCCGACCTCGGGGAGGCGCCCCCAACACGGAGGAAGGGCTGAGCGGAGTCGGGGAGTCTTTTGCAAAGGTCCCCGAGGGTCGGGAAGGCGAGGGGGAAAGAGACCCCTCGCTCTCCTTCGGCTTGGAGAGGCGCCAAAGCAAAGGGGCAGCCAGCTCCAAAGTCCGAAGATGAGACGGTCGTTGATCTATTACGAAGGAGTGACTTTCATTTCATTTCATGATTTTATTTCATTTTATCTTACCTTATCTTTCTATTCTATTTTATTATTTTATTCTATTTTATTCTATTATTCTATTCTTTTTATTGTTTTATTGTTTTATTATTCTATTTCATTTTATTTCTATTTTATTTTATTTCTATTTTATTTTATCTTATCTTATTTTATTATTCTATTCTATTTTATTATTCATTTTATTGTTTTATTTTTTATTATTCTATTTTATTTTACTTATTATTTATTTTATTTTATTTTATTTCTATTTTATTTTAACTTATCTTATTCTATTCTATTCTATTATTCTCTTTTATTTTATTATTCTATTCTTTTTTATTATTCTATTTTATTGTTTTATTTTTTATTCTTTTATTTTATTTCTATTTTATTTTATTTCTATTTCTGTTTTATTTTTTATTCTTTTATTTTTTATTCTTTTATTCTATTTTATTTTATTCTATTTTATTTTATTATTCTATTCTATTCTATTTTATTTTTATTATTCTATTTTATTCTATTCTATTTTATTTATTTTAATTGTATTTGTTTTGTTTTGTTTTATTTGTTTTATTTGATTTGATTTGATTTGTGTTATTTTACAAAAAAGGCCACAGGTAGTCCTCAACTTACAGTAGTTCATTTAGGGACCGTTCAAAATTGCAACGGCGCTGTAAAAAAGTGACTGATGACAGTTTTTCACACTTAAAGACTGTTGCAGCGTCCCCATGGTCACCGGATCCAAATTCAGAGGCTCGGCAAGTGGTTCATACATGACGGTTGCCGTGTCCAAGGAGTCACCAGATCCCCTTTTGGGTGATCTTCTGATCAGCAAAGTCAATGGGGAAAACAGACTCACTTAACAACTACGTTATTAACTTAACCACTGCCGTGATTCATTTAACAACTGTGGCAAATTGTGGGGGGAAACTCACTTAATAAATGTTACGTCTAGCAACAGAAATTTTGGGCTCAGTTGTGGTCGTAACTAGAGGACTACCTGTATTTATTAAGCCGACGTCTGTTGATGCCCTCCTTCGGACAAGCCTCTAGATTGCAAAACAGCACACACACACACACACACACACACACACACACACACACGGCTATAGAGGTGAAGAATAAAAGGGGGAAAAAGAAAGAAAAAACATTTCCGAGGTGATGCATTTCCTTCAAGAATCGTCCTGTGCATGGAACAAACTGTCCGGTTGGTGCATCCCTTTTCTGCGGCTTTCACTGGGGGCGGAAGGCATCTCGCTGCATTTTCTGGCCGGATAACCATCAAACCTGCTGATGACATGATCTCCCTTCCTAGCCAATGAGAGGCGATGCCACTTAGTTTGTACCAGAAGGCCATTTTTGTAGATTATTTAATTGATCTGGCTTCGTCAGTGTACTGTGTGCACCCCTCTTTTGCCAATTGTAAGCCATCATTTATGGTAAGGTGGCCCATCTTTTCACAGCTGGAGGTTATATATAAGATTAGCTGGATATCCGTTCTTCGCTACGAAACTATGCAGCTTGATACTTAAAGCTTGAAACTTAATGCAGAATGTGTAACTCCTCAGCATCAGATCGTGTTAATCTAAGACAACTGGCAGTTGGAACAGAGTTCTTTTCAGGTGGGGAGGGGGAGTAGAATGTCTAAACTCCCAGCCCGCAGACCGAATGAGTCACACGCTGGCCATGCCCACGCCCGGTCTAGCAAAGGGATGGCATCAGAGCACGTTAATATAAGACAACTGGCAGTTGGAACAGAGTTCCTTTCAGGTGGGGGAGGGGGAGTAGAACGTCTAACTCTTTAGCATCAGAGCGTGTTAATATAATACTGTATGCGGAATACTAACGATCTGGTGGTCATTTTGAAAAATCCTTTCTTAGCAAGCACTTAGAAGCCAAGAGGAATATACATGCCAAATTTGAAGTTTGTAGGCTTTATGGTTCTGGAGATTTTGTGATGACTGAGTGGTATTTGCCTTTTATATATATAGAATGGGGAGGGGGGAGAGTTGGGGAGGTAATAAGTAAAATGATTGCGCAAAAAAAAAGTGGGAGAAGGAGGTACAAACTTTGAGGCATGGGACATACCATTTCTCCCAAAACATTTCATTTTCCCCTCTGGAACGGGGCGATCCAGTTGCTCAGGGATCAGGTTGTTCCCATCTGGAACACGGCAACCAATTTGCTCTGGGAGATTTACTTTAAATTTTCAGGAATGGCCAGAGTGCCCTGTTCAGAGGAAAATACAGAATGTTCCATGTGTAGAATGAAGAGCTTTGCATGATGTCCTGGATGATGACCAAAAGAGGCTGCTGGACAATGGAAACGAGATTCGCTCAGCCCTAGCTCCTAGTTTTATAAAATCAGTTCTGTTATACTTCGCATCCCTATTTCCCGAACAAATTATCGCCGTCTCATGAGTTCATCTCCTAATTCAAGATTATGTATTCAGTTAAGCCACAATTAAGCAAGCAATAGCCTAGCATGTGTAGGCCCAAGCAATGTTTAATAGCAGGGTTGGCTCCCATTAACGAGTATAATGCCTATATAGTCCACATGGTGAAGATTGGAGGAGCTGTGGTTGAATGCAGCTGGGTCTAAGCCACACTCTTACGTTGCAATATTGGTTTGCTGGTACTTTGTCATGTCCTGTGAATCAAGCCATTGTGCTTTATGACTTCTTTTGTGGCTAAAGAAATAATGATTTAGCGTGTCAGGTGTCATGGTATGTGAGAAAGACCTTGAGCGTCAGGGTGAAGAAATGCTTCCTAGGGAATAATCAGAAAAGAAAGGGCTGAGCCCTCAGCTGGCTAATGGATGGAGAAAGAGGCTCAAAAAGATCCTCCTTAGCTTCTCAGGGTGTATAGGAGACGGCGGGAGATTTGCAATTTCAGACTTGCAGTATTGATGCCAGCCTTTTAAGGTAGACCAGGCAGAAAGCACAACCAGATGAGCTGATTCTACTTCGTGGTAAGGCTGCATTAAGAGAATCTTGCAGGCCTGAAAGGAGAGATCTCTTCTTATCTGTCCTTTCCCTAAACCAGGGGTCCCCAACCTTTGCAACTTTAAGTCTGAAGGACTTCAGCTCCCAGACTTCTCCAGCCAGCAAAGCTGGCTGGAGAATTCTGGGAGCTGAAGTCCTTCAGACTTAAAGTTGCAAAGGTTGGAGACCCCTGCCCTAAACAGCATTTCTTCACCTATCTCTCAAGGCCTTTCTCACATAGCTGCACATTAGGTAAGCTCGGAATACAGAATAATAAGAGTTGGGAAAGATCTTGGATGCCTTCTAGTCCAGCTCCCCGTTCAAGCAGGAGACCCTACTAGATCATAGACCCTACATAGACCAGGACTCTGCTTTGGGGGAAGCCTAGGTGAGAACAGCAGGAAAGATGAACCCTTCTGTGGCTACTTTTGTGTAACACGCTGACATAGCACTGCCCTACACAACTTGGGTCATGGTTCCGTCTGGGGTAGCCCCACCATTCTCAGAAATCATGAGCACCACCCTTGACAAGATAGAAATAATTTCTATGCTGAGCAGCTAAACCATTTGTTTTACTGCGCACTTATGCCTGCAAGCATTTTCACAAAAGAAATATATATGTATATATATATATATATATTTAATAAATAACATATAAATAAAGTTTGAAATATAATATTCTTCCCCCTTTTCCTCTTGCGCTCAGTAAGCGTTCTCAGTATTCTACTAAGACGGAAATGTTTCTGGAAGTCATCCCAGGGTAACATCCTCAGGAAAAGCATTGACCACGTTTATGAGTGATATTGATTGAAGATGGAAAAAACAGCCAAGATCTTTGTCTTCAAAGCAGCTAAGGATACCCAGGAGCTTCTATCCTCAAATTTTGTTCTGAAGCCATTTTCCTGCAGGCAAAGAGAAGAGAATGATGAGAATCATTTTTGTCTGATGGTTAAGGCACCTGGCCAGGAACCAGGAGCTGTTCTGACCGAGGCTTCCCGAGAGCATGAAGCAAAATCCTGGTCCCAATAAAAAACCCTTTGATTAATTTCCTGGAAATTCTGCTCATTCACATCCAGCAAAGTCTTTCGAGGGAGGATTTACAGTCACAGACCTTATCTGGCTTGGAGAGCTGCCAGGCCAATATCTGCAAAACTCGGCAAGGAGTCTCGGAGTGTCACGAACCAATGAAGCGAACTAATTGTCTCCTGCAAACTCCACTCCCCTTTCGCTCCTCTTTCATTTCCTATGGGAGGGGCCATTCATCATCCACCTGTGGCCTTACTCCCAAGTCGACCCTTGTTCCTTAGCTGTTTCCTTTATCTGCCAACTCTGCGCATGCGCACACTGGGAACAGGCTCCAGCTGTTCCTCTGTCTCACTGATGTCTGACTCTGAAGGCAGCTGATAACTGTCAGACGGCTCTGACTCCCTCTCTGCCTCCCACACAGAGCCCTCGTCCGAGCCTTCCCCAGACTCCAGGACTGGACCATGTCCCTCCCCAACCTCCTCACTGTCCGAATATGCTGCCAGCTCTGCCGGCCACTGGAAGACCCCACTAGAAGGGGGGTAAATTCTAGTCAGGCATAAGAGTTAAATAAAAAAGAAGTTTTGGGACTAAGCGTGGGATTTATGCTTTGTCAGGAAGCATAAATCACACGTATCTTTGATTTGGGGAACTACACATTTCCCATTCTTAAATAACGATCACATGGAAACGTACCGATTAATATCAATAATTATAAGAGTCACATATGTTCTAAGAGCCAATCTTAGAAGTTCTAGTCCTGCCTTAGGCATGAAAGCCAACTCTGGTGGCTTTGAGCCAGTCGCTTTCTCTCAGCCCAACCCACCTCACAGGGCTGTTGTGGGTAAAATAGGAGAAGGAAGGAGTGCAGGTAGTCCTCAACTAAACAACAGTTCAATTAGTGACTGTTCCAAGTTACAACGACACTGAAAAATGTGATTTATGACCGTTTTTCAGAGGTATGACCTTTGCAGCGTCCCCATGATCCTGTGATGAAAATTCAGACGCTTTGGCCACTAACTTATCCGCGGCAGTGATTCACCGCCCCGAGTCCCTTTGGGGAGAGGGGGCAGCCTAGAAATCTAATTAAATAAATAATAAATACATAAAATAAATTCTCTAACCAATTGTGGTAAGAATGGTCGTAACATGGGACAAAGCCCAACTAACAAATGTCTTGTTTAACAACAGAAATTTTGGGTTCAATTGTGGTCGTACGTCATGGACTACCTCTATCAGGTATGTTCGTCGCCTTGAGTTATTTATAACACATGATAAAGGTGGGATAAAAATAAATAAAATAAAAATACATTATATGTAGAAAAGATATAGATGTAGAAAAGATGTGGAGACTCTGGGAAGAGTGCAGAGAAGAGCAACCAAGATGATTAGGGGACTGGAGGCTAAAACATATGAAGAACGGTTGCAGGAGCTGGGTATGTCTAGTTTGATGAAAAGAAGGACCAGGGGAGACATGATAGCAGTGTTCCGATATCTCAGAGGGTGCCACAAAGAAGAGGAAGTCAAACTATTCTCCAAGGCACCTGGGGGCAGGACAAGAAGCAATGGGTGGAAACTAATCAAGGAGAGAAGCAACTTAAAACTAAGGAGAAATTTCCTGACAGTTAGAACAATTAACCTCTGGAACAGCTTGCCTCCAGAAGTTGTGAATGCCCCAACCCTGGAAATCTTTAAGAAGATGTTAGATAGACATTTGTCTGAAATGGTATAAGGTTCCTGCCCACGCAGGGGGTTGGACTAGAAGACCTCCAAGGTCCCTTCCAACTCTGCTATTGTATTGTATTGTATTGTATATATAATTTGCAATGAATAAAGCTATTCTCTGAGGGGAAAAAATTAAAAGTCTGGTTGATTATCCTGGGAGCACTCAAAGCATTGGATATGTTCGCTGCCTTGAGTTATTGGTACAAAAAATAAAGGTGGGATATAAATAAATAATGACACAGTTGTTGAGATCAGGAGCAGTGTCCATAGTGCATAAAACTACGCTTGTCCTTCACTTAGTGTTTCTTCGAACCTTGCAAATCACACAACATTTGGATCTGCTTGCTAAGTAACTTATGTCCTGCGCTGCGGCCAAGCTTCCTGTGAAAATAATAATTTTTTTATGTAAAGGTAAAGGTTCCCCTCACACATATGTGCTAGTTGTTCCTGACTCTAGGGGGCGGGTGCTCATCTCTGTTTCAAAGCTAAAGAGCCAGTGCTGTCCGAAGACGTCTCTATGGTCATGTGGCCAGCATGACTAAACACCAAAGGCGCATGGAACGCAGTTCCCTTCCCACCAAAACTGGTTCCTATTTTTCTACTTGCATTTTTTACCTGCTTTCAAACTGCTAGGTTGGCAGAAGCTGGGACAAATAACGGGAGCTCACTCCGTTAAGATGCGCTAAGGATTCGAACCGCCGAACTGCTGACCTTCTGATCAACAAGCTCAGCGTCTTAGCCACGGAGCCACGCCATCCCTTAAATATTTCAAACGAACTGTAAAAACGAGCCTCATCGAATGAGATCTCTTTTCACAAGGGTTCAAGCCACTGTTTGTTGCATGTTGATCATGCCATGTTTTAACAAAATTGGAGTGTTTTATTTTGATGTGGGAGATTTATTGCTGCCATCTGGTGGATTTAGAGGTAGGACACTGCCATCCAGAGTGAACGGAAATGTAACGGAATAAGTAAAAAATAAAAACCACCAGAAAGCTTGCATTAAAAAAAAAAGCATGCATGCACCACAGCTATTTGTGCATAATTATGTCTTAAGATTTTCCTCAGATAATTCCGTGACTTTTACTCCAGCAAGAAAAGTCTGAAAAAGAGTCATAGAAGCTGCTGGCAGAATCAGAAAGTCAACTGTCTGTGTTCATAGAATATAGAATAACAAGAGTTGGAAGGGACCCTGGAGATCTTCTAGTCCATGGGTCTCCAACCTTTGCAACTTTAAGTCTGAAGGACTTCAGCTCCCAAACTTCTCCAGCCAGCTGGAGAAATCTGGGAGCTGAAGTCCTTCAGACTTAAAGTTGCAAAGGTTGGGGACCCCTGTTCTAGTCCAACCCCCTGCTGGAGCAGAAGACCCTGTACCATTTCAGACAAGTGGCTGTCCAATCTCCCCAGTGATGAAGCAGCCACAACTTCTGAACACAAGCCATTCCATTGATGGATCATTCTCACTAAGGAAGAAAATTTCTCCTTAGTTCTAGGTTGCTTCTCTCGTTGATTAGTTTCCACTGCCTTCTTGTCCTGCCTTCAGGTGCTTTGGAGAATAGCTTGACTCCCTCTTCTTTGGGCAACCCCTGAGACATTGGAACACTGCTATCATTCCTCCCCTAGTCCTTCTTTTCATTAGACTAGACATACACCTTCCTGTAATTGTTTTTGCCTCCAAGCCCCTAATCATTTTTGCTGCTCTTCTCTGTACTCTTTCCAGAGTCTCAACATCCTTTTTATATTGTGGTGGCCAGAAGTGGCCAGAATATTCCAAGTGTGGTTATACTAAGGCTTTGTAAAGCCGTACTAGAATTTCATGTGATTCTGGTTCTATCCCTCTATTAACACAGCCTAGGATTGCATTGGCTTTTTTTGGTGTACCGTTCACACAATACGCTGTCCAGATCAACAAAATCATAGCAGATTGCACGTTAAATTTTGTTAGTGTTAAATGAGGTTAAGTCTTATTTGGAGCTCAATAGCATAACAGAAGCCCAGTTCCTTTTGGTTAATATTTTGGCTCAGTACATTGTCTGAAGCCAAGCTGACCACAATCAATGGCGTGCAATTTATTAGTCTGGCTCAAATGATTTGGGAGGAATATGCCCTCAGTGGCCATTTCTATTTTGTAGAAATTGAATGGAAAGTCCAAGGGGAAAAACCACTGCGTGCTGTAGATGTAAATGTGACTCTCAGTTACACCCACAAGAAATCACACTGCAGATCAAGATTAATAGGGAAACTGCCATATACAGGAATTGAGAATTGTTATAATTCCCTGAAAGGAAGATTAGGGGTTTCCCCTCAAATATCAAAGTGAAAAAGCCATCTTAGATTTGCAGAGAATACAACTAGGAGCCTTTTTTTCTATTTGATTCATCTTTGGGAAATTCAGATTTCTTAAATGCAGGACCATTGTTTTCTTTTCCTTGACTACTGCGTGTGTCCATGAAACGATGGGGGAGAGAGAGAGAGGGAGAGAGAGGGAGAGAGTCCTGCTTGAAAGATCCCAGCAAGGCTGCAGTCCATTGGGAATCAATATTTTCAGGATTGCATTGTAGGTTGCTAATATCACCACCTTTGCCACGTTTCTTAGGAACGGGGGGGGGGGGGGGGGACGACGACAAACCAGACATTTTGCAAGTTCCTGTTCCGACCAGGAAGGGGAATATGCTACTGTGTGTTTTCTTTCTTCTGCTATGGCAAGTTTCTTTTGCTGTGTTTCAAGGCAAATAATTAGCAAACATAAAACCTCAAAGCCAGAGTTTGATTTAATATGTAACTTGTTGCTTGTTAGCGTCCTGGAAGACTTTATTAAAACTAAAAGAAACGAGGTAGGTGTGTGTGCGTACGTGTGTGTGTAGAGAGAGAGGGAGGGAGGGAGGGAATTAGTAATAAATGCCAATGACCTACTCAGAACCAAAATTCCACTGAGTTCCGCAGTATTATTACCACACTGTTGAATTTTTCTCATCTTTAGGAATAATCTTACCCCTATTGCATAGTAATAAACTCTTTGAATGTTCGCTGGGATTCTATTAGTTTTTTACTATCAAGTTGTACTTTATAAGGCAATATTTACTAGACCATTCATTCAAACCCCTAGTCACTAATGTGAGTTTTCCATTTCAACATGCAAGTAGATTGACAGATGTCTTTTATATTTATTCGGAGTTTATTTATGGACACAAATTCAGTGGTGGGATTCAAATAATTCAACAACCGGTTCTCTGATTTCTTCAAACAACCAGTTCACCAAACTGCTCAGAACCACTTAACAACCGGTTAACAACCAGTTCTCCCGAAGTGGTGCGAAACTGGCTGAATCCCACCACTGGATACAATACCACTGCTATAAGGTAAGGTTTAAGCAAACAATGCAGTACCTTCGACACTAAGGGATCAGCAGAAAAATTCAGTATTGTTAAATCAACGCGTTGCATTATTATGAGCTGTTAAACTAATAGCCAGTTCTCTGAGCTTTTGGCCTTGCATTCTGTGTGAAAAACTAATGAAGCTAAAGGGCAAACTGCGAAGGCGAAAAGAGAAGTACGATAGAGGATGAGATGTTAGATAATGACAGCTTGAGTTTGGGCAGACTCAGAGAGACAGCAGTGGGGCAGGATCTGGCATGCTGTGGTCCCTGGGGTTGTGAAGAGTGGGACACAACTTAGCGTCTGAACAACAAAAAAGGCAAACTCGGGCTGAGAAAACTTACCCATCCTCCATTCTCGCTGATCCATTTTCCTTTGGTGCTCACGATGTAGTCTGTGATGAAATAAGAGATCTGTTTCAAGTTTTCTTTGGCCAACGGCCCTTGGAGTTTTTTGGCCAGGATGCCACCGAACAGGAATATTGTCAGAATGCGTCCCCAGTTAGTTTCCCCATCCGCAAATTCGCCTTCCATCACTTGGTTGAAAACGTTACCGGCTTCTTCTACCGAAGGAATCACCAGTGAGTCCACGAAAGGTCTTAGCTTGTCTTCCACCTCTCTCTGAGCAGAGGATCCAGCTTTACGGAGGACTTCGGCCACCCTGTTTGGAGCTGCCGCAAGTTGAGCCTCTTGGCAAGTGTACTTCAGATAATCTTGCACCAAGGTGTTCACATACAGGAAATTGTAGCTTTCCATTTGAAAGAAAAGAATAAATAACTCGCAGAGCACAAAAGAAGCAGGACTTGATTCTCGGCAGAGCTTTTAAAAATGTGTGCCCTGTCGCCTGGCAATTCATGAAACAACTTCAGCTTTTTTCCATCGGCGGGTGGAATTTTCCTTTTTTCACAGCCTCGTCAATAACCATCACAGTGCGTGTAAAATATCTCTATGTAAATCAACGTAGCACATGTGATTAGGAAGTGAAAGTTTTGTCATCGGAGGGAGGGAAAAATACAGCAGCTGTGTAGCTGAGCTTCCTAACATGATTTATTCTCGAAATTCAATTTAGAGGAAGTGTGGAAACCCTGCTCTATCAAATAAAAGATAAAATGAAATCTGGGTTAAGGTTACCAAATCTAGCAGGCTTTAAACTGATTGATACAAGTGCCATATGTGTGTTGGGTACTATTTCGACATTTTACTAACGTACTTGGAACGTGCTACTCCCACTGTTTCTCTGTTTTCCGTTTCTTATATGAAAAATGTTTTATTGGGTTTTACAAATTTTACATACAAAAGGGTAAGGGTAAGGTGTGCAAAGACATTTTGAGAACTTTCTCATCGAAATCATTGACTCCATCTGAGTCTTCATACACAAAATAGATATTTCAGTTATGTATTCATGCTACAAAGTGGACAGAGATGCAAATAAAGTTATAATAAAAAAGAACAGTGCTAGCAAACGTGTTTAAACATCCAAACAACATTATATTATACTAAAATAAAGTCATTTTTGAGATCTAAGTCTCTTGGCAATTGTGTCTTCTTCCCCCTGGCCCCCTTCTGCTCCCCCATTGTCATCTTCAAGGGTTAGGGAATGTTTTTCCAGAAAGGCTTGCGCCTCTGCAATTGTTTTAATTCTTACTCTTCCCCCTTCCCAAAACACCAACATTCCCTCCGGCATCACCCACTTAAACCAGACCCCCTTTTTAAATAATCTTTTAGACAAGAAGGAATACTTCCTTCTTATCTCTCTGATCTTCTTCTCTAATGTTTTCCGTTTCTTGTATGGCAAGGTTTTTAGTTTCCACGGGGCATGGGGTTTTTTTATATGCCAAACCCAGCTGAGAACATATGTGACTCTTATAATTATTGATATTAGTCGGTACATTTCCATGTGATCGTTATGTAAGAATGGGAAATGTGTAGTTTCCCCAATCAAGGAATACGTGTGATTTATGCTTCCTGACAAAGCATAGATCCCACGCTTAGTCCCAAAATCTCTCTTTTATTTAAACGGCTTCATTCACAGCCCGGAATGATTCACAAACAGTCTGTGAAGAGTCCGACAGATGTCTGCCAAAGTCTTTCAGGTTAATGCTGATAAGCACCCACCTTTATCTCCCTTGAAATGCTGCCAGAGACCTAATTGCCAATTAGTTTTGCAAGGTCAAATGGAGCACAGAGTCAAAACGGAGCTTCAGAGTTTAAACCGACCAGAACGAACAAAGTTGCTTCCTGCAAAGGCTCATGTCTGTTCGCTCCTCTTTTATGTCTTATGGGAGGGGCCAATCACCTCCAAGCCTTACTCCCAAGTCGCCCCTTTTGTCTTAACTGTTCTTGTCTTCTGGCAGCTCTGTACATGCGTACACTGGGAACAGGCTCCAGCTGTTCATCTGCCTCACTGATATCTGACTCTAAAGGCAGCTGATAACTGTCAGATGGCTCTGCCCTCACTCTCTGCCTCCGATGCAGAGCCCTCCTCAGAGCCTTCCCCAGACTCCAGGACTGGCCCAGGTTCCTCCCCAACCCTCCTCACTGTCCGACTCTGATGCCAGCTCCACAAGCCACCGCTGGACCACAACAATACCAGACAGACAAACTGTCAAACAATAAACAGCAACCTAATCCCGGAACCATCAAGAACTCTCCCTTCAACACTGACAGGGCAAAGCATGAGTATATAAACAGGGAGCACACTTCCTCTTGCACTGATGATGGTACCTCGTTGGGTAATGAAACGTCTACAAGAAAACAACCATGCTCAGAAAGAGCACCAAGGACCCCACGGTTCAACCTGAGCTACAAATATTACTTTCTGTTGGTATTCTACCATTCTCAGCTGTGTGTTTTTCTCCTGGGCGTTCCCCCCCCCCCCCAATTAGATCTATCGTATTTGGGCAGGAAAAAAACCAGGCGCCCAACAGATGGCAGCGAAAATTTCCGCATCTCTCTTCTGGTATCGAGCGGTCACCTACATCCGGGATCACCAACTGCTCAGATCTCAGGGACCACTACATTCATAATTTTAAATCCCACTAATATGGATTTTTTAAAAAGATAAATAGTACTTAGTGCAATATTAAAAAATGCAAATAATTGTTCTGCAGACCACCAAAATTTTCTCGTGGACCACTGGTTGGTGACCGCTGATCTAGATATCAGTAGGCTTATTTCTAATCCCCTTTTTACTTCTTTATAGGGAGGGCTAGAGAGCTTTCACCCAAGGCTGGGATACTGTGTTCCCCCCAAATAAGACAGGGTCCTATTTTCTTTTGACCCCCTAAATGAGCACTTGGCCTTTTGGGGGGGGGGTCTTATTATTTTTGAGGTGCAGAAGGCAGTGACCATGGCCCCTTCATGGCTGCTGCTGCTGCGGTGCAATATTTTTGGGGAGGGCTTATTTTCAGGGGAGGGCTTATTTAGTGCATGCGCTCAAAAGGCTGATTGGGCTTATTATCCGGGGAGGTCATATTTTCAGGGAAACTCTGTTGAAGGCCTTTAAAATTTGGGGGGCTGCCAGTTTCCCTGCCTGGCTTTGAGCTGTTTGGAACAAAGTTTAGCTGAGGCCAAAAAAAATAAATAATGCCCATCTGTCTTTTGTGAAAAAGGAATAAACGTGCACGTATATAAAAGATGGCCCCTTTAAATCCTATCTAGCATCTTTAACTTTTGCCCAAAAGGCAATGGAACTTTTTGTTCTTTCTCATTTTGACACGACCAAACCAAAACACCCTTTCTAGTACATATAATTTGATGATTTAATGCCACGGGGGAAGTCCCAGCCTGTCAGAGAGGTAATAGAATAAATTTATGACTATGGTTCTGTATTCATTAGATAAGTGGGTTGCATCCTGTGCTGGGAAAAAGCTGAAATAACAAGAAGTTGGAAATTCCCAGTCTTCCCATTTCATATCGGCTGTTCCCTAAAGAGCCCTGTCCTCTGTTAGCTGAAACATCTACTGGAGCCTTTGTGTCACCTGAAATCAATAAGCTGTTGCTCCTGCTGAATTAACACACACACACACAAACATACACACACACACCCATTCACAAAAAGGAACAAAGTCCAAGCATCATTGTTCAGAGATGGTTATGACGTTCTCTACATGGCGATGCCAGTAATGTAGGAAGTTGCAAGAGGACCCTGGTGATGACGCGGTGGTTAGACGGCAGTATTGCAGACTGACTCTGCCCACAGCCAGGAGTTTGATTCCGGCTGACTCAAGGTTGACTCAGCCTTCCATCCTTCCGAAGTCGGTAAAATGAGGAGCCAGATTGTTGGGGGGCAAGAGGCTGACTCTGTAAACCACTTAGAGAGGGCTGTAAAGCACTGTAAAGCGGTATATAAATCTAAGTGCTGTTGCTAAGTGGGGAGGAAGGAAAGAAGGAAGACGAAGAGCGATGGCGGCGCAGTGGTTCGAATGCAGTACTGCAGGATAACTCTGCTGACTACCAGCAGATCAATTCTGAACAGCTCAAGGTTGACTCAGCCTTCCATCCTGCCAAGGTCAGTAAAATGAGGACCCAGATTGTTGGGGGCAAATAGGCTGACTCTATAAACCGCTTAGAGAGGGCTGTGAAGCACCATGAAGCAATACGGCTAAGTGCTGTTGCTACTGCATCACAATCCTGGGGGTGTCGTAGAGTAAATGCAAAGTAGCAAATATGTCTAATTAAAGAAGGGACCCTAAAGGGCCATTACGTTCAGAGCTTAGAGTTATTGACTGCCTTTCCAGTTATGCTCATGCCTTCAAGTTTAGTAAACTACCCTTAAGGTTTACAAAGTACCATCAGCCATTACATGGAAGTGAAATATTGTGGTCCTGCTTTTTGTGTGTTTGTTTTGGGGGGGAGTTGGGGAGGTTTGGGACATAATAGTTACTGGTTTTTTATATAATATTGTGTATTTTCAGCCATTGTGGCTGTACATGGCACTGTTTACAGCTTAATATGAACCCAGTGGTGCTTTTAGACTACAAACCACAATTGAGCAAAACCAGGTCACTGAATACTGCATTTGTGATTGAGATACAGTAGGTTTTGGTTCAAGCATATCCTTACCATAATGATGATGATGATGAGGATATGGGTGGAAGGGGGGAGCATCTGTTAATTACTTGCCTAGGTGCATCATTCATCTGTTTGGCTTTGCAAAGATTAGGCTATTCTTACATTCATAGAGTATTTAATTATAGATATAGATAACCAGAACTGCAGAAAAAACAATTACTACCAACCTGCCTTCCATTGAGGACCTGTACACTGCATGAGTCAAAAAGAGGGCTGTGAAAATATCTGCAGACCCCTCACATCCTGGACATAAATTGTTTCAACTCCTACCCTCAAAATGACGCTATAGGGAAATGCACACCAAGACAACTAGACACAAGGACAGGGTTTTTTTTCCCTGAACGCCATCACTCTGCTAAACAACTAATTCTCTCAACCCTGTCAAGGTTGAGGGAACTAAGTGTGCACTACTATTAATCTTCTCATCGTTCCTATCACCCATCTCCTCTCACTTATGACTGCAGGACTGTAACTTTGTTGCTTGTATTCTTATGATTTATATTGATTGTTTCCTAGTATGATTTGATTGCTTATTTGTACCCTATGACTACCATTAAGTATTGTACCTTATAATTCGTGACATATGCATCTTTTCTTTTTATGTACACTGAGAGCACAGGCACCAAAGACAAATTCCTTGTGTGTCTAATCACACTTGGCCAATAAAGAATCCTATCCTATCCTATCCTATCCTATCCTATCCTATCCTATCCTATCCTATCCTATCCTATCCTATCCTATATCTGATACATATTTCAAATGAAGAGGAATTTTGGCAGCTCAGGTCTGGTTGTCTTGCAGGAGACTGCCACCTAGCAGTAAATGACAAATTTTCAGGCCAGCGAGAGATACTTCCTCTAAGAGTAACAAATGTCATTTTTTAAAAACAGGGGATGATGGGGCAATGAACAAAAACATAAGGGTTAAGGAGACATAGTTTTGCAAACCATGAACGCCTTGCCAGAGAGTTGTGGTGGCTTCATTTTTATTGCTTCAGTATAGATTAAAGCTGCCATTAAGGGGAATCAGGGGCCAAGCATTCTGTTAACTACTGCAAGTTGGGATTTAGCCACATATATTCTGGCAACGTGAATGCACACCCCATCGCTGGCTCTGCTGGGTCTCGTGCGCAGAACACCTAATGTTCCTATCTGGATTCCACTTTTTAAAAAAAAAGAAAAGAAAAGAAAGAAACAATGACCATTTAAAACAGGCTTTGTACTTGGATTCTCATTTAATAGTCAATTGTTGGAAGAAATGTCCATCTGGGTTCAAGTTCCAAGTAGGGAGAAAGACACTGGAAACATGGAGGCTGATGGAAAGATGTTTCATGATGAAGCACATGTGATTCTGGGTAGCTGACCACATGGAGTGGAGAGTGGAGGGTATTTATACCTTCTTCTTGGGCTTTGCACTTGAACTTCCTGTTCCTCTGCAAGGTCATGTGTTCTATTGGTTGTTGTAGGGGTCATAGCTGGCTCTGTAGGTTGTCTGAGCTCTCAGGTTTAATAGTCAAGCAAACAGTGGAACAACGTGTCTCCAGAAGTTGTAAATGCTTCAACCCTGGAAGTTTTTAAGAAGAGGTTGGACAACCATTTGTCTGAAGTGGTGTAGGGTTTCCTGCCTAAGACCTGCCTATTGGACTAGAAGACCTCCAAGGTTCCTTCCAGCTCTGTTATCCTATATTCTAAACTAATAACAGTTGGGTACACTGAATCTCTTCTTCCATTCAGACAAGCATTTCACAAAAATTTCCAGAGAGGTGAGCTCAGCAAGCAGAGAACAGAACAGGCTGAATTCAGCCAATGTGTCAAACCATAGTTTGTTTAACTACGGTTACTGAGTAAATGTTACTGTCTTTAAACCTCTGCAGGGCACCAGAGACCAAGCTGCTTGTGCGACCATCAGATCTGACAGGGAGGGTGTATTCTGGATCTCACTTATTCAACAATATCATTTTGTAGGGCGACGGAACTGTGTTTTTCACCTGCCCTATAGAATTTCTTCCCCTCTGAGATTCAGAAGACTTTTCCTGGGTCAATCTGGATCCTTGCACTGGGGCAGAAGATGAACTCAGTGGCCTAAATGTCCTCTTCTCACTCCACATGATCGTAACAGTGGATTGTCGCTGTTTCAACACCCAGGGCTGATGTATTGTCTCTTTTCTGGAACCAAGATGCTTCCTTCTCTGTTTCCCAATATTGTTAGCGATCAACATCACTCTGCAGATGACAACGCAACCGAAGGCACCCTGACTCACCTTCCTGCAGACTTATGCAACAACGGGGCTTACAACTTGTACAACACCTTCCACATTTCACAGGTCCTGAAGTGACTAGCCGGGATGGCTCTCTCTTCTCATTTTTTTGGGGGGGAGAACAGATGGATCAGCTGTTTCTCAATTCACCTTGAGCCACGCCTCTGTCTTGTGGGCATCATGACTCTTCCAATAGCTCCGGAAGTGGACAAGAAATAAATTCTTCCTTCACAGCTGGATGCTTGGTGGGTGTTGTTTATTTATTTATTTATTTAAATTTGTATCCCGCCCTTCTCCACAGAGGACCCAGGGCGGCGCACAGGAAATTTAAAAGACATACAAAATACAATAAATATAATTTAAAAGACTATTAAATAAACCTATCCTGCGCTAAAACCAAATTTTAAAAACCCAATCTAAAAGTCCCCATGGGAGGTTAGGCTAGGCCAACTTGTTGAAACAAATATGTCTTGAGACATTGGCGGAAGAGGCGGAGGTCGGTGATGGTGCGTAATTCAGGAGGGAGGTCGTTCCAAAGGGCAGGGCCCGCCACAGAGAAGGCTCTTCCCCTGGGTGTCGCCAGTCGGCATTGTCCGGCCGACGGCACCCTGAGAAGGCCCTCTTTGTGGGAGCGTATCGGTCTAAGGGATGTATGGGGCAGGAGGCGGTCTCGCATATAACTAGGCCCCGAGCCATGGAGCGCCATGTTGTTGTTGTTTTCTTTTAAGGAAGAACGATGAAATCCTATCTTTTGGGGTTGTTTGGTTTTTTTTTTTTTACAATGTCCTTTGTTGGGAGAAATGTCCATCTGGGTTCAAGTTCCAAGTGGGGAGAAAGGCACTGGAAACATGGAGGCTGATTGGAAAGGTGTTTCATGATGAAGCACATGTGATTCTGGGTAGCTGACCACATGGAGTGGAGAGTGCAGGGTATTTATACCTTCTTCTTGGGCTTTGCACTTGAACTTCCTGTTCCTCTGCAAGGACATGTGTTCTATTGGCTGTTGTAGGGGTCATAGCTGGCTCTGTAGGTTGTCTGAGCTCTCAGGTTTGGTTGAAGTTTGGACCCTGATGCAATGTCCTTAGGAGATTGTGCAATGTAAGTCAGCTCTGCTGCTAGTGGGTTAACCCTATTATGTCTTGGAGGGTCATGTCTCAATCCCATTATCCTGGAGCTGATGGTCTTTTCTTTTGTACGTAGATAGGATGGCCCAGTCTTTCTTAATGGACAAAATATCTGCTGGGGGACAGAATAGAATAGAACATCAGAGTTGGAAGGGACCTTGGAGGTCTTCTAGTCCAACACCCTGCTTAGGCAGGAAAACCTATATCATTTCAGACAAATAGTTATCCAACATCTTCTTCATCTCCTTGAATAAAGTCTTAGCTGAGCTGCCAATAACAACCAGTCGGGGCTCTTAGGAAAGCTGGTGTATTGGCAACTAGGAAATCAACAGCCTGTATGGGTGTGTGTGTGTGCATGAAGTCACTATTGTGTGGCTCTTCTATGTGCAAATGACTAGCTGCAAGGTTATGTGCTGAGATCGTATCTCAGATATCAGAGAACCCACCCAGAATATAAAAAGTTTTCAGATTCCGAGCCAGGCTGCTCATGCAATCGTGACGTAATAATAATTGTAGAAGACAACAAAACAAATACTTATGAATAGAAATAGAATGACGATGGCAAAAGAAAATTGAGGAAGTCAGCACCCACCCCTCTCCTAGAAAAATGAAATATTTTAGGAAACATTAAATATTAAAAGGGAAGAATATTTCCCCTGATGGGGAATGGTCAATGGGCCATTAAGGTCTGAGCCAGTCTATTCTACATAACAAAGATCTACCTCCTTCAGGTAGAGCCATAATAGGAATGCCAAAGCCCTTTCTTTACAGCGTCACCCAGCAAGGGTCAACCAAGCTTGGGACTCAGGACAGCCTACAGCGTTGCCCCTGCATGGCCCCATGCAGGCTGCTATTTCATGTCTGATTTTACTCTTGTGTTTAATTATTTTAGTTGCATTTTGATATACTACATTCGATTAGTCAATAATCACAAATAAACATTACTGTTAAATCCCAGTCTTTTACCTTTTTAAATAGACTTTGGAGAGCTTTAGTTAGACAATAAAATTGCACGAAGATGCATTAAGTTCTGAAATATAGAATTTGAATGTATTGTTGGGGGCAAGAGGCTGACTCTTTAAACCTCTTAGAGAGGGCTGTAAAACACTGTGAAGCGGTATGCAAGTCTAAGTGCTGTTGCTAAATGCTATTGAGCAGGAGGGTTGGGCTAGATGACCTACAAGGTCCCCTTCCAACCCTGTTAGACAACAAACAATCTGAAAAGGGATTCCAGAGGAAAGCATTCCCCTTCCCTTTTGTGAAGAGAGGAGGAGGAGGAGGAAGATAAGGAGGGTGACCTCACACTGACGTCATAAAGCTCTTGCTGACATCACCGCCCTGCTGCTTAAAAGGACATTTGTTCTCAAGGCAGCCGCAAGAAAGCAAAGAAAGTAACGCTGTCGTGAGGGTAGAAAGATGAAGAGGGAGAAGGGGCGAGGTTATAAGAGGGGGCGTTCTAAAGATTCGATGTCCACAGATGCCTGACAAACACTTTCTGCCGTCAGCTGTACCGTTTGCTCTTAAGGCTTTTTTTTATTCCCCATCTCCCTACGTTTCGGCAAGTGTGATGTTAAGGATCAACAACAACACCTCCATCCATCCAAGTCCTCTCCTCTATGTTCCCTATATGTTTGCCTACGAAGTCCTGCCTGCCATGTCTTGTGGATGGTGGATTTGAGAAGGGTGAGTTTTCCCCTATAGAAATCATCAGCCTTTCCCTTTGTAGACAGGAAGGGCCAAGGGTGGGGTTCCTGCCAGTTGCAGCCTCTTCTATAGAAGAGCTTCCACAAATCTACAGCGCCGTTTAGAACCGGTTCCAGCTCCCTCCCTCTGCCCGTCCGCCCATCATCCAGAGGAAGAGCGAAAGGAGGAATTCTGGGAGTTGAAGTCCACAAGTCCTAAAGCTGTCAAGTTTGAACACCCCTGGGTTTGTTTGTTTGTTCTAAAGGGTTAAGGGTGCAAGGGTCTTGTAACTTGACAGCTTTAAGACTTGCGTGCTTCAGATGCCAGAGTTCCTGAGCCAACATATTGGCTGCTAAGCAAGAGCGATGTTAAGTGAGTTTCACCACATTTTACAAGTTGGCCACGCCCACCCAGTCACATGACTGACAAGCCACTCCCACTCGGTCACATGGTCAGCAAGCCCCGCCCCGTCACATAGGCGGCAAGCCACTCCCACAAAGCAGGCCACGCCTACAGAAGAGGTCCTAAAGAAAAATTGAAACCCACCACTGTTGTTTTCCCAGTTTAAAAAGCTGGTTAAGTTGGATTTCCAGCTCATGGCACTTAGACTTATATACCGCATCACAGTGCTTTTGCAGCCCTCTCTAAGGGGTTTACACAGTCAGCCTCTTGCCCCCAACAATCTGGGTCCTCATTTTAGCCACCTCAGAAGGATGGAAGGTGGAGTTAGGCCCCATCTCTGCCTCCAACACAAAGCCTTCATCAGAGCCTTCCCCAGGCTCCAGGACTGGCTCATGTCCCACCCCAACATCCTCACTGTTCGAATCTGCTGCCAGCAGTGCTGGCTGCTAGCAGGCCGCAACTCTAACTTAGGTGTCTTAAAAGTCTCTCTCTCTCTCCCTCTCCCTCTCTCTCTCTCTCTCTCTCTCTCTCTCTCTCTCTCTCTCTCTCTCTCTTAAACTCCAAAACTGTACATGACTTGGACAATTCTTCCAAAAGAAGAAATGTCTTCTGTTTTCTGACATCAACCGAACTAAGTTTATCCCCTGTTAAACGGCAATATATTTTCTCATCCTTGATCTTGAGTTGTTACTTGATTTTGGTGTGATGAAAATATCGCGATGCTAAAAAAAAAAAAAAAGGTCAAAGCTCAATTTGATTTAGAAAAAGACATCCCCAACCAATCAAGACGTCATGCAAGAGTTGCTTGATAACGCTTTGTTGGGCATACTTCCAGGAAATTACAATAAGGGCAAGACGTATCTGGTTTTACACATTCTAACAGTGGCTAGGATCGCCTAGGCATAATGCTGAAAAAACCCAGAAACTCCTTCAGATGATATTATAATCCAAAAAAAATTCTGGAATGTGCAGAGAAGGATAGGTTAACATAAAAAATCAAAGGAAAAGAAGATTTGGACTATTTTGTAACATGGGAACTATTCTATAAATACTTAAATGACAGATATTGAGGAGTGGAATTAGGTGAAATCTGATTTACATGAGACAGAAGAACAGATGAGTAAATTTTTGTTGACGGTTATGTAATCGATACTGTAATGGAAGATAATATATGTTCTAATATGATTGATGCTATTGCATATTTGTTTACGTATTACCGCATATTTGTTTACATATATACTATTAGAATGAGGATGAAGATGTTTGTATGTTTGTGTGTTAACACCTGGGATGCTTAGAGAACACACTGCTCAACATAGAAAGGAAATGTATGATATAAACCAGGGGTCTCCAACCTTTGCAACTTTAAGTCTGAAGGACTTCAGCTCCCAGCTTTGCTGGCTGGAGAAGTCTGGAAGCTGAAGTCCTTCAGACTTAAAGTTGCAAAGGTTGGAGACCCCTGATTATAAACTATAAAAAATATTTTATAAACCAAAAAATAAGAGTTGCTTGACAGCGAGCTGGGCAGCGTATAAATTTAATAAATAATAAATAAATGCAATGCACAGTATACCTCCTTTTAGAAGGCCAGCCTAGGTTTCCTTCTTGCTTAATGCGGGCAGGTGACTTGGCCTTTGAAATGCACGTGAAAAAAACCTATGCAACAACTATTACTAAGGTATGCAGAGAGAGATCAGGCTGATAAAATCGCATATATAGGGCAATTTTTGAAAGCGATGCTGTAAGAATTCTTGCCTCTTTGGCACTGTTTATGTTTGATGACGTTTACAAAAGTCAGCAGTGATGAAAGACCTGAGCCTCAAAATTAACATAGGGAAAATCATTACATAAAGTCAGACAACTTGGCCTTCTCTGCTTGAGAAGGTCGCTTCAAAATCTCAACCGTTGAACCTTTGAGCCACCCTACTGGTTTTGTCTACAGGTAGTCCTCGTTTAGCGACTCTTCACGCTTCCTTACGAAGGTAATGAAAGAAAGAAACTGTGCGACCAATTTTTGCACTCACCATGTTGTTTGCAAGTCTCCAAAGCAAAGAGGAATAAGGCCATAAGCACAGTTGCGGTTTCTCTTTGTTTAATGACCAAAATGGCTGGCTTTGGTTGTAGCTGCTGAACGAGGAAAGCAGGTAGTCCTCAACTTACGACCACAATTGAGCCCAACATTTATAAATTTGTGAAGCGGGTTTTGCTCCATCGTACGCCTTTTCTTCCCTCGTTTGTTAAGTGAATGACTGCAGTTGTTAAAAAAAAGCAACGGGTGCCATCCACTAGGCAATGCCAGCGGGTGACGCCCACGGGAAGGGCCTTCTCTGTGGCGGGCCCTACCCTCTGGAACGACCTACCCCCCAAACTTAGATCTATCACAGACCTCCGCTCCTTCCGCCAGCAAGTAAAAACCTACTTTTTCCAACAGGCCGGCCTGGCCTAAACTATCGTACCTAGCCTTAGTTTTTAGCAGAGAAATTTGTACATTGGGTTTTATGGATTAGTTTTTAATGGGGTAGATTTTAGCACAGTGTGTTAATTTAATATAGTTTTAAGTATTTATGTATTTATTATTGTGTTTTTATATTTCCTGTGCACCGCCCCGAGTCCCTTCGGGGAGAGGGGGCGGTTAATAAGTCGAATAAATTGAATTGAATTGAATCTGAATCTAAATCACGTAACCAGGGGAATTCTAAACTAGGGTCATAAGCATGGAGGTCCTAAGACACTTTTCTCAGTGCCGTTGTAACTTTGGTCACTAAATAAACGGTTGTAAATCGAGGACTGCATGTACTTGTAGGGAGAAATGCTGTTGCACATGGAACTGTGCAGTGGTAGGATTCAATTTTTTTTACTACCAGTTCTGTGGGCGTGACTGGGTGGACATGGCAGGGGAAGGATACTGCAAAATCCCCATTCTCTCCCGATCAAGCTGGGACTCGGGAGGCAGAGAATAGATGGGGGCGTGGCCAGTCAGAAGTGCTCTTTACCAGTTCTTGGAACGACTCATAATTTCCGCTACCGGTTCTCCAGAACCGGTCAGCACCTGCTGAATACCACCTCTGGAATTGTGTCTAAACCAGGAGTGTCAAACTCTCAATGACACCTCATCATATGATGTATTGCAACTCCCCCCCCCTTCACTAAACTGGGGGTGGGCATGGCCATGGCCAGGGTGTGATGCACCTGGCCCGCAGGCCGCGAGTTTGACATCCCTGGCCTTGTTTTTGAATCATGTAAAACAGGGGTCCCCAACCTTTGCAACTTTAAGTCTGAAGGACTTCAGTTCCCAGAATTCTCCAGCCAGCTTTGCTGGCTGGAGAATTCTGGGAGCTGAAGTCCTTCAGACTTAAAGTTGCAAAGGTTGGGGACCCCTGATGTAAAACACCTCTGTGGGGAAAAAATAGTTGCTTGTTTACAGCAGGGTGGCCAACTATTAAACCACAATCATAAATAGTAATTTTCAAGGGATTACTCTCTAATCCTGTACATCTCTATTCATCAAATTCAAGGACTTGTTCGGCAGCAAGTTAAAAGGCATCATGAACTCCATCAAATCCGAATGCTTAAAGACAAGCATCTGAAGGATTTGCAATTCTCCGGCAAGTGCCATCACCTGGGAAGGCAGCTTAAATGCTTGATCACCGGGGTTATATAAATGGCAAAAAAACACCATCAATATACTGAAGTGTTCAGTCGCCTTAATTGTACAACTGCCAACTTGAGTTTAGAATGTTTAGTTTGCCGATAAATGAGGCACCCTAAAAACAACTCAGCAAGCAAAGCGTAACTTTGACCAACTTTCTCTGCAAAAGCATTTAGCTTTTCGTTCCGGCTGACTGTATTGTGTGAACCAAGCCATGCGTGATTTGTAAACTACGAGGAATAGCTTTGTTTGTGCATTGCGGGGACCCTTATACTCCTTTGTCACTGACTCGATAAATCATGGTTGGTTTAACCACAGTGTGAGATACCCTCGGAATTGTTGTTAGTTTGGAAGTTGTGTCCGACCCTTCGGGACCCCCTGGACAACATTCCTCCAGGCCTTCCTGTCCTCTACCATCCTCTGGAGTCTATTTAAACTCACACCGACTGCTTTGGTGACTCCATCCAGCCACTTCATTCTCTGCCGTCCCCTCCTTCTTCTTTCGCCCTCAGTCTTTCCCAGCATGAGGCTCTTCTCCAGGGAGTCCTTCCTTCTTCTCCTTAGGTGGCCAAAGTCTTTGAGTTTCCTCTTCAGGATCTGGCCTTCTAAAGAGCAGTCAGGGTGGATCTCCTCTAGGACTGACCGGTTGGATGGCCTTGCAGTCCAAGGGACTCGCAGGAGTCTTCTCCGGCACCAGAGTTCAAAGGCCTCCATTCTTTGGCACTCAGCCTCCCTTATGGTCCAACCTTCACTCGGAATTGCCTAAGATCCAAAGCATGAAGCAGACTGTGCTTCATGAAAGCCTCTGTGTGGGAAACACTTTCTTTGCTTACAAGAAGGTCAAGGATTCACACGTTCATTCAAGTCACCTTCTCTTTTCTGTTCAATTTCAGTTCCCAGCCAGAAATGGCTTATTCAGTCCCATCCCAGCTTCCTTCTCCCAGTCTGCAATGCTCAGCCAATTCCCAGATTGGGCAGGACTTACAACTCCCATCGTTTAGATCATGGAGATGCTGGAGATCACAGCCCAACTCATCCGAAGCACACGGGACCCCAAGGCCCCTGGGCTACCTCGCAGGGTGGGTGTTGCACAGCCCTCCCACCTTGCAACGTCCCCGCAGCATCCTTTTTCCTTCAACAAGTTTGCATGGGCATCTGATCCTTCCCCCCCTTCTCCCCCCCAGAAGCTCATCCTCGCTTCCCCGCAACCCCCGTTTTGCAAAAGAAAGGAAGGAAGGAAGGAAAAGATAGAAGGGAAGTTATTTATTGTTTTTGTATATTTTTATTTTCTGTAAGGCTAACAGAGAGAGGTAACTTCATGAAGATTTATTGTTATCTAATAGACAATTAAGGATTTAAGGAAGGAAAGTATGTTTAAAATGAAGGAACACCAATGGTCATCTGAGCACACAATGCTCAATAATAGCGAGGTATTTAGTTATGCTTGATGGATAACCTGTGATTTTATTATTCATTGTAAAAATTGATGCACAAAAGCTTGTAACCAAACGACATGCCTGATGAACTTGAGGAAAGTATTGTATAGGTGTTGTTTTGTCTTTGTTTGTTTTAAAAATAAAAAAAATTACAAAAAAGAAGGGAAGATAGAAGGAAGAAATAGAAGGAAACGGAAGAAAAGATGGAAGGAAAGGGAAAATAGAAGGAAAGGAAAGGGAAGATAGAAGGGAAGGAAGATAGAAGGAAAGAAAGAAAGGGAAAAAGAAAATAGAAGGAAAGGGAAAGAAAGATAGAAGGAAACAGAAGGAAAGAAAAGATAGAAGGTAGAAGGGAAGGGAAGGAAGATAGATGGAAAGAAAAGGAGAGAAAGGGAAGATAGAAGGAAAGATGGAAAGAAAAGATAGAAGGTAGAAGGGAAGGGAAGGAAGATAGAAGGAAAGAAAGAAAGAAAGAAAGAAAAAAAAGAGAAAGGGAAGATAGAAGGAAAGGGAGGAAAGGAAGGAAAGAAAGAAGGAAAGGGAAGGGAAGATAGAAGGGAAGGAAGATAGAAGGAAAGAAAGAAAGAAAGAAAGAAAGAAAGAAAAGAAAGAAAGGGAAGATAGAAGGAAAGGGAGGAAAGGAAGGAAAGAAAGAAGGAAAGGGAAGATAGAAGGGAAGGAAGATAGAAGGAAAGAAAGAAAGAAAGAAAGAAAGAAAAGAAAGAAAGGGAAGATAGAAGGAAAGGGAGGAAAGGGAGGAAAGAAAGAAGGAAAGGGAAGGGAAGATAGAAGGAAAGGAAGGAAAAGAAAGATAGAAAGAAAGAAAGAAGGAAAGGAAAGATGGAAAGAAAAGATAGAAGATAGAATGGAAGATAGAAGGAAAGGAAAGAAAGGAAGGAAGGAAGGAAAGAAAAGAAAGGAAAGGAAGGGAAGATAGAAGGAAAGGAAAAGGAAAATAGGAAAGGAAGGAAAAGAAAGATAGAAGGATAGATAGTAGGGAAGAAAAGGAAAGATGCAAAGAAAAGATAGAAGGTAGAAGGGAAGGAAGATAGAAGGAAAGAAAAGAAAGGAAGGAAAGAAAGAAAGAAGAAAGGAAAGGAAGGGAAGATAAAAGAAAAAGAGAAGGGAGACCAGGAGGCGACGGCGCCGCCTTCTCCCGGGTAGCACGTGTCCGCTTTCGCCCGCCCGCCCGACTCCCGCCAATCAGCGCCCGCCCGCGTCGCTTCTCTCGGGGGGGCGGGGCATGAGGAGGGCAGGAAGGGAAATAGGAAGAGCTGCGCGGCGGGAGGGGCGGGGGCAGCACTTGGAGCGCAGACGCGGCGAAGAGCGGCGGCTGGCGCGGCGCGAGACCACCCAGCCCTTCCTGCCTCCTTCCCTCCCTCCCTCCGCGGCGGCGGCAGCGTCAGGTGAGCGGAGAGCGCCTGCGCGGAGCGAGGTCTTCCTTGCTACTTTGCTATCTGCCCCCCCCCCCCTTCCCTGTTCGTTCCAAAAAGGGCCTTGGGACCCCCTCCTTTTCCCTCCATGTCCTTTCACTTTCTCCTTTTCACAGCCCCCACTTTCCAACGCGCCCCACCTCCCGCACGCCCCTCTCCCCTGCCGCTTGCATGCGCGAGCCTAAACAAGCCCACATTCGCGGTTTCTCCTACACGTGCATGCCCAAACATTGACCCAACTCTCTTCCCCCTTCCTTGCACCCCGCTCATTTGCAGAGAGTAAGGAGAGGCTGGGTGGGGGGTGGAGGTCTGCATTGCCCACTCCGGAGGAAAGGGACACACACACCTAAGGGGTGGAGGAATCCCAGGCTCTCCTTCCCCTCTTGTACCCCATAAATGCAATTGCATCTGGAGGTGGGCAGCATCTTATTAGGATCCGCCTAAAATCCTGCTGAGCCACTTTGACTAGAGATGGTGTTATCGGCGCAAGCAAGAGTGAGTGAAACGGTGTTGGGCTGGGGAAGGGGGGAAAACTTTCTAACAGTGCAGGAAACTATTTGGAGCTGCTAAAGACCCTGGCTGTGTGATTTCGGTTTTGAGCATTCAGAAGGGAGCAGGAATCGGTCGGGATTGCTTTAGCCGGGATGTTGTGCGAATCCCCTCTCGGAAGTTTGTGGATGCTCCCATCACCAGAGGGTTTAAAGAAGAGACTGGACAGCCTCTTGTCTGAAGTGGTATAGGGTCTCCTGCTTGAGCAGAGGGGGTTGGACTAGAAGACCTCCAAGGTCTCTTCCAGCTCTATTCTGATTGATGGATTGAAAACAGGCCCGTTTGGGTTTAATGTTAAGGTGTAGTAAATACAGCTTGTGACAGCTAGTGACATAGGAAAGCTGACTCTTTGAGGAAGTTTTGTCAGTTGTTGACCTTTACAAACTTGTGCAAGGAGAGAGATCAATTCCCTACAGAGATGTCAGGGTCCAAGCAAGGAAAAAGATAAGGGGATATAAGTTGTTGTTTGGCCTGCACACATTGCAAATGGGAGAAATGTTGATATGGGGAGGGGGCTGCTTTGCGTCGAGCTGTTTGGAAGACTCTTCATACATATTATTTATATGTATGTCCATCCTTTATTGTCATTGTACAAAATAAATACAATGACATTAGTTGTTTCTTGGAAGGAAGAGGGAGGGTGGGAGAGAAAGGAGGGCTGGTGCCAAGGTCACTTTTGAAACATTCAGGTCAAGCGAGGCCTTCTTTTGTTTTTCCTGATCAAAAGCAGAGTCTGAAGGAAGTAGGAAGGAGAGAGAGAGAGAGGGGTGGAGTTGCACCTGTGAAATTCACCCACTCCGTGGGATGAGTTGGTTTTGCTTCTGTTTCCCTGGATGAAGTTATGGTTGGAGTTGAGTACTGATAAATACCCTACTTTAAAGAAGCAGGAAGAAAAGACAGGGAAATTTGAAGGTTGAAATGGGAAATTGCTCAGAGAACCAAACTCTTCCCATCCCATAATAGCTTCCTCCAGGGCTGGGAAGGGACATCTCTGAACTTTGAAGATGGGGAGAACCCAATCCAGGGCCAAGGGGAACCAGAACCATTTGTTTTCTCTTTTGCAACCAGAAAAGTAGCATTCTGTTTGGAGAGGCGTAAGACACACACCTGTAAAGGATGCTTCAGGTGGATTGGGAAAAGGGAGAGGATGGGGTAATTTTCACACAGAGATTCCCTTAGATCAGGGGTGTCAAACTTGATTTCTTTAGGGCCGCATTAGGGGTATGAACCGCTGTTAGGCTATGGTTTTCCCAGTTGCAATATATGGTGTGAAAGTTAAACCATAAGGAAGGCTGAGCATCAAAGAATGGAGGCCTTTGAACTATGATGCTGGAGAAGACTCCTGCAAGTCCCTTGGACTGCAAGGTGATCCAACCAATCAGTCCTAGAGGAGATCAACCCTGACTGCTCTTTAGAAGGCCAGATCCTGAAGAGGGAACTCAAATACTTTGGCCACCTAATGAGAAGGAAGGACTCCCTGGAGAAGAGCCGAATGCTGGGAAAGATTGAGGGCAAAAGAAGAAGGGGACGACAGAGAATGAGGGGGCTGGATGGAGTCACTGAAGCAGTTGGCGTGACCTTCAATGTACTCCAGAAGATGGTAGGGGACAGGAAGGTCTGGAGGAGCATTGTCCATGGGGCCGTGATGGGTCAGACACAACTGTGCAACTAACAACAACAACATGAGGGTTGTGTTTGACCTTAGACCCAGCAAAGGTGTAAATGGAGAGTACGTTTGGGTACAAGGACCAGGTTCCTCCCTCCAAAATCCTGAAACAAAGTGATAATGGATCCCAGGGGATAGGGGTGCTTCTTCCCCCTTTATTCTTTTCCTTAGTTCCTTAGCTCTTTTAAAATTGGCCTCTCATTGTTTGTGTTTTGTATGAAAAATAGCCCCCTTGTTTTCAGGGGCATCTGCAAGCAGCATTGGGGGCCACAGGTGTCTGTCTATAATAAGGGACATTTGCTTCCATAAAAGTTGAAAAGAAGCAAAGGATGGCAGCCTTCAGCCTGATGAAGAGGCAGAAGGTTGCCATCCCTGGTTACTCCTTTCGACCTTCTGAAACTTGCCATCCCTTGTTATAAAAGTGGGGAAGGGAAGAAGAGGTTGTGTTGTTTTTTGTTAAGGGCAATAATTCAGATGTGATCTTGGAAGGGACCGAGGATGCAACACTCGGTCCCTAACTAATAAACAAGATGACGGAAGTGAACTGAATCTTAAATAAGGTGTTGTTGTCCTCAGGTGCCTTGCCCTGAGAGCGGATGAGTCAGTCAGGTGACTAACATCCCGTGAAGCACTTAGCCATGGACCTGATGGAGAGCTTGGTTTGCAACAAGCAACCTCAGCTGTCCGGGCAGGGCGAGCGATTTCTAAGAGCAACTTTTTAGGCACTGCGTAGTATCTGTTTGCCTTCTTTCATAGAAGTTTAGAACTGGGAGGTTGGCTAAGTTCAACCTCCGTGGACTCTTCAGTGGCTAAGACGCTGAGCTTGTCGATCAGAAAGGTCAGCAGTTCAGCGGTTCGAATCCCTAGCGCCGCGTAACGGAGTGAGCTCCCATGACTTGCCCCAGCTTCTGCCAACCGAGCAGTTTGAAAGCACGTAAAAAATGCAAGTAGAAAAATAGGAACCATCGGTGGTGGGAAGGTAGCAGCACGTCCTGCGCCTTTGACGTTTAGTCATGCCAGCCGCATGACCACAGAGACATCTTCGGACAGTGCTGGCTCTTTGGCTTTGAAACGAAGCCTCAGAAGGCAGGACAAGAAACAATGGATGGAAACTAATTGAGGAAAGAAGCAACTTAGAATTAATGAGAAACTTCCTAACATTGAGGACAATTAAGCAGTGTAATGGTTTTGCCTTCAGAAGTTGTGGGTGCTTCATCACTGGAGGTCTTTAAGAAGAGACTGGACAGTCATTTGTCTGAAATGTTATCTGGGCTGGACTGGAAGACCTCCAAGGTCCCTTCCAGCTCAATTCAGATTCCTTTTCTATTTTATTTTATTTTTTATGTATTTATTTTTAGGTGTGGTTGGGACTGGAGACTTCATGTACAGAATTATGTCTGTGTTATTTTTTGAATCTTATCTTGAGAAATTTATTTTTGACTCCTGTTAAAGGTGTTTATGATAGTCTTTTGGGACACTAAGGTTTTGAAAGAGGCCAGTTTATATTTACATAAGCATTTGTAGGCCATCAGGTAACATGCAAAAGTCTATATTTGTTGTTTTTCCTCTGTGGGACTTACAGTCCCAGTGTTAACAGCAGACAATGTCTCAATTCACACACTGCACTAAGCCTGTAATGAGTTTGATTTAAGGCTTAGCATATTGTATGAATCCAGCCATTGTGAGTGTCGAAGTATAATGTATAGCTTGTGCAAAGTAGCCAATTGTGTCTTATCAACAAAGCATCGATACATTTGTACTTTGAGCATTGCTATTTTAGTGTCAAAAATGGTTATTGTTTGATATTTTGGTCCTCAGGCTGAAAGTCTGAAAATACTTTGCATTTTAATTCTGGAAAGGGTGCATTGAAGCATATAGGACTCTTCCAGAATCCCAATAAAACATGGCATTAAAAAAAAAAAAGAATTCCAGGTCCTCGTGGCCCCTTACAGTCACTTGTTTGGAATCCCTTCTGAAGTGCTATATGCATTGATTACCATATTTTTCAGAGTATAAGACGCACCAAGATTTTGAAGAGGCAAATTAAAAAAAGTTTTTGCACTCTACAGACCTCCCAAAAACGGCCCATTTTTTGTCAAAAAAAGGGCATGAATAGCCTTTAGGAGGCTTGTACAGTGCTCCTGGGGGGTGGGGTGGGCCCAAAATGAGCAAAAAACGGCCCATTTTTTGTACAAAAAAAGAGCATGCATTTTATGTGCTTTCGAACTGCTAGGGTGACAGAAGGCTGGGACAAGTCATGGGAGCTCATGCTGTTACACGGCGCTAGGGATTCGAACTGCCGAACTGCCTGATCGACAAGCTCAGCATCTTAGCCACTGAGCCACCGCATCCCTGGTAATTGAAAAATACTAATAGTTTAAGTTTCATTCATCATTTTTTAAAAAGAAGATGTGATTGTGACTTTTGGATGTCACAGTTAATAGGACTAGAAGCTTCTGGATTTGGGGCCCATGTGGATTTGAATCCACGTTTGGCCTATTAATAACTCTCTTAATTCCCCACGTAAACATTTTGCTCTTGTCTCTCTGTATTTCTGCAGGGGAACCTTAATTGGAACATCCGAATGTAGATCAGATTCCTTGTCCCGAGTGGCAGTCTAAATTATGGGAGGCCTGGAATAGTGGTGGGATTCCCACTCTTCTTCCATTTGCCCCATTTTAGCTCTCAAAGTGCTGAGATGCCCAGTGGGAAAGTAGAAGGAGAAGAGGGTGCATCATTTCCCTTTACTTGCTAGAGATAACACAACACAAAAGTACCACAAGAGGTTTGCGGAAGGCTCTGATGGCTGGGGCACTTAATTGTGTTATGCTACTGAGCACAATAGGGAGGCGGTGGCTCAGTGGCTAAGACGCTGAGCTCGTCGATCAGAAAGCTCGCCAGTTCGGATCCCTAGTGCAGCATATTAGAGTGAGCTCCCGTGACTTGTCCCAGCTTCTTCCAAACTAGCAGTTCAAAAGCACGTAAAAATGTAAGTAGAAAAAAATAGGGACCACCTTTGGTGGGAAGGGAACAGCGTTCCATGTACCTTCGGCGTTTAGTCAAGCCGGCCACATGACCACGGAGACGTCTTCGGACAGCGCTGTCTCTTCTACTTTGAAATGGAGATGAGAACTGCCCTCTAGAGTCGGGAACGTCTAGGACATATGTGCTAGGGGAACCTTTACCGCTTTACAGTTCTTTACAACCCTCTAAAATGGTTTACAAATTCAGCATATTTGCCTCCAACCATCTGGCTCCTCCTTTTATCCACTTTATCCAGGATGGAAGGTTGAGTCCACCTTGAGCCTGGTGAGATTCTTTGGCTTTGAAACAGAGATGAGCATCACCCCCTAGAGTTCCATCTAGACGGCCTAGCGTAGCCCCCTAATCTGACTTTTAGATAGTTTTTAAATTTGGGGATTTTAATCTGGTTTTAGCACAGGATCCATTGAATTAGTTTTTTAAATTTTATATAATGTTTTGTATGTATTTTTGATTTTCCTGTGCGCCGCCCTGGGTCTGTTTGGAGAGGGGCGGGGTATAAATTGAATAAATATATAGAGTCAGGAACAACTATCACATACGTTCAAGGAAAACCTTTTTACCTTTACAGGAAGCTGTCCGTCTAATGTGCAGTCCAAAGGTGATCCACACTTATTGTATTTTCAGGGTTTTTCCTTTTCAAAGGATTATCTTTCAATACTATTCTCAGGTCATTCATGTCAGGGGGCATTGTAAGGTGTACTGGTGTGTTATTGTTTTTAAAGAGATGTTTACTTGGATTTTTGCCATCTCTTATCTTAGCTTGGCAAAGGAACGCATGTTTAGGGAAAAGGAACACTTCAAAAAAAAAGCTCACGTTGAGATGCCACATCAGTAGTAGATGAACCATCACAATTAAAACAATCAGCTGGATTTAGACATCAGTTGCTCCGGTGTTGACCAAATAGCAACGTAATGAGATATTTTTATTATTATTATTCTGAAGCAGCTTAATAAGCCGCTTTGTTATTTGATAGCTGGGTTGGTTCATCTTGGGGAAGCAATTTTATTTTTATTCTATTTTATGGGTCACCGTGATCTTGCTTGTTATATCTGCTCTCTCGGTGACGAAAACTAGCATGTTGGAAGTCAACGGAGGTGCACGGTTTCATTTCTGGATTTTTTTATTTTATTTGATGCTGCTGTTTGTTGAAAAAGCAGGTAAATGTTTGCCTTCCATTTATTTTTCTTCCTGGGTAAAACACCGGTTTGAGGAAGAGGAAATGGGAAGGTGGGAATAGATGAGAGCTGTTTTCCGCCAAATTATGTTTATGCCTTCTTTTTTAAAGGTAGAAAAACAAAAAAATAATTCTGATTTGTTTTCGGTTGGTTGATCATATCTACAGTACTTTGTCCTCTCATGGTATGATAACCTGAAGCTGGGAGCATAATAATAACAACTGTTTCCAGCTTGTATATTTAAAAAAAATGAAATTGTCTACTGAACTGAAACTGCTTAAAATTCATTATGTATAAATTTGATATTTTTTTTTTGAAGCAAGCATTGGTCTCTTAGGGTTAAAATCCAGCTTTTAATACTGCTAGCAAAGTAAAAGTAAGTAGGAATGACATGACATCTGCCAGGTCCCAATATCTATGGGGCTGCCCCAAAGAAGAGGGAGTCAAGCTATTCTCCAAGGCACCTGAGGGAAGGACAAGAAGCAACGGATGGAAACTAATCAAGGAGAGAAGCAACTCAGAACTAAGGAGAAATTTCCTGACAGAACAGCTTACCACCAGAAGTTGTCATTGGAACAGCTTACCACCAGAAGTTGTGGGTGCTACAACACTGGCGGTTTTTAAGAAGAGATTGGACAGCCATTTGTCTGAAATAGTATCGGGTCTCCTGCTTGTGCAGAGGGTTGGACTAGAAGACCTCCAAGGGCCTTTCCAAATCTGTGATTCTGTTAAATGACATATGTCATGCTAGATCTGTATTGGTATTTCTTGCCTTGAATTTTTTTAATTGATTGAAATGGTTGTGGTTCAGCAGAACATTCTCCAACCTAATAAGTGCTGTTTTTACAGAGTAAGAGAATAGTTTGAGTTTCTTTATATTTGAACCGTATTGGCTGTCATCCCTCTTACTTTCAGGCTGCTGTGTGGGATAAAATGGTTCGAAATTTCGTGATACCCCAGGATTGACAACACTGCCGTGATGTGGCATTGAGACATGTTTAGCTTTGTTTTTAAACATTTTTCATCACCTTATTCTGTGAGGTTGCAAAAAAAACAAAAATCTCTTTATTAAGCTGTGGTGCCTGAAAAATTATCTTGGGCTTCTAAAGCCTTTATGAATGTCATTTAAAATGACTGTATTTCTTGAAAGACCAAAGCTACAAATGTAATCTATACATTAATAATAATAATAATAATAATAATAAATTTATTTTGTATACCGCATCCTCTCCCCAAGGGGACTCGGAGCGGTGCACAGGGAAAAATTAAAATACTGTAAAATATACATACAAAAATAAATACAATGAATAAAAACGAATTAAATTTGATTGTCCCTGCACTAAAATCCCCACATTAAAACTAACATTCCCATACGCCCTAAAGGTAGAGACTAACCTAGGCCAGCCAAGCAGAAAAAGTATGTTTTAAGTTTTTGACGGAAGGAGCGGAGGTCCGTAGTTGTTCTAATATCGGGGGGAAGGTCGTTCCAGAGGGCTGGGCCCGCCACAGAGAAGGCCCTTCCCCTGGGCGTCGCCCGCTGACATAGTCTAGTGGACGGCACCCGGAGAACATTGTATAGCTATAATGTATATTTTTCCTTGCATCCTCACAATGACAAGGAGCAGCTGTAAATTGACTCTAAATCTAATTCAAGATGTGTCCTCTTGTCAGATTGCTCTATAAGACCAGTTAATATTGTCAATGGCCCAAATTTTGGTAAATTGACTCTGAGGTGGAGATCTAATCTAATCTTCTTGACCCTTGCTTCAAATCAAGCTTTTATTATGGTCACACGGACCGCACTGATAGAAACAAGCTAGTCAAAATGAACATATGTAAGGCTAAAAATGTATAACAAATATTCAGAGCAGATGGTGCATACAGTAGTGGCTGCAATTGTGGAAACCTTTTGGGAAAAGTGTATTTTTGAGATTTGATGGCTAATAGCACCACTGTTTTGTTTTTTTTTGAGTTCAAGATAATCATATTTCACTGCTGGAATGGCCTGGGAATAGCCCAGACTTTAACCCAATTGAAAATCTATGGAGCCGACTAAAGAAATTTGTTAGTCAGAAGCGACCCAGCAATAAAACCCAATTAATAGAAGGAATCATTCAATCTTGGTTTCACATTATAACAGCTGCAGAACTAGAAGACTTGGTTCACTCCATGGGAAGACACTGTAAGGCTGTAATTTATGCTAAAAGTTACCCAACTAAGTATTAACTGACATGGTGATAATTTCTGTATATCTCGGTTTTTCTATGGTGATAATTGTTGTATATCACATTTCACATTTCTTTATAACTGCTATTCTAATAGCAAATCCTTCATAAATGTTATTGCATTACATTCTTCATTCAATTATCTTTCCATTGTTCTATAATTTTATGGTACTACTCCCCCCTCAAAGGGTGGTATTATTAGTTAGTCTTAGAAAATACACTTTTCCACAAAAGGTTGCCGCAATTTTGGCCACTACTGTAGAGAGACAGAGAATTGGGCAAGCCAGATATATAGATTCAAATTTATTTTTTTATTTTTTTATTTTATTTTATTTCTATACCGCCCTCTCTTCCCAATGGGACTCAGGGCGGTGCACAGGAATAATAAAACAGAAGTCATAAATACAATCAAACATGGTTAAAAATAAATTAAATCAATTTTAAAGCCCGTGCTAAAATGCATAATTAAGACCCTAACTAAAAATCAATAATAAAAGACTATGCCAGTGGTTGCCCAAGAGAAATGAGAGACAGATCTCATGCTATCCGCCGAGACATTTTTTAAGGATAGAGTAGATCCCTAGATTCATCCAGGATTTCCTTTAGTTTGAGAGCAGTGAAAAAGCATAAGACCCAAGGGCTCTTTTGACTGATGGATGTGGAGGACTGGTTTTGAAGAGGCAATGCATCTAACTTGATTCAAATCAAGAAAACGTCAGGAAGGATGGTATCTCCATTGAAAAAAGACCCAAGTGTTGGCGAGGCTGGAAACCAGATCTAGATTTGAAAATAAATCACCCAGACAGACTTTTAAAGAAAGTTTCAAAGGCTTTGCGTTGAGAAGTGATGGTCAGATGTTCTATTTGCAGCTGGGGAGGGCAGAATGAAGAATTATGTCTAGTTTAATGAGAAGAAGGACCAGGGGAGACATGATAGCCGTCTTCCAATATCTCAGAGGATGCCACAAAGAAGAGGAAGTCAAGCTATTCTCCAAAGCACCTGAGGGCAGGACAAGAAGCAATGGGTGGAAACTAATCAAGGAAAGAAGCAACTTAGAACTGAGGAGAAAACACTGTTGTCTGAAATGGTATAGGGCCATGATGGTGAACCTATGGCAGGTGTGTTGCAGGTGACACGCGGAGCCCTCTCTCCAGGCATGCAAGAAGGTTCTGCTCCATTGCTCATGCGAGCGCACCTCCCGCCGGCTAGCTGATTTTTGGGTTTCCACCAGGCATGCACGGGGGAGGTGGTCACATGCGGAGATGCGTGTGCATGAGTGGTGGCGGGGAAAATCATGCATGTGTCGGAGGTGTGGCGCACCCTGTTTTTGGCCCCAGGAGGCTTCAGGGAGGCCTGCTAGCCCCAAAATGGGGCGCGGGGTATGTGTGTGCAGCGATCCCCTCCTGCGGCCCATTTTTGGTCCCAGGAGGCTGAAAGTGGCCTTACTAGGCTCAAAACGGGGCTCGGAGCAGTCATGCGCAGGGGGGCACAGGGTTTGTGTGTCGTGCACGGTGTGGGGTTAGGGTTCAGACAAGATCACTGGTCTAGAGTTTCCTACTTGAGCACGGGATTGGACTAGAACAGGGGTTGGCAACCTTAAACACTCAAAGAGCCACAAAGGTCCTAAATGGAAGCCCCCCTGTTCAATTCTGGAGCCGACCAGAAGTCCGGTTCCCCCACCATAGAGTCTCCTCCTAGCGTGGCATCCTTTTTCCGTTACCTGTCCTAACCGAAAGCCCTATCAATTGCAGCGCCGACTGGTAACAGGGAGCCACAGCAGAGGGATGGAAGAGCCACATGCGGCTCCAGAGCCACAGATTGCCAACCTCTGGACTAGAAGACCTCCAGGGTCCTTTCCAACTCTGTTATTTTGCTTTGTAAGAAGTGATTGGACAACCATTTGTCCAGAATGGTTAAGGGATCTCCTGCTTGAGTAGGGGGTGGGACAAGACCTCCAAGAACCCTTCCAACCTTGTTAACTGCTTTGTTTTTTTTGAGTTACATTGGCTTAAAGTGGTCTTTTAAAAACAGTAGGGACACATCCTCCTTTTGCCTCGATCCTTCAGTTTTTATCAGCTGTGCACTTGTGGGTGTTGGTTTTATTTGTGCAGCTACCTTTTCTGATGCCAGTTACAGCAGTTTTATTCCTCATAAATTTTAAGTGTAGAAAACTGTCTATTTGATTTGTACTCCGGCCAGTATGTCAGTGTGCGCTTACTTAACCAGCCAGATTTTGGCACGGCCTTCTTAAATCTCCTTTTTTCCCTTCGTCTGTACCGTACCAGAGGTCAGTTTTGAAAACATCCCTTCCTTGATCATTCAGCTGCCAAAACCACTTGGGGCATCTTCATTCTTTGCTCCAAGCAAAGGAGCAGCTGACTGGAGCAAAAGGAGAGACTCTCAAACGACAGCCGAAGATGGGAATAAAGATATCTGTGTCACGATTTGGGAGAAGGCAGCTGCTGTTGCCGCTTGTCATAGTTCTCAGAATTCACTGGCTAATGAAGTTAAAGAGCAAACAGACTCATTCCTTTGCCCGGCTAGATTTCTGTTATCCGACAAGAGTTTTAGTTAATGCTTTGAAAAACAAACTTAGAGCTGTGGTACCAAACAGTCTAGGACTTCTCCAGAGCAGAGAAACTAGCCTGCAAAGGGTCCTTGGTGATCTCTGGGCTTGGTTGTTTACTTGCAGACGTTTCATTAACCAAACTAGGTAACGTCATCAGTGCTAGAAGTGAATGGGGTTTGCAGAGAGGAAGAGGAGGAGGAGGAGGAGGAGGAGGAGGAGGAGGAGGAGGAAGATGACTGTAGGGTCTTTGGTGCTCTCTGAGCTTGCTCGTTTTATAGACGTTTCATTACCCAACTAGGTAACATCATCAGTGCTAGAAGGAAGTGGGGTTTGCAGAAAGGAGGAGGAAGATGAAGATGAAAAAGACTGGAGTCCTTGGTGCCCTCTGAGCTTAGTTGTTTTCTTGCAGGCGTTTCATTACCCAACTAGGTAACATCGTCAGTGCTAGAAGGAAGTGGGTTTTGCAGAGAGGAGGAGGAGGAGGAGGAAGAAGAGGAAGACGAAAAAGACTGTGGGGTCCTTGGTGCCCTCTGAGCTTGCTTGTTTTCTTGCAGGTGTTTCATTGCCCAAACCATATTCCCTTCTCAATGAAATCAACTTTTGACACCCCTGCTCTACATAGAATAATTTATTGAAATCTGGGACAGGTGAGAAGCTGGTCACCTGGGAGCCTAGCATGGCCCACTAGATGGGCCTGTCACCTACATCTTGCTTCCCTCCTAAATTACAGCAATAGTGGGGGAAATTTCCTATTCCTAGTGGTTCCTTGTCAGGCATACTTTCTCCCTTGGTTGTGGCTGATTTGGCACTCCTTTCCAAAATGGGGGAAATAAAAAAAAAGCCAGATTAACTGCTTTTGTGGGACCTGCATGAAAAATAAAAGGCATAATAACGAGGTGTGGCATGCAAAGGGGGCATTTCCTTCTGATTTGATTCAGCCCACCAGGACAGATGTGAGGGGTCGATCCCAACCTATAACCAGTTGCCCCTTCTACTTTAATTTGCACAGTTAATTTTTTTTTTTTAAATGCAGTTGGAAAGTAAGGAGTTCCCTGAAAAAGAGGGATAAATGGAGCCAACTTATTGTTCCCAGAACAGTAAGAACAAAATTGGCAAATGCATAAAAAGAGACATTTGGATAAATAAACTGTCCTTAATTTACATCGTCAGAAATCTTTGGCTACTGGAATTGTGCAATGAATGTCAGATTTCTGGATATTTTTACTCTACAGTACGGCAAAATTTCCTGAAAGGCCAGTCATGTTTCCCTAGGAAGAATATAATGGCCATTTCGGAAGAGATGACCCTGAATTTAAGACGAAGCCAGTGGTAGTGGAGGCCAATGGAGAAGAAAAAAAAAAAAGCAAAATATGCTTGCGTTACTGGAGTTTCAGTCAATTTAAGATGAAGGTAAATTATGTGCAAGGGAAATTGGATCATTTTCAGATAATCACAGTATCTTCATTTGTTGTTGTTAGTTACAAAATCGTGTTCGACCCCCCATGGACAATGTTCCTCCAGGCCTTCCTCTATCATCCTCTGGAGTCCATTTAAGCTCACGCCGACTGCTTCGGGGACTCCATCCAGCCCCCTCATTCTCTGCTGTCCCCTTCTTCTTCTTTTGCCCTCCATCTTTCCCAGCACGAGGCTCTTCTCCAGGGAGTCCTTCCTTCTCATTAGGTGGCCAAAGTCTTTTGAGTTTCCTCTTCAGGATCTGGCCTTCTAAAGAGCAGTCAGGGTTGATCTCCAAGGGATTCGCAGGTTGCTGTTGTTGTTGTTAGTTGCGAAGTCGTGTTTGACCCATCGCAACCCTATGGGCAACGTTCCTCCAGGCCAGTGCTTCTCAAATAGTGGGGTGGGCCCCCCAGGGGGCGCGCGAGGCTCCATAAAGGGGGGCGCGTTTGACCTCGGCAGAGGTGTACTTATAACAATTTTATAGACAAATGATACTATTTACAGTCGCGCGGGGCGCGCGAAATGTTTTCTTCTTCCTAGGGGGGCATGACAGAAAATAATTGAGAAGCACTGCTCCAGGCCTTCTTGTCCTCTACCATCCTCTGGAGTCCATTGAAGCTCACACCGACTACTTCAGTGATTCCATCCAGCCCCCTCATTCTCTGCCGTCCCCTTCTTCCTCTTTTGCTCTGCATCTTTCCCAGCATGAGGCTCTTCTCCAGGGAGTCCTTCCTTCTCATTAGTTGGCCAAAGTCTTTGAGTTTCCTCTTCAGGATCTGGCCTTCTAAAGAGCAGTCAGGGTTGATCTCCTCTAGGACTGACCAATTGGATCACCTTGCAGTCCAAGGGACTCGCAGGAGTCTTCTCCAGCACCAGAGTTCAAAGGCCTCCATTCTTTGATGCTCAACCTTCCTTATGGTCCAACTTTCACAGCCATCCATTGCAACTAGGAAAAACTATAGCCTTGACTAGACACACTTTTGTTGGCAGGGGGATGCCTCCGCTTTTTAGTCTGCTGTCTAGATTTGCCATTGCTTTCCTCCCCAGGAGCAAGCGTCTTTTAATTTCTTGGCTGCAGTCCCCATCTGTGGTGATCTTGGAGCCCAGGAAAGTAAAATCTATCACTTCCCCATCTATTTGCCAGGAGTTGAGAGGGCCGGATGCCATGATATGCCATATCTTCATAGAAATATGATAAAGCATGTTAAGATAGCATCACTAAAAATTTTTAACCCATTTAAATTTTTACCTTCCCATGCTGTCAAATGGATCTTTCTAACTCAAATTGTCTCCTTGTTGGGGGGTCTTTCTCCCAATTTTTTGCTGCCAAACTCCCAGGCTTAATTATCTTTCTTAGGCATCCCCCCCCCCCCAAACCCTTTGGATGCGATTCATGTCCCTTCATTATGTCCTAAGCCAGGGGTCTGCAAAGTCGGCTCTTTTAAGACTGGTGGACTTCAACTCCCAGAATTCCCCAGCCAGCATGGGGAATTCTGGGAGTTGAAGTCCACCAGTCTTAAAAGAGCCGACTTTGCAGACCCCTGTCCTAAGCAATAAAAGCAGACACTGAGGTCCATTAAGGAAGCTGTTTTCTTTTGTTATCCGATTCCTTTTTAATGTGTTGATGATGTTGTAACATTTAGGAGTTCTCTTCAGACTGAAGATGGAAACAAAAGTCGATACTTCTGAAAGCTGCACAAATAAGGCATTTTTTGTTTTGGTTATTTTAAAAAAAAGTAGGCTGCGTGTGGAGCCAATTAGAATATTGCTGTAGATTTGTAGAAAATTGTGTTTTCTTTTTTTTACTAAAATATGAAAATGGAAAACAACGCCAAGGTTAAAAGGCGGTTTATTTTGTTTTCACACCTTTCGCAGGAAGTAGCTTTTTAATAGAATACAATGCTTTTAATAGACTAGAAATACAATGCTTTTAATAGAATTGTAAAGTACCCGGAAGTGGAAAACATCCAAGTGGTTTAAAATGCTGTGAACTAATCCTTAAGTTTTGGCTTTGCTTGTCTTACGAATGATTCTTTCTTAAGGAGGATTCCTTAAAATAAGAACACTTCTTTTCTCTCGGGTGGTTGGTGGTATAATTCCTACCTGTTTCTTCCTTACAACAAGCTTGGGAGGTTAGTCAGTCTGCAAAATGGGAGTGGATTAAGATCACTCAGTGGTCTCCATGATTGAAGTTGAAATTTCACCTTGGAGCTCCCTGATTCAGGTTCACAGCTGAGAAAAAAAAATCCCAATTATTTTGTTTTTGTTAGTAGCGAAGTCGTGTCCGACCCATCGCGACCCCCCTGGACAACGTTCCTCCAGGCCTTCCTGTCCTCTACCATCCTCCGGAGTCCATTTAAGCTCACACCGACTGCTTTGGTGACTCCATCCAGCCACCTCCTTCTCTGCCGTCCCCTTCTTCTTTTGCCCTCCATCTTTCCCAGCATGAGGCTCTTCTCCAGTGAATCCTTCCTTCTCATTAGGTGGCCAAAGTACTTGAGTTTCCTCTTCAGGATCTGGCCTTCTAAAGAGCAGTCAGGGTTGATCTCCTCTAGGACTGACCGGTTGGATCACCTTGCAGTCCAAGGGACTCACGATAGATAGGTAGGTAGGTAGGTAGATAGATAGATGTCCCCTTCTTCTTCTTTTGCCCTCAATCGTTCCCAGCATGAGGCTCTTCTCCAGGGAGTCCTTCCTTCTCATTAGATAGCCAAGGTCTTTGAGTTTCCTCTTCAGGATCTGGCCTTCTAAAGAGCAGTCAGGGCTGATCTCCTCTAGGACTGACCAGTTTGATTGCCTTGCAGTCCAAGGGACTCGCAGGAGTCTTCTCCGGCACCAGAGTTCAAAGGCCACACGACACCCCCCCTGCTCGCCCCACCCCACTACTCATGCATGCGTGACCACCTGCGGACATGTGACCCTACGCACCCCGTTTTGGGCCTAGTAGTCCTCATTGCATCTTCCTGGGACCAAAACGGGCCACAGGGGGGAACTTCCTCCCCCACTCTCCCGCCCCCTGTGCATGCATGCGTTCCTCCCTCTCTCTACGTGTAGGCACACATGTCTTCTGCATACGCCCACCCACGCATGAGTGGCAGAGACCCCAAAATCAGCTGGCCAGCAGGAGGCACGTACGCATGCGCGGCGGTGCTGAACTGGGGCGCTGACTCGTGTGCCTACAGAGAGACACTGCATGCCACCTGTGGCCCATCACGGCGATAGGTTGTCCTTGGCTTACAACAGTCCATTTAATGACCGTTTGAAGTGACAACATCACAGAAAAAGTGACTTATGACCGTGATCACACTTTGAAAACCATTGCAAGCGATCCAAATTCAGACACTTAGCAACTGACTGTTAATTATGACGGTTGCAATGTCCCAGGCGGGGTGTGTGTGTCATGTGATCCACTTTTGCGACCGTCTTGTCCAGCGAAGTGAACGGGGAAGCCAGATTCACTTAACGACTGTGGTACTCAGCTGCAGTGATTCGCTTAGCAACCACGGCAAGGAAAGTCATAAAATGTTCCTTGCTTTACAACCGGATACTGCGGTTGTAAAGATCCTGATGGGCTGTACTGCTTTTTGTTTCTCTCAGCTGTATGGAAAATAACAACTTGAAATAGTGTATTTTTTTAGTGGGAACAATCACCTTGCTGGTTGACACCCCCGGGGCAGAGACGTTGAAAACAGTGTGGGTGGCGCTCCACAATTTTGCAAATGGGGAAAAGTTGATCTTGTCTTTTAAAATAAACAAGAGCAGAGACGGTAAATCAATCGCCTTCCATGGTGTGTTTGCTTTTTTTGCAATTTGCAAAGTTTTGCCTAACAACCAGCTCCTTCATCATAACTAACTTGAACATTGGGCACTATCTAACAAAATGAAATTCAATTGTGAAAAAAGTAAGGTTCTACATTTAGGCAAGAAAAACAAAATGCACAGGTACAGTATAGGTGGTACCTTGCTCAATAGTAGCAACTGTGAAAGGGATCTTGGAATCCTAGTGGACAACCATTTAAATATGAGCCAGCAGTGTGCAGCAGCTGCCAAAAAAGCCAACACAGTTCTAGGCTGCATAAACAGAGGGATAGAATCTAGATCACGTGAAGTGTTAATACCACTGTATAGTGCCTTGGTAAGGCCACACTTGGAATACTGCATACAGTTTTGGTCGCCACGATGTAGAAAAGACGTGGAGACTCTGGAAAGAGTGCAGAGAAGAGCAACAAAGATGATTAGGGGACTGGAGGCTAAAACATATGAAGAATGGTTGCAGGAGCTGGGTATGTCTAGTTTGATGAAGAGAAGGACCAGGGGAGACATGATAGCAGCGTTCCGATATCTCAGAGGGTTCCACAGAGAAGAGGGAGCCAAACTTTTCTCCAAGGCACCTGGGGGCAGGACAAGAAGCAACGGGTGGAAACTAATCAAGGAGAGAAGCAACTTAGAACTAAGGAGAAATTTCCTGACAGTTAGAACAATTAACCTCTGGAACAGCTTGCCTCCAGAAGTTGTGAATGCCCCAACCCTGGAAGTCTTTAAGAAGATGTTGGATAGCCATTTGTCTGAAATGGTATAAAGTTCTTGCCCACGCAGGGGGTTGGACTAGAAGACCTCCAAGGTCCCTTCCAACTCTGCTATTGTATCTATGTAAATAACAGGCTGACCTCAAATCTCACACATGTTTATTTCAGGGGACTTCATCTTCGACAAGCGCCTTACAACTACACGAAAGTTCACCCCAAAAACCCGTCACTAACTTGTCTTTTTCCTTTCGTTTACCTCTCCGCCCGGGCCTGCTTTGCCTGTGGGGGTCGCGCGTTGTGTGTTTTGAACAGCCCGTTTCCCTATAAAAGTTGCCCCCTCCTTTTTTCTTTTTTTCTTTTTGCCCTGCTGGTTTGCTGCGCTGTCTCTTTAAGAAACCAGCCTGTTCAGCATTGCCTTAACCTGCTGAACCTATCTTGCTAGCAAGGGAAAAAGTTCTTTAAATAATAGATATTAGCCTTTACCAATTAGGATTATAAGCTTTGCAAACAGGGTGGAGTTTTCCCAGTTTGGCCAGTCATGTTGCAGAAAGGTGGAGCTTGCTGCAAAAGGCTAGGCTGCACTGGAGTAGAGCTTCCAGTGAAGTTAATCTGGGGTGAAGCAAACAGGAAAAAAAAATAATTGTGCAGAATTGGTGGGTAGGCTTGGCTTTTTTTGTGTGTGTGTGTGTTGTTGTCGTTGGATTGCTTGTTCGCCTTCCACTCGTGGGGGGACCCATGCGCTTCGGGCTGCCCGTAGTTGTGTTGCTCTTCCGTTGCTTTGGCAGGCGGTGAAAATTAATAGTGGGGAGAAGCCGAACAAAAGGGATCTTTTGGAACAGGAAATCAGGTGTCCAGAAACAAACTTTGTTTTCCCTTGGGGAAACTTCCTTAAAAGAGAGAGAGAGAGAGAGAAAGAAAGTTGGCTCAGGGAGAGGAGAGGTTGAGTTTTTACAGTGCTACAAAACGAACAAGGTCTGTTTTGGAATGACAGGGCAGCTCTGTGCTTGTTTAAGCTTTTCACTTTTGGGGGGGATCCGGTGGGGTTGGGTGGGGATCGGGGAGAGGGGGGGTGGGCTTTCTTTCCAGAGGGATTGACGGTTGTAAAGCAAAACTCTTCCTTTGGGGCTGTTGTAGTTTGTTGTTTCAGCTGGCCTGGGAGAATCTTTTGGGCAAAAAAACTCCCCCCAAACAACCTGGAGAGTTTGAAACAACAGAATTTGTGGGGGCGCTTTTGGGAGTTTGTAAACAGCCCAAGTTGTGAACCCAGCTGGGCCGGGGTCAGTTCTCCTTGCAATGGAGATGGTATAGGACAGGGGTCTCCAACCTTTGCAACTTTAAGTCTGAAGGACTTCAGCTTTCCTTTCCTTCAGACTTAAAGTTGCAAAGGTTGGAGACCCCTGGTATAGGAGACCTCCCTCCCTTACAACGGTATCAGTGTTGGCTTTGCAACCTGTGCAGGGGTGTGGGGGGGGGGGGGCTTGGTGAGAATAGCAGAAAATTGCACGAGTGGGAAAAATGAGTATATAGTTTCTTACTTGAGAGGTGGAGATGGGCAGCTTGGTGGCCGGGCTTAAGTCGGACGATAAATAGTGTATCTTTTGCTTGGAAATTACCTGTCCCTTATAGGTAGTCCTCGACTTTATAACTGTTTCGTTTAGCGACCCTTCAAAGTTCCCCCCAAAGTGACTTTTCGATTGGTTTTCACGCTTCCCAACCTTTGCGATCTCCCTGTGATTCACACGGTCATGTATTTATGGCATTTTCCCAGGGTCACATGATAACCATCAGTCAGCTGCCCAGCTGGCTTCCGACTGATCAAATCCATCGGAGGGGTGGGCGGAGCCAGATTCACTTAAGGACCGCACGATTCACTAAACAACGGTCACCATTTGCTTAAAAAAAAAAATGAGCTAGCGCATGGGGCACCTTAGTGACTGCTTTGTTTAGCAACAGTTGTCGTCGTTAAGTCAAGGACTGCCTGTACTCTTTGAGTAAAGCTGCCTATTTTGGAGGCAACGGGAATGCGCAAGAGGACCTGGCACCCTGTGAGAAGGAAGTTTGTGTCAGTTGCGGGCTTTTTTTCATCCCTGAACAAATGTGTTGTCACGTTTTCACGGAATGGCCTATATCTGGGATGAAAGTCAGGGATTTGGGCAAGGAAGGGAGGTATCAGCTGTTCGGAGCAAATGTTGTTGTTTTTTTATATATCTGGGACCATGAAAAGGACCAGCTGTCCTTCGGTTGCCTACCCCAAGGTAAGGAAGTAGTAGTGTTGGTGGCAACGGGGCATGTTGACAATCAGATCTGAAGAGGGTGGGGCCTTAGGCTGGTGCTTTCCACTCTCTAGGAGGCCGCCCAGTGAAGTCAGTGGAAGATCCCAAGGATATTCCTTCAATTCACGTGACTTAGGATTTGACAAGGTGGCTCAGTGGCTAAGACACTGAGCTTGTCGATCAGAAAATCGGCAGTTCGGCGGTTCGAATCCCTAGCGTCGCGTAACGGAGTGAACTCCCGTGACTTATCCCAGCTTCTGCCAACCGAGAAGTTCGAACGCACGTTAAAAAATGCAAGTAGAAAAATAGGGACCACCTTTGGTGGGAAGGGAACAGCGTACCGTGCGCCTTCAACGTTTATTCATGCCGGCCACATGACCACAGAGACGTCTTCAGACAGCGCTGGCTCTTCGGCTTTGAAACGGAGATGAGCACCGCCCCCTAGAGTCAGGAACAACTAGCACATACGTGCGAGGGGAACCTTTACCTTTACCTATGATTTGACAGATTGGGCAGGAAGAAAGAAGCCTCTGCTCTATATGGCTTTGGAGTTGCCCTCTCTACACAAGTGAGGCCTGGATAGATAAGCAAGCAGCAATGCTCGAAAATTTCCCTCCAGGCGCTGTTGACTTTATCCAACAAATTGGACAGAATAGAAATTGGCTGACTTCTTCCATTCCAGCATACCTTTCTCTCTCTCTCTCTCTCTCTCTTTCTCTCTCTCTCTCTTTCTCTCTCTCTCTCTCTCTCTCTTTCTCTCTCTCTCTCTCTCTCTCTCTCTCTCTTTCTCTCTCTCTTTCTCTCTCTCTCTTTTGGACTCGACGTTTCAAATCTGCGATGCCCTGGGTGAAATGGTTCTTTTGTGTGTTCCGATAAGGAATTTTGCTGTATGTTTTAACCCACATGTTTGAACAGTTCAGGTTTTAGCGGTGGGGATGCCAAGCGGTGACAGAAACAACAATAATAATAATGATACGCTTCGGCGGTTGGCAAATGCGTGAAGTTGCACGTAGGGGTACTTTGCTCTCCCCCCCCCACCCCTTCCCCCAGGACATTCTTAGGGTGGATTTTCTGGGTAGGATCTACATTAGCAAAGATCTCATTCTTGTAAGCATTAGATGAAGTGATAAACCTTCAGCTGGGCTACCTGCCAGTTGTACGTGTTGTGCGCAGGGAAAACAGATGTCTTACAGTTGAATTATTATTATTTTTTTAAAAAGTGGATTTCAATTTACTGTTATCTTAATTTTTTTTCTACGCCTGGGGAATTCTGGAAGTTTGTCTGTCAAACATGTACAAGGTAACAGGTGTAAATATGGACATATACATCAGGAGTAGTCAACCTTTTTATACCAACCGCCCACTTTTGTATCTCTGTTAATAGTCAAATTTTCTAACCGCCCACCGGTTCCACAGTAATGGTGATTGATAAAGTAGGGAAGTCAATTAAATTAAAAAAAGGAAAGTGCTTCAGTATCGGACAACACCCCTTCCGCCCACCATGAAAGCTGGAACGCCCACTAGTGGGCGGTAGGGACCAGGTTGACTACCACTGCAATAGAAGATAGATAGGTAGGTAGGTAGGTAGGTAGGTAGGTAGGTAGGTAGGTAGGTAGGTAGGTAGATGATAGATAGATAGATAGATAGATAGATAGATAGATAGATAGATAGATAGATAGGACAATAGAAGATAGATAGATAGATAGATAGATAGATAGATAGATAGATAGATAGATAGATAGATAGATAGAAGATAGATAGATATTTATTTTATTTATTTATTCGAATTTATACCCCGCCCTTCTCGTTAGGACCCAGGGCGGCGCACAGGCATTATTAAAACCACAATAAAACAATATACATCATTAAAACATATTAAATGGTTAAACCCGTGCTAAAACCCATTTAAAACCCTACCAAATTGCAATTTATGTATAAAAAGTCAGATAGATAGATAGATAGATAGATAGATAGATAGATAGATAGATAGATAGATAGATAGATAGATAGATAGAGGAGAGACAATAGAACAAGGATAGGCAACCTTTTTATACCTACTGCCCACTTTTGTATCTCTGTTAGTAGTGAAATTTTCTAACCGCCCACCGTTTCCACAGGAATGGTGATTTATGAAGTAGGGAAGTCAATAAAATTTTAAAAAAAGGAAAGTGCTTCAGTATCAGACAACACCCCCACCGCCCACCATGAAAGCTGGAACACCCACTAGTGGGCGGGAGGGACCAGGTTGACTACCACTGATATACATGAACAAAGGAAGTAGATACAAATAAATGGAGACAGCAGGACAGGGATGGTAGGCACGCTGGTGCACTTATGCACACCCACCTTAAGGACCTCTTAGGAATGGGGTGAGATCCATGGAAGACAGTTTGAGGGTGAAGCTGTGGGGGTTTGAGGATGTAACAATGGAGTCGGGTAGAGCATTCCAGGCATTGACCACTCTGTTGCTGAAGTCATATTTTCTGCAATCAAGTTTGGAGCGGTTTACCTTGAGTTTGTATCGATTATTTGCCTGTGTATTATTGAGGTTAAAGCTGAAGTAGGTAGGATGTTGCAGCAGTCAATTTTGTGAACTGTGCTTAGGTTGGACCGGGGGCAGCACAGCACCAGATAGTCCAAGCTCAAAATATCAAACCTGGTGGCTTAAGGGATTCTATGGTGAGCAGAGGACTGGAGGACTCTTCTCGCGAAATACCTCTGGACTCGTACAATTGTAATAATGTCCAATATGCAGTGTGGCCTTAGAACAACCACAGACCTCTGCTCCTTCCGCCAAAAGTTAAAAACTTACTTCTTTCATCAGGCCGGCCTGGCCTAAGCTATCCTATCCTAGCCTGTAGTATACATTGAGATTGTTTTAATAGGGATTGTAGGAAATAGTATTAAGGGTTTTAAAGGTTTTAAGATTTTAAAATTTTAGCGCAGGGTAAATTATTTAATTCGATTTTAAATATTGTATTGTTGTATTTATAAATATGTTTTTAAAGTCCTGTGCACCGCCCCGAGTCCCTTCGGGGAGAGGGAGCGGTCTATAAATCAAATAAATAATAATAAATAATAATAATAATTCCAGGCAGATGAGCTGCATTCGAGGATTGGTCTGGCAAAGGTTTTGTATGCCCTAGTTAACAATTCAATGTTACCGGAGAAGAAGCTTAGCAAAATAAGATTAACAACTCTTAATGCCTTTTTGGCAATGCTGTTACAATGCGCTCAAGTTCCTGAAGTTGAGAAACAATGTTGTATTTCATAAATAGAGGAATTGTCACTCCAATCTCCCTTCCATCTATATAATGGTACAGTACTTGGCTTTGCTTATTCATCTCTTCAGAAATATATAGGTAGTCCTCAACCTACAACCATCCATTTAGCGACTGTTCAAAGCTACAGTGGCATGAAACAAATGACTTAGGACTGGTTCCTCACACTTAACAACTCTTGCAGCTTCCCTGCTTGATGGAAATTTGGGTGCTTGGAAGCCAGTGTGTATTTCCAATGGTTGCAGCATCCTGGGGTCAGAACAGGGTTGCAAAATTAGGCACGACTCACTTCACAGCCTCCTTGCTTAGCAACAGAAATTGGGGTCCCAGGTAAGTTGAGGACTAACTGTAATATATAGCAGGGGTCTCCAACCTTTGCAACTTTAAGTCTGAAGGACTTCAGCTCCCAGAATTCTCCAGCCAGCAAAGCTGAGGATGAGGTGAAGGAGTCAGAGTTAATCCTTTCCTCTCTTCGTTGGAGTTCTTTGAACCGGTTGTTACTGCTCTCATCCTAATCTAATTAGTGGTGGCTATCGAGCAGAGAGAAGAAGGAAGGGGACCCACAGATGATGATTTGGGTCCTTTGGAAGAATGGAAGGATAGATGGATAGATGGAAGGATAGATGGATAGATAGAATGGAAGGATAGATGGATAGATGGAATCTAAGAATAGTACTGGGCAGTTTGCCGCCGCCTTCTACTTGGCAAACCACTTACAAAGCAGAATAACAGAGTTGGGAGGAGGGACCTTGGAGGTCTTCTAGTCCAACCCCACCTGCTCAGGCTGGAGACCCTATACCATTTCAGACAAAAGGTTGTCCAATCTCTTCTTAAAAACCTCCAGTATTGGAGCACCCACACCTTCTAGAGCAGGGGTCCCCAACCTTTGCAACTTTAAGTCTGAAGGACTTCAGCTCCCAGACTTCTCCAGCCAGCTTTGCTGGCTGGAGAAGTCTGGGAGCTGAAGTCCTTCAGACTTAAAGTTGCAAAGGTTGGGGACCCCTGTTCTAGAGGCAATACGTTCCACTGGTGGAACTATTCCCAATGTCAGGAAATTTTTCCTTAGTTCTAGGTTGCTTCACTCCTTGATGGGTTTCCACCCATTACTTACCCTCAAGTGCTTTGGAGAATAGTTTGACTCCCTCTTCTTAGATATGGGAACACTGCTGTCATGTCACTCCTGGTCCTTCTTTTCATTAAACTAGACATATCCAGTTCCTGCAACCGTTCTTCATATGTTTTAGCCTCCAGTCCCCTGATCATCTTTCTTGCTCTTCCCTGCACTCTTTCTAGAGTCTCAACATTTTTTTTAATATCGTGACAACCAAAACTGGATGCAAAATTCCAGGTGTGGCCTTGCCAAGGCATTATATAGTGATATTAACACTTCACGTGATCTTGATTCTATCCCTCTGTTAATGCAGGAACCTTTACCTGTGCAAGAAATCTGACAAGTCTATTTTTTAAAAGTATATAAGACGGCAAATTCATCCCATTTACAGAGGGACAGTTGAGGAAGGAGAAAAAGTTGAACAAAATAGAATAAGCAAACACAGTGTAATGCATTTATCCTTGGGTTTTTATTTGCTGAAGAAGAGAAATTCAAATGACTTACTGCTCCAAGTTTTCAAAAATAATTTAGACCTCGTCAAACAGTTTAAGAATTGGGGAAGAAAAATGCAAATAGGCTTTGCTATCTTATCCCTGCCATTCAGAGGCATGTATGGAAAATGAAGATTGCATCCGTGTGCTTGAATTTAGCCATTGTGGTTTTCAAACCGTAGCTTGTGACTTAGCCTTTCATCAAACCGAATTGTGCGTTGTTCAGAAGTAAGTGAACCCAGTTTGATTTGTTTATCTGGTAAACCGCAATTAAATGGTAGCTTAGAATAGGGACACGATGGCTCAGTGGATAAGACACTGAGCTTCTTGTCGATCGAAAGGTTGGCAGTTAGTCTGTTCGAATCCCGAGCACCGCGTAACGGAGTGAGCTCCCATTACTTGTCCCAGCTCCTGCCAACCTAGCCGTTCGAAAGCATGTGAAAAATGCAAGTAGAAAAATAGGGACAATCTTTGGTGGGAAGGTAACAGCGTTCCGTGCGCCTTCGGCATTGAGTCATGCCGGCCACATGACCACGGAGACGTCTTCGGACAGCGCTGGCTCTTCGGCTCTGAAACGGAGATGACTACCTCCCCCTAGAGTCAGGAACGACTAACACATACGTGTGAGGGGAACCTTTACCTTTAGAATAGTGTATGAAGCTTGTCGTGTTTTGATGTTCTGACGCCTTCTTGTTCAAAATATGAAATATATACATGTACATAACTGGACAAGCTAACATCAGCTCAGTTTCTGGGGCTTGTTTCCAGCCATCCGTCTGTGAAACTAATAAAATCCTGATGCAATGTTGTGTTCCACTTTGGTCAGACCTGATCACACTCCAATTCCTTTAATAACTGCAAAATAGTTAGTAGGGGCAGGGAAACAATCTCAACATGTCCATTGCTTCCTTTTTAGTAGAGCGCTTTTAAAACAAGCTGCCCTTGTGTGCCCTCTGTTCAATTTTCCCAAACTTTTAATTATTGAAAGTGTCAGGGGAAGCTGTCAGGTTTCGGATTTGTAGCCCTGATAATTTCCTGCAGTCTAATGCATATCACAAAGCTTATCTCGTACTCAGAATAACGGAACAGAGTAAGAGAGTTGGAAGGGACATTGGGGTCTTCTAGTCCAACCCCGTGCTCAAGCAGGAAACCCTACACCATTTCAGACAAGTGGCTGTCCAATCTCTTCTTGAAATCTTCCAGTGTTGGAGAATTCACAATTTCGGCAGGCAAGTTGTTCCACTGATTCATTGTCCTTACTGTTAGGAAATTTCTCCTTAGTTCTAAGTTGCTTCTCTCCTTGATTAGTTTCCACCCATTGCTTCTTGTCCTGCCCTCTGGTGCTTTGGAGAATAGCTTGACTCCCTCTTCTTTGGGGCAGCCTCTGAGATATTGGAAGACTGCTATCATGTCTCCCCTGGTCCTTCTTTTCATTCAACTAGACATTCCCAGCTCCTGCAACCGTTCTTCATATGTTTTAGCCTCCAGTCCCCTAATCATCTTTGATGCTCTTCTCTGCACTCTTTCTAGAGTCTCCACATCTTTTCTACAGCGTGGTGATCAAAGCTGGATACAAGGAGTCCTCGATGTATGACAGTTCATTTAGTGACCATTCAAAGTTAATAGCCGTTAATAGTTCATTTAGTGACCGTTCAAAGTTAACGGCACTGAAAATGTGGCTTAGGACTGTTTTCCACACCTTACATATCCCTGTGCACATCATACGAGCCATTTTTCGCTCAATTTTGGGCCCCCAGCCCCCAGGAGCACTCTATAAGCCTCCTAAAGGCTAGTCATGCCCTTTAAAAAAAAAATTTGGGAGGTCTGCAGAGTGCAAAAGCTTTTTTTAAAAACTTTTCCTCTTCAAAACCTTGGTGCATCTTATACTCTGAAATACACAGTATGTGTATGTATGTGTGTGTATGTATATATATATATATATATATATATATGTTAGTTTTATGAGCTGATCAATAAGTAAGTCAGGGAGACTAGGTTAGATCTATTTCGAGCTTTTTAGCTCTCATCAGCTAGCCATACCCTTACTGGGATTTGAACCGGGGCTGTATTGCATATCAGGCAAGAGCCTTTAGCCATTCAGCCAAGCCAGGCTCTCCCATTGCATCAGCTGAGACAGGAGGATTAGTATCTATAGTTGTTCCACAACACCCTGTTAGGGCCCCAATTAAGGGAGGAGATTTTATTTATTTATTGATCAGCTCATAAAACTAACACACATATTTAAAAAATCACACAACGGAACTCATGGCTTTCTGTCTAGATGGTCTCTGGTGATGAGCCGAAAGGCAGAAAAGGAAACAGTATGTCTCCTCCCTTAATTGGGGCTCTAACAGGGTGTTGTGGAACTGCCTGTCGTCTTCCGGGTGCGCTTCAAGGTTTTAGTTATCATCTTTAAAGCGCTCCATGGCTCGGGACCTAGCTATCTGCAGGATCGGATCCTGCCGCATACATCCACATGGCCGATTCGCTCCCACAGAGAGGGACTTCTCTGGGTGCCGTCCACTAGACTTTGTCAGCGGGCGATGCCCAGGGGAAGGGCTCTCTCTGTGGCGGGCCCAGCCCTCTGGAACGACCTTCCCCCCGACATTAGAACTACCACGGACCTCCGCTCCTTCCGTCTAAAACTAAAAACATATCTGTTCTGCTCGGCCGGCCTAGGATAGTCTCTCTTCGATGGGGTTGCCAGAAATTTTAGATGGGGATTTTAGTTTTTAATTGGAATTTTTAGCGCAGGGAAATATTTAATTTGTTTTTAACTATATGTATGTATTTATTGTTTTATTAGCCCTGTGCACCGCTCCGAGTCCCTTTGGGGAGAGGGAGCGGTCAACAAATTTAATAAATTATTATTATTTAATAAATTATTATAATATATATATATTTCATCATTAGACGTCAGTTATGTTAAGGGCAGTTTCCAGAGGGGGGGTCACCTTATCTGTCTGTTGCAAAAAAAAACACAACAAAGTGTCTTTAAAAAGCGAGGTGATTATGACCTCTGCTTTCATTGTTATATCCTGGGAAAACAGAATGGGCTCTTCTAAGCTTACTATTGTAGAAATCAACAGCTAATTGAAATTCCCAGGGGATCATTGCAGTTCGCATATGCCAGAAAGTAGGAGTTGATTTTGGCTAAAACCTGTCTACAAATTAAGGATTTTTATTATTATTTTTTGCTGTGGAGGTATTGTAAGAGTTGATCCAAAATTACACAAGCTCTACACCAAGGATACCCACTTGTGTACATTAGTTAAACAAATTAAGGCGGTAGGCAGACATAATCTTACAGACAAATAAGTCTTCAAAGAGCTAAGATGTTTCTTTTATTGAAATTTCATATCCCGCTCCATCCCAAGGGCCCCGAGCAGCTGACAGCAGTTTTCTAAATATTGACAGATGGTCCTTGGGAGGTTTGCAATAGTAAAATAAAATAAATGAAGGGCATAATAGAATGCAATGCTAAACCTGTAAAATGTAGAATTGGTTAAGAAAGGATAGTTTAAAAAAACTTGGAAGTCTGTATTCCACTATCGGCCCCTGAAACCTGTAAAGATAGTGTCTCACAGGTGGTTTTTTTTAAAAAGGCAACTGGAGTTTCTTTGTCCTTGAAGATGTTTTGCTTCTCATCCAAGAAGCTCCATAAGTTCTGTCTTTAGAACGGAAGACGCTTCCTGGATGAGAAACGAAAGGTCTTTTAAGGAAAAATCAGAAAACCTAGTTGCCTTTTGAAAGAGCATCTTTGGGACAACCGGGACCTGGATGATTGACAACCTCCATAAAGGTAAAGACAGTGGAAGTGTCTTTGTGGAAGTGCTGTAGTTTTAGCTGTAGTTTCCACAAGTGTCTTGTGGAAGTGCTGTAGTTTTAGCTGACCTTGGTCGGTTTGAAGGAAGCTAAGAAGGGTCAGATCTGGCTGGCACTTCAATGGGAGATCAGGAAATTCCAGAATGAGAGGCTTAAATGGATGGTTGAAAAAACTTTCTGGAAGGCGGCCGCAGCTCTCCTATCTGAATGATTACTAAGAAAAACCACATATCCATGTCCATGTAGCCTTCGGAGTCAAGGAGAATCTTTTATCAGTGAAATGCTCTTTTCTTTTAAAAATGTTGAAGACTTGAGTGAGGAAAACAACTCAGTTCCCAATAGCAATAGCGCTTAGACTTATATACCACTTCATAATGCTTTATAGTCCTCTCTAAGTGGTTTACAGAGTCAGTCTCTTGTCCCCAACAATCTGGGTCCTCATTTTACTGACCTTGGAAGGATGGAAGGATGGGTCAACCTTGAGCCTGGTGAGATTCGAATTGCTGGCAGCAGAGTTAGCCTGCAATGCTGCATTGTGACCACTGCACCAACATGGGCCTTCCTTCCTTCCTTCCTTCCTTCCTTCCTTCCTTCCTTCCTTCCTTCCTTCCTTCCTTCCTTCCTTCCTTCCTTCCTTCCTTCCTTCGCATTTAGCAATAGCACTTAGACTTATATGCCACTTCATAGTGCTTTACAGCATTCTCTGGAAAGCTTAGTCAACCTTGAGCTGGTCAGGATCGAACTGCTGCGTTAGGCAGAGTTAGCTTGCAATAGCAATAGCAGTTAGCCTTATATACTGTTTCATAGTGCTTCACAGTCCTCTCTAAGTGGCTTATAGAGTCAGCCTCTTGCCCCCAACAATCTGGCTCCTCATTTGACCCACCTCGGAAGGACGGAAGGCTGAGCCAATCTTGAGCCCGTCAGGATCAAACTCCAGACTGTGGTCAGAATTAGCCTGCAATAACTGCATTCTTCCCACTGCATCCCATGGCAGATGTGGCAATGATGATTGGCTTTGCTGAAACAACAGACATCCATTGGGATGGAGTGTAGAGCACAGTTCCATTTCTGCATAAATTTCCCAATGGCTCTGCGTTGTTGGGGCTGCCCTTAGCTCAGCTACTGAATTTTTTCCGGCTTCGCTTTCCAGCTTGTGAAATGGGGATCGTGATGGTCATCGCAGGATGGCAGAAGGAGGAAGTAATGGCGTGAGAGTCTTACTTTGCCGGTGGAGACCGGTGGGGATGGTGTTGGAAGAATTGCAGAAAGGCTGCTACCAGCAAGCAGAGTAATGAGTCAGGCAGTTGCAGATCAGAACGTGCAAGAATAATGCCCATGGATGAGTGGGAGGTCACAGTGCCCTGCGCTGAAATTATTTCCTTTAACATCTAGAGAGATTAGCCCAAGGTCTGCCATGGAGAGTTTTTTCCCCAAGTTTGCTCATCAGAGGACCACGTTTTAAATTCTTCTTAAGGAACCCCAAGTTTTCAGGATGAGGCCTTCTAAACTTGGTTATTGGAATTTGCCAGGGAGACCTGCGTGTCTGCTTATAGCTTTTTATAAAGGGACACACAGTGGCTAAGACGCTGAGCTTGTCGATCAGAAAGGTCGGCGGTTCGAATCCCTAGCACCACGTAACGGACCGAGCTTCCGTAACTTGTCCCAGCTTCTGCCAACCTAGCAGTTCAAAAGCATGTGAAAATGCAAGTAGAAAAATAGGAACCACTTTTGGGGGGAAGGTAAACAGTGTTCCATGTGCCTTTCGGCGTTGAGTCGTGCCGGCCGCATGACCACGGAGACATCTTTGGACAGCGCTGGCTCTTCGGCTTTGAAACGGAGATGAGCACTGTTAGGATAATTATCCTGATGTTGGGTTGACAATATGTATAAGCCAGGATTCTTAAAGAGTATATGTAACTTTAAGGACTAGCCATGGCTTTGTGTGGGGAGGCAATGTTATGTGCTGATAGTCAACTGAACAAGTGAATACAACTACTGGAAAAATACCATACACGTCATGGCATGGTGAAAAAACCGATCTGAGTTATATTCATACATTTGGTTCACCAGCATGGGTACATATTCCATCACACAAGGAATCAAGGGTCAAAGCAGAGCACAACAGTTAATATTTGTTGGATATAATGCAATAATACAATAATACAATAGCAGAGTTGGAAGGGACCTTGGAGGTCTTCTAGTCCAACCCCCTGCGTGGGCAGGAACCTTATACCATTTCAGACAAATGGCTATCTAACATCTTCTTAAAGACTTCCAGGGTTGGGGCATTCACAACTTCTGGAGGCAAGCTGTTCCAGAGGCTAATTGTTCTAACTGTCAGGAAATTTCTCCTTAGTTCTAAGTTGCTTCTCTCCTTGATTAGTTTCCACCCATTGCTTCTTGTTCTGCCCTCAGGTGCCTTGGAGAATAGTTTGACTCCCTCTTCTTTGTGGCAACCCCTGAGATATCGGAACACTGCTATCCTGTCTCCCCTGATCCTTCTCTTCATCAAACTAGACATACCCAGCTCCTGCAACCGTTCTTCATATGTTTTAGTCTGCAAACCATAAATCATACAGGTTTTGGCAGAAAGGACTAACAAGCACCCCCCCTAGAGTCGGGAACGACTAGCACGTACGTGCGAGGGCAACCTTTAGCTTTGTAGCTTTTTATAGCTTTCCTCCCCAAACCTTATCACATCGCATGTGATAAAAGTTTCATAAACAGCCCGTACGAAATAAAAAAGAGCTGGACTCCACCATTCCTGTCCGGCAGCCTTAAAACATTTTCTGCTAGAAGTCCCTAAGGTTACTAAAACCAATAGCAGCAACATCAAGCTTCTTCGCCGGTTAAGAAGCTCAAACCTGCTTTTAAGGCATTCCGTTTTTTAAATTCAGGGTGAGCAGCCCCCTTTTTGCTTAACAGTGAGTGGATGGAGAAAGGTGGCAGTGCGGTTTCGTTTGCTTCTCGTATCGGCAGGCCTTGCTTATCTTGTTTTTCCAGAATTTCGCATGTTTAGAAATGCAGAAGCAAACGTCTCTTTGGCGGGTGCATTGCGAGAAAGAAGGAGCGGATTCTTCCTCCACTCCCTTTGGCTTCCCAAGCCAGTTTTGGGCCGCCTTTGCTGAACGTTTGAAATCTTGAACTTTGTTTGCAGATCAAAGCGCAGGGATTCTTGGAGTTGCTAGGAGAACGACCAGGCCCCTTGGAGTGGGGCTGTACTTTGCCAAAACAAACACACAGGCACAGTTCGTTTGCTGGAACAAGGTGATGTCATGTCCGACCCATCGCAACCCTATGGACAGCATTCCTCCAGGCCCTCCTGTCCTCTACTATTCTCTGGAGTCCATCTAAGCTCACGCCAACTGCTTTGGTGACTCCATCCAGCCACCTCCTTCTCGGTCGCCTCCTTCTTCTTTTGCCCTCCATCCTTCCCAGCATGAGGCTCTTCTCCAGTGAGTCCTTCCTTCTCATTAGGTGGCCAAAGGATTTGAGTTTCCTCTTCAGGATCTGGCCTTCTAAAGAGCAGTCAGGGTTGATGATCTCTAGGACTGACCAGTTTGATCACCTTGAAGTCCAAGGGACTCGCAGGAGTCTTCTCCAGCACCAGAGTTCAAAGGCCTCCATTCTTTGGCGCTCAGCCTTCTCTATGGTCCAACCTTCACAGCCATCCATTGCAACTGGGAAAAACTATAGCCTTGACTATAGGCACTTTTGTTGGCAGGGTGATGTCTCTGCTTTTTAGTATGCTGTCTTGTTTTGCCATAGCTTTCCTCCCCAAGAGCAAACGTCTTTTACTTTCTTGGCTGCAGTCCCCATTTGCGGTGGTCTTGGCGCCCAGGAAAGTAAAATCTGTCACTCCCTCCATTTCTTCTCCATCTATTTGCCAGGGAGGGCCAGATGCCATGATCTTAGTTTTCTTAATGTTGAGTTTCAAGCCAACTTTTGCACTCTCCTCCTTCACCCGCATCAAGAGGCTCTTCAGTTCCTCTTTACTTTCAGCCATTAGAGTGGTATCATCTGCATATCTGAGGTTGTTGATATTTCTCCCGGCAATCTTAATTCCAAGGTAATGTCTAGATGGCTTTAAATAGTGAGAACTGAACTATACGAAGGACACGGTAGCCTAGCAGTTAAGATGCTGGCCTTGTTCACTGGCCGTTTGAGACCCAAGCACCAATTATCGGTGCAGGGTTGTTGTTGTTGTGGGGAAAATAGGAGGAGGGAGTATATAAGTTCATTTCCTTGAGTTCTCTATAAAGTAATAAAGGTGGGATAAAAAAATAAAGAATGAAATAAGATACGTTGAAGAGAAATCAACGCATGAGCTATACCTGTAGATGCATCTTCTAGAGAATACGGGAAAAAAAATACTAATAAACTGAATTCAGCAGGATCTTTCTGTGTCTTAGACTTAGACTCCAACCCTGGCGAGTATTATTCTGATTGCACCTCTCAGAATTAAACCCAAATGTTTCTGGAAAACCTAATTTTCGAAGCATAAAATTGCACTGAATTGCATTCCCGTGCTTCTATAGAACACATTCTTATGCAAACTGTTATTTGATTCTGGATGAATCCAAAACGAAGAACATTTGCGCAAAAACTGAAGTGCTAAGTTACAAAATTAGTTTGCCCCTAAAAAAAAATTGAATTAAATTACTCCTTAACCACAGTGTGGCAAACAAGTTTTGCATTTTTCCACTTTTTACTGTATCAGGAAGCGAATTCCCTCCCCCCCCCCGTTCCTACTATCCCTTTTACTACAGTAGTAACTTCTCTGCTTCCTTTTAGTCTGACGTGGCATCTTGCAGTTTTTTTTCTTTCTTTCTGCCGATGACGAATTTGACGTTTTGCCAACTCATGTGAAACCTTTGACCTAGTTGGACTGTGTCTTCCTTGATGTCACCAAGTTATTGTAAAACTTCCTCTCCCCTGCTTATCTTAATTTTGTTTTTATTTGTAGAGGTGCTATCTTTCTTCATCATTAAGTAATTTATGCGTGGGCCCAAGCCTTGCCAATATCTGTAATTAAGTATTGGTTGGATCCTGTTTACCAGATGATTGATCTTGGAGATGAGTCCCTTCGGGGAGAGGGTGCGGTCTACAAATCAAATAAATGGAATTGAATTGAGTAAATCCATATTGCATGATTTAAATGATTTCTCATTCTTAGATTTTTATACCGTGCTTTAAATGCTGATAGTAAAGGCTAATTTATAGAATTCTTTATTGGCCAGCTGAGATTGGACACACAAGGAATTTGTCTTTGGTGCATATGTGTACATAAAGAACAATAAAATAGGTTACTAATAAGCAATCAAATTATACTAGGAAACAAACAAAACGATATAAATTTAAAGATACAAGCAACATGGTGATAGTCGTAAGTGGGAAGAGAAAAGGTCTAAGAAGGAAGGGAAGAATAATAGTAATACAGTCTTAGTAGGTAATATGACAGTGGTTGAGGGAATTATTTGTTTAGCAGAGTGATGGCGTTTGGGGGGGAAACTGTCCTTGTGCCTAGTTGTCTTGGTGTGCAGTGTCCTGTAGCATCGTTTTGAGGGTAGAAGTTGAAACAATTTATGTCCAGGATGTGGGGGGGTCTGTAGATATTTTCCCAGCCCTCTTTTTGACTCGTGCAGCGTGTCAAAATGGAAGGCAGGTTAGTAGCCATTGTTTTTTCTGCAGTTCGAATTATCCGTTGAAGTCTTGTCTTGTTGGGTTGCAGAACCAAAACAGGACAGTTACAGAGGTGCAGATGACAAGGCTCAGTAATTCCTCTGTAGAACTGAGTCACCAGCTCTTACCCTTATAGAAATAAGTCTACTCATTTGGCATGATTTCCTAGCATGAAGCTTGAACTTAGGTTGACTTGAAACAAGCTAATTTTTTTAATCATGATGACTAAGCGATTTTTTTAGCGGTTGGGTTTTTTTTGTTGTTGAGAAAATTATAAATCTGGAACGACCTACCCCCTGATTTACGCACTACCTCGGACCTCCGCCTCTTCCGCCAACGTCTTAAGACGTATTTATTCCAACAAGCCGGCCTAGCATAGCCCCCCGTTTCTGACTTTTACTCTGACAAATTTTTAATTCGTAAGGTTTTTTTAAGGGTTTTTAGCACGGGATATAATTTAATTAGTTTTTAATAATGTATTTTTGTATGTTTTTTAAGATTGCCTGTGCGCCGCCCTGGGTCCTTGTCAGGAGAAGGGCGGGGTATAAATTTAATAAATTAGATAGATAGATAGATAGATAGATAGATAGATAGATAGATAGATAGATAGATAGATAGATAGATAGATAGATAGATAGATAGATAGATAGATAGATAGATTCATTTAATCAGGAAAAAAAAATCACATCTTTTTCCTTGGGCTCGATCCATATTGAAAGCTTGGTTTTGTTTTTATTAATCTTACAAGGTCAGGGGAACGTGGGAGAAAGTTGCCATTACACTTTTTTGTTTGTTTTTAATGTATCTTCTTGGGTCATTCTGGGTTGTTGTTTTTTTCCTCTTTTGTTTTTGCGAGTGGCAAACTGTGTTTGTTTTTGTTTTATGTTAATCTTGTGTTTGCTTGAAAACGTGTTAATGAGAACCATCTGCTAAAAACAAATTGTGATTTATGCAATTGACTTGGCTTAGGGTGGTTGGTTGGCCTTCGTTTGTTTACTGGTTTCTCCATTAATGTATTAATCGATAAGCATTATTTTAATCTAGCTGTAAGATCAAGTAGCTGCCACTTTGGCTCCCCAGCATCTTTCTCCAGAAATACTTCCAGGTCAGGAAGTGTTTTTCTCACTCTTGTTAAATGAGAATGGGAAAATCAAAGAACTTGTAGCTGTTGGACTTTTCATATATTCTTGTTTTACTCTCTAGAACAGGGGTCTCCAACCTTTGCAACTTTAAGTCTGAAGGACTTCAGCTCCCAGAATTCTCCAGCCAGCAAAGCTGTCAGTGTCAGGGCCTGGGCCAGGGGTCTCCAACCTTTGCAACTTTAAGTCTGAAGGACTTCAGCTCCCAGAATTCTCCAGCCAGCAAAGCTGTCAGTGTCAGGGCCTGGGCCAGGGGTCTCCAACCTTTGCAACTTTAAGTCTGAAGGACTTCAGCTCCCAGACTTCTGGGAACTGAAGTCCTTCAGACTTAAAGTTGCAAAGGTTGGAGACCCCTGCAATATAGGATGAGGAGTCAGAGTTAATCCTTTCCTCTCTTCGTTGGAGTTCTTTGAACCAGTTGTTACTGCTCTCATCCTAATCTAATTAGTGGTGGCTATCGAGCAGAGAGAAGAAGGAAGGGGACCCACAGATGATGATTTGGGTCCTTTGGAAGAATGGGAGGATAGATGGAATCTAAGAATAGTATTGGGCAGATTCTGCCCAAAGCTGGCTGGAGAATTCTGGGAACTGAAGTCCTTCAGACTTAAAGTTGCAAAGGTTGGAGACCCCTGCTCTAGAATATTGCAGAGATGAGGATGCAAATCAATTGAACATTGAAACATACTGCTTTCTTAATTGGTAAAAGTTTTGGGGTTGTTGTTTTTTTACAAAGGATGTGGTTGCAACTTATGGATATCTTAGATTTATATCACAGAGGTGATAAATCCAAAATTGTGAGCCGTATCATACTTTCCTTGATAGCCACCAACTTTGCCACCCCACCTGGGATTTTAAGGCGAACATTTTTTTATCAACTCTTGGTCACTGCATGGACATGTTCCTGCTACTAATATGGAAGTGGCTTTTCATTGCTTTCATATTTACTAACTCCCAAGCAGTCCATAGGTTCATGATGGCGAACCTATGGCATGCGTACAGAAGTGGCACACAGACCCATGTATCTGGGCACGCCAGTCGTCGCCCATTGCTCTTCTGGGTTCCGGCACCCACCAGTTGGTATTCGCCACGCAAGCGCCAATAACCAGAAGATCAGCTGACCAGCATGCATTCGCACGCCAGAAACCAGAAGCTCAGCATGCACACCGGGGGAACTGTTCTTCCGGTTTCCGGCAATTTTTCATGAATGCGCACGCGAGCTCCTGTTTTTGGCACTTATTTTCCATCTGTTGCTTCTTATTCTACCCTCAGGTGCTTTGGAAAATAGGTTGATCCCCTCTTCTCCATTGCAGCCTCTCAAATACTGGAATATGTCCTCAGGAGATGACCTGAGGCTGCCACCTCAGGTTGGACAGCACAGATCAAAAGACGACTGGCTGACTTCTTCCCTGCTTCTCTCCCCCCCCCCTCCCCAATCTGTCCCTAGAGAAAAAAAGTCTCTTGACAGCCTTAAAGCAGAGATCTCCAAACATGGCAACCTCAAGACTTGCGGACTTCCAACTCCCAGAATTCCCCTGTCAGCATGGCTGGCTGAAGAATTCTGGGAGTTAAAGTCCACAAGTCCCAAAGTAGCCAAGATTGGAAACTCCTGCCCCAAAGCACCCGATGGGTTTTGGCTAGAAGTCTGTAGACCAGCTGAAATGGGATTAATTGGGACCCTGACACACTGCATTGGTCATAAGTGTGAAAAACAGTCACAAGTCACTTTTTTTCAGTGCTGGGCAAAACAGTTTCTGAGTAGTTGAAAAACCATCAGAAATTTGAAGTAACTTCTCTATCTCCATCCCAACAAAGGCTGTTTTTCCTTCACAGTGAGAAACCAATCCAGAATACTTTTCCTATCAACTTGTTCTTCAGTTAGTTGAAGCTGCTTTCTTGATTGACTTTTCATTACTGCTAAATTCAAAGAATTGAATGAAAATAATCTTTTAACGCCACGGAGAGTGCAGATAATGTCTTTGGAGACATTAGTCTGATTGATGAGTCCCAAGATTCATCCTCCAGCTAGGAGAAATCGAGATCTAGTTGAACCTGTTACGGAATCTGGTTTTTCGTGTTACGCCGTTCTCTTTCGGCTCTTTCTTCCTGTTTTGGTACATTTGGTAAGATGGAAACCCGTTTCTTCTGTGGTTCTTACTGGTTTTGTACCAGTTGCTCCAGTTTCAGAATGTTGATCTTTAGGGTATGCTTTTGATAGGTAAGACAAGGGATTCAGAGCTATCAGTGGTGAAAAAAATAAGGTTCTACATTTAGGCAAGAAAAACAAACTGCGCAGGTACAGTATAGGTGGCACCTCGCTCAATACTAGTAACTGTGAGAGGGATCTTGGAGTCCTAGTGGGCAGCCATTTTTAAATATGAGCCAGCAGCTGCCAAAAAAGCCAACACACTTCTAGGCTGCATAAACAGAGGGATAGAATCAAGAACATGTGAAGTGTTAATACCACTTTATAATGCCTTGGTAAGGCCACACGTGGAATCCTGCATTCAGTTTTGGTCGCCAAGATGTAGAAAAGACGTGGAGACTCTGGAAAGAGTGCAGAGAAGAGCAACAAAGAGGATTAGGGGACTGGAGGCTAAAACATGAAGAACAGTTGCAGGAACTGGGTATGTCTAGTTTAATGAAAAGAAGGACTAGGAGACATAATGGAAGTCTTCCAATATCTCAGGGGTTGCTACAAAGAAGAGGGAGTCAAGCTATTCTCCAAAGCACCTGAGGGCAGGACAAGAAGCAACGGGTGAAAACTAATCAAGGAGAGAAGCAACTTAGAACTGAGGATAAATTTCCTGACAGTTAGAACAATTAATCAGTGGAACAGCTTGCCTCCAGAAATTGTGAATGCTCCTAAACTGGATGTTTTTAAGAAGATGTTGGACAACCTTTGTCTGAAATGGTATAGGGTTTCCTATCTAGGCAGTGGGTTGGACTAGAAGACCTCCAAGGTCCCTTCCAACTCTGCTGTTCTGTTCTATTTTATTCTATTCTAGCCTATCCTGTGGTCTTCCTTGCCTACCTTTACATGAAGAATTGGAGGCAGAAAACTCCTGGCTTATTAATCCATGTCAAGGTTGGTTGTGTAAACTTTTTGTCAGTCTCCAAGGAAGGAACATGTCATTCTAACCCTTTGGTGTAAAAATATGGCCAATTTCTTGAATATGGACGGAGTTGGGATATTTGGAGACCTATTTAGCTGTTTTAAAAGACTGAAGTTGACCTGTACTTGCTGAAATCATTCATCCCTTGTTTCTCAGGTCACGAGAAAATATTATGGCTCAAGAAACTAATCATAGCCAAGTGCCTATGCTATGTTCTACTGGATGTGGATTTTATGGAAACCCTCGTACAAATGGCATGTGTTCGGTATGCTACAAAGAGCACCTTCAACGGCAGAATGGTAGTAATGGTAGAATTAGCCCATCAGGTAAGTGCGGCACAACACACGTCTTTGAATTAATGTGTCGTTCCCTTCCTAGAGACAGAATCTGGGGGCAAAGTGGAATACAAACCAACCATTGGACCAAGGGAGATGGTATCCTTAGAGGCTAGAAGAAGGGAAAGGTGTTAACGGTTCAAGGCTCTCCCATTTATGCTCATCCTTCCCTTGTTGGAAAAGTTTAACCAAGTTGATTAGGGGGCTCGAATAATTGGTTCCCACTTATATGCCTTGTTTTGGGCGGTCTTCAGTTTCCATGAAAACTCAGCATGGCCCCATCAGCTGTGGAATTCTGGAGGTTGAGGTCTTTGCCTCAGGATGTTGCCCAGATGTCTTTGCATTGGGGCATTGCTCTCTCTATCAAAATGAGGGTAAGAAATGATGCAGAATCTACAGAGTTATTGTAGATAAAGGTATGGATGACAACAGATGAAAGAGAATTAATTGTTTCCCCTTCTGTTGTGACGTTAGAACCCTATTGGAATTGAGTTTGGTGGGATTCAATTCTGTTAAAGAGATGCCTTAAAAAAAAAAAAATCCTCATACCTCCGTGAAAACCGCTATCTTGTAGTGGTTAAGGTGTTGGCATTGGCGCAAAAGATCCAGATTCAAATCCATTCTCATCCGTGTTGACCTCTTTAAGTTTTTAGATGTCTCTTCTTCTACCCCGTTTCCCCCCAAAATAAGACCCAACCGGAAAATAACCCCTAGCATGATTTATCAGGATGTTTGTAATATAAGCCCTACACCCCCCCCAAAATAAGCCCCAGTTAAGATCACCAGTCAGATGGATGCAATTAGTAATGTGTTTCCCCAAAAATAAGACCTAACCAGAAAAATAAAACCCAATGCATCTTTTTGGAGCAAAAAAACAATACAAGACCCAGTCTTATTTTCAGTAGCTAGAAAGTGCAAGATTTCCACCAAAGTTTGAAGACGCACTTCTTCCATCTCGCCGGCCTGGCCTAATCCCCACCATCAAGTTATAGACTGAAGCTCAAATTGTTTTAATTCGGATTTTAAGGGATAGAGGTTTACGATTTTAAGGTTTTAGGAATTTTAGCACAGGGTATTGGGATTTAATCTATTTTTAGTATCATTAATTGCTATGTTTGTATCTTTCTATTTTAATCTCCTGTGCACCGCCCCGAGTCCCTTTGGGGAGAGTGGCGCGGTTTACAAATTTAATAAAATAAATAAATAAATAAATAAAATTTTGTTCTTGGGGTTTTTGGGCTTTGGGGAGGAGAGACGGTTCCTAAGGATGGGGAGATCAGCCACCCTCATTCAGCCACAGGGCCCCCTGCAATTTGTCTTGACAAAAAGCAAATAGCTGAAATGCATCAGTTGCGCTGCCATGCTATACTCCTATGCTGTGGTTACCTTAAGCAACAACCCAGAACTTGGCAAGTCAATTACTCCTGTAATGGGAACATCTGCAATTCTGTGTTGACTCCACTGCAGCTGTCAACTGAGTATCACCGGTTTTTCCTTTCCTCGAGTTATTTATGCCTCCCTTTTCCAGCTAAGTTGTGCAAGCGTGTGCTGACAAAGGCACATTGATCAGAGCTGGGTTAACGTAAACAAGCCACCGAAATCAGGCTTCAATTATACTGGAAAAGGCCGTGGTAATGTGATTTGCACAGAAGGCCACATTTAAAGCTGAATCATATCCTACATGAAGGACTTGGAGGACCCACACAATTCATCACGGTTGCAGATTCCCTTCCCTCCTGCTTTTCCATGGCTTCTGATCAAAGCAGGAAGCAGGCTGTCCATCAGCTCCATTTTCTACAGGCAGTGCAGTGGAAACCCCAACCAAGCCCCAGGATATTAGGTAGCTATGGTTGGGTGAGATGGTGCCTTCCCCTTCATGTACAGAAGCGAAGTCAGCAGAAGCTGAATCAGGGGCTTCAACCCTGCTCACAGGGTCATAATGACAACAGACTAGTACCCTGTTTCCCCGAAAATAAGACCTCCCTGGATACTAAGCCCAATCGGGCTTTTGAGCGCATGCGCTAAGATAAGCCCTCCCCTGAAAATAAGCCCCTTCCTGAAAATATTGCAACACAGCAGCAGCCATGAAGTGGCCATGCTCACCGCCTCCTGCACCTCAAAAGTAATAAGACCTCCCCGAAAATAAGGCTAAGTGCTTGTTTCAGGGGTCAAAAGAAAATATGACCCTGTCTTATTTTGGGGGAAACACGGTACTACATTTTGAAGCTTTTGCAAGCCACTCCACCATCTCCAAGAAGAGAGGTAATGTTGACAGTGAGCAGAATGCTGACATAATGAAAAGCTGCTTTGACACGAGTGTCTCTTCTTCTAGCAACTTCAGTTAACAGCCTAACCGAATCTTTACCAGTTCAATGCACTGACGGCAGCATTCAGGACGTTCCTTCAGCTCTAGATTCTACAACTGTACCAGCTACACAGCTAAGGTAATATGACTGGGGTGCTGCAAGGAATCTATGGAATGTTTTTTGTTGGAGGTCCGATCTGCAAACCAAGTGGTCCAGGATGATCTTCCTAATTGGTCCCGAAAGACTCTTGCTTGTCTATATAATTTTAGGATGTCTGCTGCCCAGAATCGCTTGTTGAGATGGATGGCTATAGTAATCAGATAGCAATAGCACTTAGACTTATATACCGCTTTATAGTGCTTTACATAGCAAGAGCACTTAGACTTATATACCATTTTACAGTGCTTTACTGCCCTCTCTGAGCGGTTTTACAGAGTCAGCATATGACCCTCCAACAATTTTGGGTCCTCATTGTACCTACCTCGGAAGGACGGAAGGCTGAGTCAACCTTGAGCTGGTCAGGATCGAACTGCTGGCAATAGGCAGAGTTAACTTGCAGTAGCAATAGCACTTAGCCTTATATACTACTTCATAGTTCTTTACATAGCAATAGCACTTACACTTATATAGTGCTTCACATAGCAATAGTAATAACATTTAGACATATACTGCTTTACAGCCCTCTCTAAGTGGTTTACAGAGTCAGCCTCTTGCCCCCAACAATCCGGGTCCTCATTTTACCCACCTCGAAAGTATGGAAGGCTGAGTCAACCTGGAGCCTTGGTGAGATTCGATCTGGCAAATTGCAGGCAGCCGGCAGGCAGCAGAAGTAGCCTGCAGTACTGCACTCTAACCACTGCCCCACCGTGGCTCATCATATAAATATTATTAGCATAGGAGCATTATTAAAGCAGGAGTGAGGTGGTTCTTACTCTACCTGCCCATAATGTTTCATAAGGACTAAGCAATTGGGCAGTGCAATGCTTTGAACTTTAGTCGGGATGATTTCCTTTGCAAAGTCAGTTTGGTGTAGGAATTAAGATGCTGGATAGAAATTGGGAGACACTGATTTTTAGGCCTCCCTTAGGCATGAAAGCCAGCCGGGTAACTTTAGACCAGCCAACCTAACCCAACTCACAGGGAGGATATAGGGAAATGTATTATGCAAGTATTACGTACACCACCTTGAGCTGTAGAAAATAAAAAGGTGTGATATAAATCTAGGGATTTAAAAAGAAAAACATACACAGCCTCTCTCTGGGGAAGCAGCCAGATCGGTTCCTTCTTTAATAAATAAATGTAGCAAATTGTACAAACCATCCAACTCCAGGCAACTCTGGACTTTGTCACCCAAGCATTTTGATGATCCTGGGATGGATCAGGTGAAGCTGTGCACCTAAACATCTTTATGGTTGATATCCTAGCTTTCTTTATATCCTTTCAATAGGCATTGTAGCAGTAGCACTTAGACATATATACCACTCCGTAGTGCCCTCTCTAAGCGGTTGATAGAGTCAGTCTACAAAATATACACAGCCCCCAAACTCTGGGTCCTCATTTTACCCACCTCGGAAGGATGGAAGGCTGTGTCAACCTTGAGCTTGTCAGGATCGAACTCCTGGCTGTGGGCAGAGTTTGCCTGCAATACTGCATTCTAACCACTGCGCCAAGTGAGGCATAGTTAATTTGTCTTGCATTGCTTAGCGTTTATGGTGTTTTCTTCCTTCTGCCCCATTCTGAGGATCCTGCCATTTTTCTGTCTAGCGATCCTGCAGGTGTGTGTGTGTGTGTGTGTGTGTGTGTTTGCCCTCCTCCTGTCTACGCAATCACAACTGCAACCTTCTGTGAAGGAAGCCTGATTGAAACACTGGCTGGCTTGGTGAACTTCATGGTTGAGGAGGGGTTTGACTTGCAATCTTCTCTGTGATGCATAACCTCAACTCCCCCTGCATACACTCTTAATAAACCATGGAAATTATAGATCTTGGTAGATTTCTCTGGTTGTTTTCCTAAATGGGAAAAACGTGATGCAGCCGACTCGCCATGGCCAACTTGCCACGGGACAATTTAACAATTCTATTTAATTATTTAAAGTAAAATTTAAAAATATTTTAATTGTTGGCATTCACATTTTGTTCTCTCCCTCCTTTGGCATCCTTCCTTTAATGATTCTATTCCACTATTTCTTTGATATTAGTGCAGGGGTGGGCAAACTTTGCAACTTTAAGGCTGAAGGACTTCAGACTTAAAGTTGCAAAGTTTGCCCACCCCTGTATTAGTGTAATAATTGTTCCATAGCGAGTTGGCCATGGCAAGTTAGCCACGGTGAGTTGGCTGTTGTGCATTGTTATAGCAACAGCAGATTTATATACCGCTTCACGGAGCTTTACAGCCCCCTTCTAAGCAGTTTACAGAGTCAGCCTCTTACCCCCAAACAATCTGGGTCCACATTTTACCCACCTCGGAAGGATGGAAGGCTGAGTCAACCTTCAGTCTGGTGGGATTCGAACTGCTGAATTGCAGGCAGCAGCAGAAGTAGCCTGCAGTATTGCCTCTAACCACTGCACCACCGCAGCTCATTATATACCCTTTTCCTACGTAGCGGAAATCGGCCGCCCTTTCTACAGCCATCTTTTCTTCTCTCCCAGCCCCGTATCCAGCCCATCGTCCCTTTTAGCAGAATCTGTGGCAACATGCGAAGTGGAAAGCTCAGACATCATGGATAAACCTCAAGGAGAAGACGTACAAGGTTAGCACAAAGGATGGTGGTGGTGGTGGTGGGGGTGCTCGGAATGCCTTCGGCTTCCCTTTTCACTTTTGGGGTGCGTTTCTTCCTCGCTCAGTCGCGCACACTTTGCCCCAAAGGCAGCACAAAGGAAAGCTTGTTGGGTTGCTTCGTGACTGGCGACCGGATCATTCTGCGAAGCTGCTTGTTCAAAATCTGCCCCCAGCAGAACTGAATGACGCTGCGGGACTGCAGATTGACTCGAGAGTTGTAGTAAGGAATATCCTCCTGGAATTGCCATCATAGCCCTCTGTTTAAGTTTTAAGTTTAAGTTTAATTCGATTTGTAGACCGTACCAACCTCCGTCGAGACGGACTCTGGGCGGTGCACAGGACATTAAAATATACAGTAATAAATAACAAATATACAAAAGTTAAAAAGAAATTAAATAATCAACCTGTGCTAAATTGACTGAGGCTCTATCATTCCTATGTTTAAATTCTATGCCAGCCCAGCTTGCTGAAAGAGGTATGTCTTGAGTGAGAGGTATGTTAGGGACCCCTGTAACAGGGGTCCCCAACTCCTGTGCCACTGCCGAGCTGTGTCCTATTCAGAATTGGATGACGCGATTGGTTAGCTGAAGTGCACGCATGCAGCTCATCTTGTACAAGGCAGCGGGCTGGCAGGCACTCACTTGCATGCCAGCCCGCCACTCACACAAGGATTGTGTGCGCACACGTACATGTGTGCTGGCTCACTGCTCATGTGGCTCAATCCTTCCTCCCCCCCCCCCATTCAGCCAGGCCAACACCAAGCCACAAAGGTGTGGCATTGCTGCTCTGTACTGAAGAGCATTTGAGCATCCTCCTGGTTTTAATCCCAGAAGATGGTCATGTTGGATTTGGGTTGTTCTTTTTCCCCTGAGCAATAATTCTCTATCTGATTATCTACTGAGTTACAGGAACGCAAAATTAAATGGCAGCATTTGAGCCCATTTGGCCTGCTGACTAAGGGACCAGTCTAGCAAGTGTGGAAACCCTGAGTTCTAGTCTCGCCTTAGCCATGAAAGCCAGCTGGGTTGCTTTGGGCCAGTTATTCCCTCTCAGTCCAACTAATCTCACAGAAAATGTGTTATTGTGGGGAAAATAGGAGGAGGAAGGTGTGTGGGATATGTTCGCTGCCTGGAGTTATTTGTGGAAGGAAGGAAGGAATAGAGGAAGGAAGGAAAGAGAAAGAAAAGAAAGAAAGAAAGAAAGAAAGAAAGAAAGAAAGAAAGAAAGAAAGAAAGAGAAAGAAAGAAAGAAAGAAAGAAAGAAAGAAAGAAAGAAAGAAAGAAAAGAATTAATTGGGGGGGGGAATAAATAGTCTTTGTGATCAAAAGCAACATATGTTCAGATTTTGCCAAAGTTAATAGTTGGGCAACTACTTCTGGTCAGGGGTTAATGGCCTAGAATCGGTGGGGTTCCAGCTTTCAGTCTTCTGGTGGCTTAGAAGTATGATGGCCATATATCTTTCATTATACAGGAAAGTCCTTTATTTCAGAAAGCTAAAGTCCTTTAGATTTATTTACTTTTTTAAAAAAAAAGCTCACTTGTTTATCCTTTATTTTTGTCATTTAACTTTTTGAATGCAAATGCTGTCACTTCCTGCATCATCTTTTTGCAGAAATCTCTTTCAGTTCTTGCTTTACATTTTTTATGCTTTTAAAGCATTTTTATTGGAACGTGTGTTTCTCTAATGCTTTTTCTTGGTTTCGTTCTTGAATTTCCCTTTGTAAAAGCCAAGTTATAAATATAACAGATCGACAGACAGACAGACACACTGCATTTCCCCCCTTCTGATAATGTAATCTGACTATGCGGTAGCAGCTCTTAGAGTCTCATCTGAAGTTTGGGGGCTCGAGCTATACATTTCTTCTATAGCAGTGATGGCTAAATGTTTTGTCGTTGCGGGGCGCATGCCACCGTGCCATGTTTTGGGCCTAGTAGGCCTCCCGGCAGCCTCCTGGGACCAAAAAACAGGGCGCAGGGGGGCACGCTCTCTCCTGTACCCCGTTTTGGGCCTAGTAGGCCTCTCGGCAGCCTCCTGGGACCAAAAACAGGGCGCAGGGGGGCACGCTCTCTCCTGTACCCCGTTTTGGGCCTAGTAGGCCTCCCGGCAGCCTCCTGGGACCAAAAACAGGGCACAGGGAGGCACACTCTCTCCTGTACCCCGTTTTGGGCCTAGTAGGACTCCTGGCAGCCTCCTAAGACCAAAAACAGGGCGCAGGGTGGCACGCTCTCTCCTGTACCCCGTTTTGGGCCTAGTAGGCCTCCCTGCAGCCTCCTGGGACCAAAAATAGGGTATGGCGAGCCTCTGCTCCTCCTGCACGTGTACACATGATTCCCCCCCCCCTCCAGCCAGAAATCAGCTGGCTGGTGGGAGGTGCGTGCGCATGCATGATGCAACTGAGCTGGGCAACAGCTGGCATGCCTACAGAGAGGACTTTGCCTGCCACCTGTGGCACGTGTGCCATAGGTTCGCCCTCACGGTTCTATAGTATGATGAGCATGATGTGACGAGATAATAGAGGTAAACTGATGACAGAGAATTTTGTTTCGTAATTCATGGAAACTGATTTAGGAACACAGCACGTTTCGTGACCATTCAGGGCTCTGTTGTGGTCGTAGGTCGAAGACCACCTGTATGTCCCCGTTAAGCGTTCTTTCAATGGAATTTTGTTTTTGTTACAAGAATTCTGAATTTGCCAATATTTGGGCAAAGCAAGGGGAAATTAATCCGGTAGAGTTAAAGAAGTGACAGGTGGGGGGGAGAGGGGGGGTTAGGGAAAAAGAGGACTACATGGAAGGGATAACACATTCGGATGAACTTTTCTCCTTTTGTTATAAATACTGTGATTATCTTCCTTCTACCACAGCAGGGCTAAAATTGCATCCCATTGCTAAACAGTCCATCCTTACTACCAATTTTACCTGCCCTGTTATCTGATGTCGCTCTAGAACTCATTAACTTTCCGTTTCACAGACCTTGAATCCAATTATTTTGGGGCTGGGGGGGGGTGTTAACAATAAACAAATTGTTTTTAAAACTGTGCATGCTGCATGTTCCTTTTTTTAAAATAACTAATCTAAAGAAAGCAAAGCACAGAACACATACCTAAAATACATATCCCATTGAATAAATAGAGCCAACATCAGTGGAGCTTGCCGAGACAATTTCAATAGACAGTACCGGAGACGAATTTTCGATGGATAACTCAGATTTACCTGACCCTACCAGGGGCTCAGAAACAGAATGCGATTATGACGTGAGCCTAGACAATAATGTAGATGGCCCCGATTTCCTGAAGGAGAGCTCGAGAGCCAAAACGAAGAACTGTGATTCAGATTTAACACTAACCACAGTAGGTAAGTGGGTTTCCTTGTTCAGTTTGCAGCCTATCTAACCATGCTTCCCAAACAGCGTGCTGGGTTGCACTAATTTGTCACAAAAATGGTTGAAGTGTGTCTGGAAATGTCCTTCCAGGGCCCTCATTTTTGTGTCCTCCTCCTCCTTCCCCCCAGATGTTCACATCGATAACCAAATCCGGGCAGCAAAGTCTTAATTTTGGAGTGGTGCATTTTGTTGAGCTCTTTCAGGAAAAGCAAAGGCTAAAATAAACCTCCATTAGTAGCTTATCTCAGTGTGTCTCCCTCTTGCCTTAGATCAGGGGTCGGCAACCTTAAATAGTCCAATAGCTATTTGGACTCATTTCCCACAGGAAAAATAAAAACACCGGGAACCACAAAACCCCTTTGACATCTAAATTGAGGATAACACTGCATATATCGTTTTTTTACCCTTATGCTATGTATTAAAAAAAAAAACTATAGTGTGTTGCACGTTTGAAATCAATGAACTGATACAGAGAAAACACGTTTTTATTTCTGCATACAACAAAAACATTTTGAACTCCCCCCCAAAAAAGATGAGTCGAAAAGCTCAATAAATCACATGCCGGCAGGTGTTGCACATTGGCAGTTGTGATGCATATTTTGAGTGACTAGAGAGCTGCAGCAGAGGGATGAAAGAGCCACATGCGGCTCCAGAGCCATGGATTGCAGACCCCTGCCTTAGATGGTGCCTGAAGTTCATCCTCCGTCCCCCGTGGGAAAGTGGCCACCCAAAATGTTAACTTTTCCCCCTCAAACAAGGTCATTAGGTTATTCCTCTTCTGAATTCTTGAGAACAGGATTGCTGTTTAAATGTGGCTTTTAAAATTTACCAGATAAGAGCTTCCATGAGCAGAGTTGGCCTTCAGCAAGCATTCTGGAGGACATGTTCCAAAAAGTAAGACAGGTTCAGGCCAAAACTAAATGTAATTTAGTTTGAACTTAATTAAAATTTAATACATTTACTGTTACGGGTAGTATAGATAGCGACATTTGACTGGCCTTGGCTAATCTCCAAATAACGCTTATCCAGGGTTGAACGTGGCTAGTATTTCAGCCAGAGACGCATCATGGAATCGCTAAGCTGGAGACATGACTAGGTTAAACAAACGGTAAGGGAGTCCCTGCGGATTTTATTTCGCTAGTTGTTGCCAACTACCCTGTTTCCCCAAAAATAAGACCTCCCCGGATAATAAGCCCAATTGGGCTTTTGAGCGCATGCGCTAAAATAAGCCCTCCTCTAAAAATAAGCCCTCCCCGAAAATATTGCAGCACAGGAGCAGCCATGAGGTGACCACGCTCGCCACCTCCTGCACCTCAAAAATAATAAGACCTCCCTGAAAATAAGGCCAAGGGCTTATTTTTTGGGAGGGGAAATAAGACCCTGTCTTATTTTCGGGGGAGCACGGTTTAAGGGGGCAGTACTTATTTCTGTTTCTGCCATTGAGCCAGTGTTGTCTGAAGACATTTCCACGGGTCATGTGGCCGGGCGTGATGTCATGGAACATGACGTCACGGAATGCTGTTTACCTTCCCACCGAAGTCTACTCACATTGGCATGCTTTCGAAAGGCTAGCTTGGCAGGAACTGAGGCAAGGATGGGAACTCGCCCCATGGCATGGCGCTCGAACCTGGGCTGCCGGCTTTCCAGCCGACAAAAGTCCAAAATCTTAAAAACCGAGTCACCAAATGCCGTCTCAGCATGATTAAGAAGTCAATACTTATTCCAGTCGTGCTCCTTCTGCATGGTTGCCAAAATAACAAAACAGATGATCCACCCATCCACCAGGAGTCGGGCTGAACTCAAAGGAAATGTTATCTTTGCTTTGATGACTCCCTACGCCGGTTTGCAATTTTCCCTTCCCTTCCTGTTGGGGGATCTCTCCGTTGGGAGACAGAAAAGTTGTGCAGTCCGGAATATGCAGCTAGAGAAACGTTGCTAGTAAACCCACAAATAGTAACCCAGACACTGTTAGTAAAAAACAATTAGCTTTACTGGTATTGTAAAACTAAACTACTGCTTCACAAGCAGTGATAGTAAAGTGAGTCAAACAAAGTCCTTAACAAGCTAACAATTGCTTACAGTCAGCAATCCACAATCCTTCCTTCTTCAAACACAGTCACGGCAAACAAGCAGATAACTATCAGTAGAGATCTTGAGCAAAGTGAGGATCCGGCAGAGAGAGCGATTGCGTTCTGCTGACTTCCTCTTATAGTGGAGATAATTACAGCCTCCAATTGCATTCCAACAATCTTAAAGCCACAACGACCATTTGTCATCATGGTATTATATATTGCCTACCCAACTCTAGAAGTCTACTCCTAACGCTTCCATTAAAAACAACAACATTTTGGAAGGGGCCTCGGTTGCACATTCCTACCCTAGAGCTGCTGAAGAATTTGTCCGCCTAATTGTGATTGAAATATCTATTCTGTTCCATCTGGGGGTTGGATAGAGTAGTGGTGCTCCAGATTTCACACGTTTGGGAAGCCCTGGTTGATACATTTGATAAAATGGAGCTCAGGACTATCTCACTGTGAGAATGGAGAACATGGGATCGCCTTAACGTCCAGGCGGAAAGCATTTGTTTTGTTAAGTCTCCCGGAGCCAATTGGAGAGAATCAGACAGGGTAAAACTTTACCGAATTGGTGCCCATTCTTATCAAGTGATATCAGACCCAGACATAAGATATTTTGCCACCTCTTTTCCTGGCTTTTCCACACTCTTTCGCTGCTTGCAAATGTGCCTTCTTAACGTGCTGCCACCGCCGTTTTATTCTTGCATGCCCTTTGTACAGGTAGTCCTCAACTTACGACGGTTCGCTTAGTGACCGTTCGAAGTTATAACGGCACCGGGAAGAAAGTGTCTTGATGGCCGTTTTTCACACTTAACGACCGTTGCAGCATCCCCGCGGTCAGGTGATTCACCTTCGGATGCTGGACAGCTGACTCACATTTACGATGGTCGCGGTGTCCCTGGGGGACCCCCGTTAACCCCTTTTGCGACCTTCTGGCAAGCAAAGTCCATGGGGAAACCAGATTCACTGAACCCAGCTGTGTTAGTAATTTAACAACTGCAGGGAATCCCTTCACAAGCATGGCAAGAAAAGTCACAAAATGGGGACAAAATTCACTTGACAAAATTTGTCACGTAGCCACATAAATTTTGGTCATTCGTTGTGGTCGTAAGCCGAGGACTACCTGTAGTTGACTAATGGCTGTCCTGAACTATGCGGTGCCAATAAATGTGTGCCAATTCCCCACCCCCTCTTCCGCACCGTGGCTTGTGTATTCCCCATGTCATAATTCTCCTCTAATCTCCTTTTTGTTTTTTTCATGTTTCTACTTGCAGCCTTTCAACTCCGCAAAGAACAAAAGGGTTTTCAGGCAAAGTTAACGATAAGCGGGACCTTAAATGACCGCTTATTTCCACACAGCCTTTCATTGTCATCTAAGAAGTTTGCTGTCGGGGGCGTTGTTGTATGACGATGAGCGTGTGAGAGAAAGCCACGGTCTCCTCTTGTCCATAATTCAAGACATACTTTGGGCCATTAATTTTATGAACACATAAGGAGGGAGCCAGGCGATAACATAACCAAGTATTAGCCTGCCATTGTGAGACTTAGCAACAGCGCTTAGACTTATATGCCACTTCCCAGTGCTTTACCGCCCTCTCTAAGCGGTTTGCAGAGTCGGCGTCTTGCCTCCAACCATCTGGGTCCTCATTTTCCCGACCTCAGAAGGACGGAAGGCTGAGCCCACCTTGAGCCTGGTGAGATTTGAACTGCCAAATTGCAGGCAGACGGCAGAAGTAGCCTGCAGTACTGCACTCTAACCACTGCGCCACCGTGGCTCATTTGCTCTTGTTTTTGTGGAGAGCTGTCTTCCATTCCGCATATCACATCGTTTCAAAGGTCTCCCGTTGGGTCATCCAGCAGAGGACCAAGGCAGACACTCATAAAACCATGGAAAGAATAACCGGGAATAACAGTGGGATTATCTAATCCACAATCCAATCCAAATTGGACTGTCAAATCCAAGATTTCGAGCGGGAATCTTGCAACCATAGCAGATCCTTTAGGCCAGGGGTGTCAAACTCACGAGCCAGATGCGTCAAGTGCTGCTCCCCCCCGTCCCAATATGTCATGTGATGCTGCCGTGACGATGTGAGTTTGACACCCCTGTTTTAGGCCGTGGCACTGCCACCATATCGCTAAATCCAGGAGGAAGGTCTTATCAACTCACCCCTTTTAATTCAGGTTGCTAGTGATTGAATCGGGAGCCTTCTGGAGGTTTAGTATGTGATTTACAGAGCTTTCTCAGTTATAAAGGGTTTATTTTGTGTGTGTCTGTGTGTTTAATGCTCCCACCCTTGTTTTGCTCTCATTCTGTACATCTTTTCTTCAGGCTCTTGCCTAATATATCAAATGTCACAAATGTTATTTGCCGTTACCTGGTCTAACCTGAAGCTGTCTTACACACTTATGAAATCAGTTTTTGTTTTTCTCTGTCGGTCAGGAAGTTACTCTTACCACAATGGCCCTCAACCCTTTTGGCATCGGGCCGGTTCCATGCAGAGAGGTTTTTCCGCAGATACATGCCTGTTCTGACTCCCTCCCTTCACAAGATAGTTAACTAGACGGACTGCTACTTGGCAGCTTGCCTGAACTAACCTGAACTAGACTGAAAGATTACATGACACAATTATCCGACTCTGAAGCTTCTCTGTTGTTTCCTGCAAACCTACTCTTCACAGAGGATTTCTTTTAAAGCCTCTTGGGAAGGGCCAGGCAATTAGGCAGCTGATACTGATTATCTCCGATGGCGTCATTCTGCTAATTGCCTCCTCTCAATCCTTAGCCTGACATCCGGGACAAACTGGGTTTCCTCCTCTAGAGCCGACTCATAGGACTCCTCACTAGAGGAATCCATCAGCAGCTCATCCGGAGCCAGCTGGGCCACAACACATGCCTGTATCCCATGGATGGGGCTTCACTTGTTTGTGCGGCCCAATTTCTGGCACTCTCCGGCCTGGTGCTGGTTCATAGTCTAGGACAGGGGTAGTCAACCTTTTTATACCTACCACCCACTTTTGCGTTGACAGTAAAAGGAAGTCAAACCATCAAAGAATATAATGACTGGATACCATCATATTCTGCCAGCAATCAGAGCATAGAACCATTCAAAGAAATAGTGCAAGATCGGAAGATGTGGAAAGACTTGGCCCATAGATTTGCTAAGTCGGACTCAACTGAATGGATGTCATCTTCATCATCTTCATCATCATGATCATGAAGCTGGTATCCTTCTATTGATCAGTCCCCCGTGTACAGTAGATTCTGATGGTGAACCTACATATTCCATAACTGGGGTGACTCTTGGGTTGGCAAAAGATTTGGTAATGAATATGATCTAGAACAGTGGTAGTCAACCTTTTTATACCTACCGCCCACTTTTGTATCTCTGTTAGTAGTCAAATTTTCTAACCGCCCACTGGTTCCACAGGAATGATGATTGATAAAGTAGGGAAGTCAATTAGATTTTAAAAAAGGAAATTGCTTCAGTATCGGACAAAACCCCTATCGCCCACCATGAAAGCTGGAACGCCCTCTAGTGGGCGGTAGGGACCAGGTTGACTACCACTGGTCTAGTAGCTGGGGACCACTGCTGTAGCAGGCCTTCACTTGCAGACTCTGAGTAGGAGCCTTCCATTAGTCTATTGCCGTGATGGCGAATCTATGGCACACATGCCGAAAGTGGCATGGGGAGCCATATTGCATGGCATTGCCCGTTCCTCTTCTGGGTTTCTGGTGTGACGATCAGCTGGCCTTCGTACATGTGGCAGTGCTGGAAACTGGAAGAGCTAGTCTTCCGTTTTCTGGCGTGCGCATGCACACCGGCCAGCTGATTATCGCATGCGCATGCATGCCAGCAGCCGAAAGACTAGCTGGGCGGCGTGCATGTGCGCACCAGAAACCGGAAGTTTATTTTCGGTTCTTCTTCCGGGTTGTGGCCCAGATGAATGAGCGAAGCAAGCGCACGCAGGCTCCCTTTTCAGCACTCATACCGCAAAGGTTCGCCATCCCTGGTCTATTGTGTTGAGATGGTTATTTTTTTGGTGACTATTCTATCGAAAGTTGCCAATAGGATTTTTCTGCATGTGTTAGTTCCTCTGGAGCATTGTCTTCTTTTGGTGCTTTAATATCTCTTTCCTCCCTGGTAGAATGATGTTACAGTCTGGATCCACACATTGCATTGATCCACACATGTGTAAAGCTGGTCATGCTTGTTCTGTATGTTGCTTACTAATCCTTGGTATAATTAGCCGTTGGAGACAGGGTTTCCAATTAAGCAGCCAATGAAATGACAGTTTAGCTTCTCAGTTCTTAGCTCTTTTGCATACCATGCCAGCTTGTCTGGAATTGTTGGTTTGTGTATAACTGTATGAATCCATGTTGGAGTGGCCCTTTCTTGAAATCCTTTCCTGTAGCTCGTTTAGGTGAGCAGTCAGAGCAAATAACGACGGTCACCTTGTGAAGCCATGATGAGATTGGGCGGGGTTGGGTTGGGTTGGACTTTTCTTAGCCTTCCAAAGTGAGAGCAGGGTTTCATCCTGAGGACAGATGTCAAGAGCTCCTTAAGGGATGAAATGAGCAACTTTAAACACCTGCGAAAAGGGGATAAAAATTTAAGAAGCAACCAGAAGTCTGAAGCCCACAGTGCTTCCAGAGGGAATTTTTGGGAATCCAAAATTAGACCTTCTAATTTATTCTAAGAATTTCAGCCGTTGGTTCACCCCTCCAAAAAAGTTATATATATTTTGAGCCGCTACCTTGAGGATCACATGCATAGCAAGATAGACTATGAACTAATGAGGATAGTGAATAATTGTGGTGTTTTTTTCTGGCAATGTCATAGATATATTCCCTTGTATGCAAAATATGGGTCCTTTCCAGAGGTGGGTTGCTACCGGTTCACAACGGTTTGGGCGAACCGATTGGGGTATTTTGGACTGGCAGCGACCCAGGCTGGCTACGCCCCCGAACCAGTTCCCTGGTTGCCGCTATCTTTGCCGGCATGCTTTTTAGTAATTTTTTCATGTGCAGGAGGCCCCTTAACCTCAGCCCGGGGCCCACGGATCAGCTGATCCAGAGAGCCGGAAATTCTGTCTGTTTCTGGCCCACTCTTGCCAGTCCTAGCATGGCTGGGCCTGCCGCTTTTTTTGCGGCCACCACTAAGAGAAGGGGCACAGTAGTTAGGATTTGGGGTAGCGGCCTCTACGAGGCCATTCCACATGGGGCATGTTCCCTCCCACCACCACCACCAGGAAATGGCGGGGACCGGCTGCGCATTCATTTAAATATTTTAGGGGAGGGCTTATTTTAGCACACGCACTCAAAAGCCCAAGTGGGCTTATTATCGGCTAAGGTAGTGGTTCTCAACCTGTGGGTCGGGACCCCTTTGGGGGGTCGAATGACCCGTTCACAGGGGTCGCCTAAGACCCTTGGAAAACACATATTTTCGACTGTCTTAGGAACCGAGACACCAATTTTATGGTTGGTGGTCACCACAACATGAGGAACTGTATTAAAGGGTTGCGGCATTGGGAAGGTTGAGAACCACTGGGTTATTTTTGAGAAAAAAAGGATGTGTGTGTGTATATATCTTGATGGGCTGCTTAATCTAAAAAGTTGAGTGAATTAGACTTGATATTGAGTCGTTCTTCTGCAGGAATTTTCACTACACAATCATAAAGTCGTCGTTTCAATTCTTCATGCTCAATGCTACCTTTATTTCACCTTGTCCTGGGACCGACAAGAGGCCTTTATCTCTGGGGTGTCTTCTGAAGAAACTGCACAGCCCCCATTCACACAAAAACAAATTAATGGATTTTCTTGCACGTTACAGAGGGTTAGATGATCCTTGGGATTCTTCCCAGCTCTACAGTTTCTAAACAGGATGTTGAATGGTTCATAGAGGGAAAATGGAGTTGGATGGTTAAGGTCGAATGGCAGAGGTTCCAAGGTCCAATTCTTGGAGTTAAGACCCCTCCCCTACCAAGGCTTTGGATTTGAACTGTGCTGACTTGGCTTCCAATGTCCTGGCTGGTGTCCTGATCTTTCTCCATCTTTTCTCTTTAGCTTCAGCATCAGATAGTGCAGAACCTTCCTCGGAAGAACAAGGCAAATCATTTGACAAACCCAAACAGAAAAAAACTCGGTGTTTTATGTGCAGAAAGAAGGTTGGTCTTACTGGTAAGTTCTCTTGGATTCAGGCATTTGGAAGTTTGAATTGAACAGTCCGTTCTAAAACTGGGGTGATAATTCGCAGAATAGAATAGAAGAGATGTTTCATCTATTGATCTATGATCATGATTTACCACGTAGCTTTTATGTACAATGAGAGCTTATGCACCAAAGACAAATTCCTTGTGTGTCCAGTCACACGTGGCCAATAAAGAATTCTATTCTATTCTATTTTATTCCCCTTCCATATTCTATTCTATTCATTCTTCTCCTCTCCTATCCTCTATTTTCTATTCTATTCTGTTCTGTTCTGTTCCTTCTCTTATTCTATTCTACACTACATTCTATTGTATTCCTATTCTATTCTATTCTATTTTATTCCCTTTCCATATTCTATTCTATTCATTCTTCTCTTCTCCTCTCCTCTCCTCTCCTCATTTTCTATTCTATTCTGTTCTGTTCCTTCTCTTATTCTATTCTACACTACATTCTATTCTATTATATTCTTCACGTAATAAGGTTCTCAGTCATTCTGGCTCATGGTTTTCCCAAAGGTTCTTTTCCAAATACAAACGAGTTTCTTGCTCCCCTCCCCACCCCCCCACCCCCCAAAAAAACCCATTTCACTTCTCTTCGGAGAAGCTTCTTCAGTTCTGGAGCTTATAATGTATTTTATTTTTCTTTGTGTACACTAAGAGCATCTGCACCAGACAAATTCCTTGTGTGTCCAATCACACTTGGCCAATAAAGAATTCTATCCTATTCTGTTCTGTTCTGTTCTTGTTCTAGTTCTGTTCTATTCCATTTCATTCTATTGTATTCCATTCCATTCCCCCCCCCCCCCCAAAAAAAAACTTTTGGAAAAGCACCTTTGGGTACCCCAGGCCTTATGCCCATGATGGGGAACCTATGGCACACGTGCCAAAAGTGGCACACAGAGCCATCACCTGTTGCTCTTTCGGGTTCTGGCATGCCGGCCAGCTGTTCTTCACGCACGCAGGAGAGCCGGAAGCCTGAAGAGCAACCGCCCAGTGCACATGCGTACACTGGCCAGCTAGTCTTGTGCATTCATGCACGCCAGAAACCCGAAGACCAGGTGGCCAGTGTGCATGCTCGTGCTGGAAACCCAAAGATAATTTTTTCCGGCGCACAAATGCAAACTGGGCGGCTGCTCTTTCGGTTTCTGGTGCAGGGGTGCTCCCGTTTCGCCACTTGGTGCCAAAAAGTTCCACCAGCACTGCCTTATGCATCCCAAAGACCAGACATTTCCGAAGACCATGAGCCACGGTGGCACAGTTAGAGTGCAGTACTGCAGGCTATTTCTGCTGACTGCCGGCTGCCTGCAATTTGGCAGTTCGAATCAAGGTGGACTCAGCCTTCCATCCTTCCAAGATGGGTAAAACGAGGACCCAAATTGTTGGAGGTGATAGGCTGACCCTGTAAACCAGGGGTCTCCAACCTTTGCAACCTTCGCCGCCCTGGGTCCTTTTGGAGAAGGGCGGGATATAAATCTAGTAAATAAATAAACTTTAAGTCTGAAGGACTTCAGCTCCCAGAATTCTCCAGCCAGCAAAGCTGGGAGCTGAAGTCCTTCAGACTTAAAGTTGCAAAAGTTGGAGACCCCTGGCCCAGGCCCTGACACTGACAGCTTTGCTGGCTGGAGAAGTCTGGGAGCTGAAGTCCTTCAGACTTAAAGTTGCAAAGGTTGGAGACCCCTGGCCCAGGCCCTGACACTGACAGTTTTGCTGGCTGGAGAAGTCTGGGAGCTGAAGTCCTTCAGACTTAAAGTTGCAAAGGTTGGAGACCCCTGCTGTAAACGTCTTGAAGAGGGCTGTAAAAGCTCTGTAAAGCAGTATATAAGTGCTTTTGCTACTTCATCTTTTGTTCTTTCTTTCCAGGGTTTGAATGCCGGTGTGGAAATGTTTACTGCGCTGTACACCGTTACTCAGATGTCCATAGTTGCTCTTACAATTACAAAGCTGACGCAGCTGAGAAGATCAGAAAAGAGAATCCTGTAGTTGTTGGGGAAAAGATTCAGAAGATTTGAACTGCTCCTGTAGCTGGAATATTAAAATGTTTGACCATCTGCAGATGAAAATTGACTTGAGCTTTTTCCTTCCCCTTTCACCAGCCCTGACACACATAAGCCTTTCATATATTTTTTTCTGGCCCACCCCTTGTAGACTTCAAGAGGACGAGGGTCCTACAACATGCATGTCATGCAGAAACATAGAATTTCCCCTGCCCTTTTTCTTACAGCACACCCCAAATCTCCTTCCTTTTATGGTCCTTCGTTTTTAGTTCCTACAGATGAAGACATAAACTCTACACAACCGATCCACTAGGAAGGTGGGCCTTTGGGAACCGATGGATACCATGGCTATAAAAAGTATTATCGTCTTTTTGTTTTTTTGTTTTAAATTGAGTGCAGAGGGCTTTTTTCAAAGTTACGTTGGAGGGCATCCATGCGTTTCCCACTTCTCATATTAAACGTGCATGCATTAACCCAAGACACTTCATTTTCATTTTGTATATAGCTTTCCTTTCTCTGTCTCTGTCTCTCTCTGTCTGTCTCTCTCTCTCTCTCTGCAGCACAATTTCCTTCCTCTGTTTCCCCTCCACCCCTCTTTCGTAATGCCTTGTATGGCACAACTAGCAATCAATAACTGAATGTATTTAATCATTAAGGCTGCTTGGTTTCCCTCTCCCCCTTTAACAAAAATTTATACACACGTTATCATAATAGCTTGTTTGCACCCGCTATCTATTTATGTATGCATCGTTCGTTTTGCGAGCGTGTCAAGAGAGTGCTGAGGTTTTAAAAGCGTGTGTGTGACTCTTTTTTTTTTTTGCTCTTCGAGGTTCTTTTCTAGGTTGTTGGGTTTTTTTTCCTTTCCCTCCTTTGTTGTTTTTTGTTTTTGTTCTAATTTTATTATTTTATTCCCCCCCCCCCCCCGTTTTTCTCCGGCGTGCATGTTGAGAGTTTGCCTGCTCGCAGATCTTCTCGGGAATTGTGCTAATGGGTTCTTTTTACGTGCACCAATACAAAGAATGAAGAACTTTTTAAATGTATTGTATTTATGTTCACCCACGTCTTTAACTTTGATTAAAATAAAATTTTTAAAAATTTGGGACGGAGCGAGAGGCAAGTTGCTGGTTTTTTGGGGGGCTGGGTTTTGTATTTTTGTAAGACGTTAAAGAGGCTCAGGTATCCCTTTGGGGGGGAAAAAAGGTGCGAGAAAGAGAAATGGGATGCAGGTCACCGCACTGCAGAAAAAGCGAATTCGGTTTGATTGATAGCGTTGGTGTGGATTGAACCCACCGTGAGGAGAGCCTGTTTAAATAATGGACTGAGTTTGGGTTCAAATGACAGAAAAACACCGGTTAACCAGCAACGGTTTTCAGTCTGTTAACAAGATGAGTTGACTTCTTTTTTATCAAGAGAAGAAAAGAAAAAACTGAATTTAGAATTCCACCCCTTGGAAACCAATAGCCTCGCACCATGTTAAAAACTTATACAGGTAGACTTACAGCCATTCATTTAGTGACCAGAGTTACAATGGCATGGAAAAATGTGACTTGTGATCCTTTTTCACTCTTACGACCATTCTAACATCAAGCAAACAAAATTCGGACACTTGGAAACTGGCTCCTAGTGATGACCGTGCCTGTGTCCTAGAGTCGTGCGATAACTTTTTGCGACCTTCTAAGCAAAGTCAACGAGGAAGTCCGATGCCCTTAACCGTGTTGCTAACAACTGCCGTGACTCACTTAACAACTGTGGCAAGCAAGATGGTAAAATGGGACAAAAGTCAGCCGTCTCTCTTAGCCACAAAAATGTGGGGTTCGATTATGGTCGTAAGTCAAGCACTACCTATAGGTTGAAACAATGTGGTTAATAGGAAGGACCGCAGCATTGGACGGAGTTTGTCTGCAACCTTCTTTTACAATGTTGGTGCAGGAGTTGAAATACTAACTAGAGGAAAACCCTTTAGGATTACCCAGTGGTATCCTTATTTATTTCCCTCCCCCCCCCCCACCCATAGTTGCATTTCTGCACTGAAAGAGCAGAAATGGGTGGGGATTTGATTTATTCCGACTTCAGTCTCTTTCCCTGATTTTGTAGACGTCCCACCTGGAGAGGGATGCCTCTTGATTTTCCTGTCTTAAGCATGAAATACAAACACAGAATTCTCCGTTTTTCTCCTTGGAGCTTAAAAGCAATCATTGAATGCCATCATCGGAGGGAAAAAGTTCCGAAGTCCAGCACATTTTATTTCTAGTGAAGAAAACTTGCCATGGAACACCTGATCCATTTGAGAATATTCTCCAAGCTTTTTCCCAAAGAGTTTGCCATCGAGTGCAGCCGTCACCAGCTGGTGGTTGGCAGAAAAATTATTTGCATTTTTTAATATTGCACTAAATACTACTTATCTTTTTAAAAAATGCATATTAGTGGTCCATGGAATTTTACATTATGAATTTGGTGGTCCCTGAAGTCCAAAAGATTGAGGACCCCCTGATCTAGGAATTTTAATCCAGGTGTGTCTTCTGGAATGAAAGCAAGTTTGCTCCAATATTCTGTTCGGACAGCCTTTTGGATCGATCTGCAATATCACGGCGTGCTGCTTTCTTTATATAGGAAGTCCTTGACTTACAACAGTTTGTTCAGTGACTTCAAAGTTACAACGGCAGTGAGAAATGTGTGACCTTTGCAGCATCCTCAGGGTCTCGTAATCCAAACGCTTGGCAACTGATTCTAAATTATGACCGTTGCTGTTCCCTTTTGCAACCTGCCAAAGTCAAGCAAGAAGCCAGATTCACTTAACAACCGTGTTTCTAATCAACTGTGATTCAATTGCGTCAAGAAAGGTCATAAAATGGGACCAAACTCACTTAACAACAGAAATGTTTGGGCTTAATTGTGTTCGTAAGTCTACTTTTTATTCTACAACCATCGACGGAGGCCGTAAATGCTCTGCTGAATTTGAACTTGTTTCTAATAAATGGAATCAAATTGCACAAGGACTTCCTAAAAGTCATGAATTATGATGTTTTGTTCTGTTTCTAGAAATGCATATTTGTAAGGAAATTATAGTCCTTTGACTAACGGATTCAAAAATGACATAAGATTGACTATTTGTGTATGTCTCTCTGTGTGTATTCAGTTATACGTTGCAAACATGCTGTCTATTCATTGACAACATTTCTAAGCAGCCCAATCTGAGAGGATGGTGTATATAAGATGTCACAAAGAAAGCAATCTGCATGTACAAAGAAAAAATGTTGCATTTCACAGCAAGTCATCATATAAGTGGGTTTGTTTCTCGCTTAGGGTCTTCCTGTTCTGAATTTTTTTTTCCTGAATACAAATGGAACTTGATCTAGAAAATCAGTTTAATCCAAGGAAAACTGGAGTTGATTAGCTACTCCTGGCTCAAATATCCTGCTTAGAAAAAGAATGAAGTTCCTGATCTTCGAGAGTTTTTATCCTCTAGGTCCAGGCCCAGATTGCGTTTCTTTCAACTCTCAATTACACGTTAATGAATTTGCCTTAATTGACAAGTTTTAAAAAATATTCATAGTTTCAAAGGAATCTTGTGTCAGTACATGGATTGCAGGAACTCTGACAACATTTAACCTTCAAAGGGATTTTTTTTTCCTGTCAGAAAAATCTGAAAGGCGCCATGCAGTTTCAAACTTTTTGTAATGTAGCATTACAAAAAATTAAGATCTTTCAACAAAGTTTCTCGACCGTTTGAAAGAGAGGGAAGGATTTATTGTTAAATTTCTATGCTGCCCATCTCACTAATCTAGCAGTTCTGGGCTGGATTTATTTTATTTATTTATTTTATTTTATGTATTTATTTTATTTTATTTATTATTTTATTTATTTATTTACTTATTTTATTTATTTATTTACTTATTTTATTTATTTTATTTTATTTATTTATTTTTTGTTTTATTTGTTTTGTCAAACATGTACAAGATAATAAGTGTAAGAATAAACATGAACATGGACAAAGGAAATGAGTACAGATAAATAGGGACAGTACGATAGGGACGGTATTTTATTTTATTTTATTTTATTAGATTTATACCCAGGGCGGCGCACAGGCAATATTAAAAACCATACAAAATTACAAAATACATTGTTAAAAAACTATTAAATTAAATCCCATGCTAAAAACCCTTTTAAAACCCTGAGAATTAAAATTTATTTTGATAAAAGTCAGAAGCGGGGGGTTATGTTAGGCCGGCTTGTTGGAATAAATACGTCTTGAGACGCTGGCGGAAGAGGCATAGGTCGGTGGTGGTGCGTAGGTCGGGGGGTAGGTCATTCCAGAGGGCCGGGCCCGCCACAAAGAAGGCCCTTCCCCTGGGTGTCGCCAACCAGCATTTCCTGGTCTACGGTACCCGGAGAAGGCCCTCTCTGTGGGAGCGGATTGGATGAAGGGATGTATGGGGCAGGAAGCGGTCTCGTATATAGACACACTGGTAGACACACTGGTGCGCGTATGCATGCCCCCTTTACAGACCTCTTAGGAATGGGGCGAGGTCCACGGTAGACAGTTTGAGGCTGAAGCTGTGAAGGTTTGAGGATGTAACAACGGAATCAGGTAGAGCATTCCAAGCGTTGACCCCTCTATTGCTGAAGTTGTATTTTCTACAATCGAGTTTGGAGTGGTTTGCCTTGAGTTTGCACCAATTGTTTGCCTGTGTATTATTGAGGCTGACATTGAAGGAGTCATTGACAGGTAGGACGCATCTCTCAGCCATCAAAAATCCTCATTCTTTGACTTCTCTAGGGCAGGGGTCTCCAACCTTTGCAACTTTAAGTCTGAAGGACTTCAGCTCCCAGAATTTTTGCTGGCTGGAGAATTCTGGGAGCTGAAGTCCTTCAGACTTAAAGTTGCAAAGGTTGGAGACCCCTGCTCTAGGGTGAATCTGCTGGGGAGGGATTTGGGAAGAATGTGAGTGAAAGAGGAAGGAAGGGAGGGAGGCTACAGCTGGAGCCACTGTTACGTCATGTGCAAAATCTGGCACTGTTTAACTTCCTGGTTTTGTAGGCTGCAATTCCATGAGGGTGGGAGAGAGGAAACGAGACCGATTGGCTGTTTCGTATTGGGAAAAAAAGGAGGGGCCTGCCAGGGGTTTAGCAACCCAAGCAACATCTGGAAAGCTCTCTCTTTCTCTCCGTGGTGCCTGAAAGATCAAAGCAGCATGTCTTTTATTAAAGTGGAGGACAATTCCCATTTCCCCATTCAAAACCTGCCCTACGGAATCTTTTCCACCCAAGACGAGGTAAGCAAACAAATTACACTGTTCTTTTTTTATTACTTTGAGTTCATCTCTCTCGTTTCCCTTTTGTGTTTCTTGATCCCGATGGGTCCTAGGGATCCAATTCGGGCACTTTGCCGTTGGAAATTGCAACACCGCTAAGTCTAACAATGAGGGAAAACACGTGTCAACCCTGCTGTTGATTTTAAGGGAGCATGCTTGTGAAAATAACCTTTTAAAAATGTACCCGATGGATACTAATTTCCACAACTTTGTGGTGAAGGTAAAGATTCCCCTCACACATATATGCTAGCCGTTCCTGACTCTAGGGGGCGGTGCTCATCTCCGTTTCAAAGCCGAAGAGCCAGCGCTGTCCGAAGACATCTCCGTGGTCATGTGGCTGGCATGACTAAATGCCAAAGGTGCACGGAACGCTGTTCCCTTCCCACCAAAGGTGGTTCCTATTTTCCTATTTGAGTTTTACGTGCTTTCAAACTGCTAGGTTGGCAGAAGCTGGGACAAGTAACAGGAGCTCACTTCATTACACGGCGCTAGGGATTTGAACCGCTGAACTGCCAACCTTTCTGATCGACAAGCTCAGCGTCTTAGCCACTGAGCCGCCATGTCCCTCATTTGGGGTGTGGTAGTCACAACTAAATAAGAATTGGAATCGCCCCAAAGATGCTAATTGGTTGAGGATGTCAAGTCCAGACCTAGAAGTAAGGAGAAATTTTCTGACAGTGAGAGCAATTAATGGCAAAGCTTGCCTCCTGGAGTTATGGATCGCTGGGGGTTTTGTGTTGAATTTATATTTACCAACAATGAAATGAAGGGAGACTAGTCAAGATCTATTGCAAGCTATTTAGCTCTCGTCCGCTAGCCATACCCTTCTGGGATTCGAACCTGGGCTGCTTAGGGAAGTAGTAAGCTCCATCCCATCTTTGGGTAGACTAGGTTGCCTTGATGACTGGTCTCACCAGAAAAAACACTCCATCACTGGAGGTTTTCAAAAAGAGGCTGGGCAACCATTTGACAAGGATGGTTCAAGTCTCCTGCTTTGAGCAGGGGGTTGGACTAGAAGACCTCTGAGGGTCTCTTCCAGCCCTATGATTCTATGACTCTAGAGAAAGGGGTGCTTCGGTCTCTGCTCCTTGCAGTCTCTCCTCCTTCCCCTGCATTCAGAGTGTTCATTCATAGTTTCCAGCCGCGATTTTTCTGCAGAGGGTTGGCATCTCTTTTCCACCTTCTCTTCGCCGCTTTGCAAATGTGCTCATAAAATAAAAAGTGGTCCTCGACTTACAGCAGTCTGCTTAGTGACCGTTCAAAGTTACCACAGCACTGCAAAAAGTGACTTGCGGCCATTTTGCCAAACTTGGGACCATTGCATCCTCCCCACGATCACAGGCTTTACATTTGGCTGCTTGGCAACTGGTTCCTATTTATGACGGTTGCAGTGATCCCCTTTTGCGACCTTCTGACAAGGACAGTCCATGGGGTAAACCAGATTCACCTCACAACCGTGTGGCTCCTTTTAACAGAGAACCCGACGCCCAACCCAGGAGGAGCCTAATTTGTGTAAATATTAAATCTACGATTTAATCTAAATCTCTGACGATAACAACTGGCCAGCCACAAAGTCTTAAAGTGGGGGGGCTAACATGGGGAATGCTTTAGCTTCTTGGAGGGCCAGAGCCGTTGAATTCTACACCCCGAGTTACACATTAACTTTCCTGTTTGCTGAAGCCACAGAGGGACAGGCGTCCGAGGGATGAGACATTTTCAATTTGTTTAGAAAACGTTTTGTGCTCTCTGACCCCAATTATCTCTCTCTCTCTCTGTGTATTTATTTTTGATGGGAGTCATCTGCAGAGAAACAAAATGATATTTTCTTTTTCTTTTCTTTTTTTGAATAAAAGTTTTTATTGATTTTACAATTTTATAATATTAGGGAAGGGTAATTAGGGTTTATATTATACATTTTACAGCTTCCATACCAGAGATGGTGACTGCAATCGGGTCCTCATACAATATCATGTTAAACAAGTAGTGTTAGGAGATATATACATTTGGCACATTTTTAAGATTCATACATTCAATCTTTAGTTTTACATTTTCATCTGTTTCAAGAATTACAATAGTTCAAAATTAATTATTTTTGAGATCTGAGCCTTTTTGCTATCGCACCTTCAATGCTCCCTTCTCCTTCTCCTCCAATTCACTTACTTACTTACTAGTTAGTCAAACATGTACAAGATAGCAGATATAAGTATAAACATGGACATGGACAAAGGAAATGAATACAAAAGATAATTAGGGGACTGGAGACTAAAACATATGAGGAACGGTTGCAGGAACTGGGTATGTCTAGTCTGATGAAAAGAAGGACTAGGGGAGACATGATAGCAGCCTTCCAATATCTCAGGGGTTGCCACAAAGAAGAGGGAGTCAAGCTATTCTCCAAAGCACCCTGAGGGTAGAACAAGAAGCATTGGGTGGAAACTAATCAAGGAGAGAAGCAACTTAGAACTGAGGAGAAATTTCCCGACAGAACAATTAATCAGTGGAACAACAGAAGTTGTAAATGCTCCAACACTGCAAGTCTTTAAGAAGAGGTTGGAGAGCCATTTGTCTGAAACGGTATAAAGTTCCTACCTAGGTGGGGGGTTGGACTAGAAGACCTCCAAGGTCCCTTCCAACTCTGCTATTGTATATTGTATTGCATATTGTATATATTGTGTATTGTACAAATAAATGGGGATAGTAGGACAGGGACAGTAGGCACCAGAGGTGGGTTCTACCAATTCAGACCGTTTCAGACGAATAGGTAGTAACTTGGTGGCCTGGGTTGCTGGAACCAGCAGTGACCCAGGCCCACCATGCCCCCAAACCAGTTCTTTTGGTGGTGCCATAGGCACCGCCATCTTGTTTTTGGCTTCTGCACATGCACAGGAGCATATTTTTAGTACTGTGCATGCGCGCAGGTGGGGAGCATATCCCTGAGGAAACTGGCAGTAGCAGCAGCCCGAAACCCACCCCTAGTAGGCACAATGATGCGCTTATGCCCACCCCCTTTACGGACCTCTTAGGAATGGGGGGAGGTCCAGGGTAGACAGTTTAAGGTTGAAGCTGTGAGGGTTTGAGGATGTAACAACAAGCTATAGATAATAAGATTACTTTGGTAGGTTGGAATAGCAGCTGAGAAATTTCTGCTTCTCATGTATATTTCTCTTTGTCTTGCAGCCCAGACATAGGATTGGAGTAGCCATTGGTGATCAGGTGCTGGACCTCAATGCTGTTAAACATCTGTTTGATGGACCTGTCCTTTCCAAGCAACACCATGTCTTCCAGCAGGTATTGCATTTTTTCAGGGGTGATATCCAGCAGGTTCTGACAGGTTCTGGAGAACCGGTAGCAGAAATTTTGAGTAGTTCGGAGAAGCAGCAAATACCACCTGTGGCTGGCCCCAGAGTGGGGTGGAAATGGAGATTTTGCAGTATCCTTCTGCTGGCATACCCACCAAGTCACACCACGCCCGCCAACCTCTTTCTCTCCCTCTCTATCCCTCTATCTACCTACCTACTTTTTTTTTTTTTAAAAATTGCCTCTTCATAACCTGGGTGCGTCTTATACTCCGGTGCGTCTTATACTCCGAAAAATACGGTATGCAATATTATATATGGGAATTTTTTACACATTTTATGGACTTGGGATCTCTTAGGGCAATGTTTCTCAACCTTGTCAACTTGAAGATGTTTGGAGTTCAACATTCGCTGGCTGGGGAATTCTGGGAGTTGAACTCCAGACGTCTTCGAGTTGACAAGGTTGAGAAACACTGTCTTAGGGCCTTGCTGTCCATATCTTAAATCAGAGCCCTGGAAAGACATAATTTCTCTCCTTTTACCTCTGTTGCAGTCGACTCTCAATGCTTTCATGGCATTGGGCTGGGAAGCTTGGACCGAGGCCAGATCATGGCTGCAAAAGATTCTCTCTGACCAAGAGCCAACGCTCAGAGATAACGCAGAGTTACGCCAAAGGTACTTCTATACAGAACTAGAGTTAACCCATTTGGTGAACGTATGAGTGCCTTGCGATTTAGTGGGAGTTCAGTGACAATTGTTTCCAAAATGTTAGAACCAAAGAGATAGCTTGTTACCGTGTTTCCCAAAAAATAAGACAGGGTCTATTTTTTTAACCCCGAAATAAGCCCTTGGCCTTATTTTCGGGGAGGTCTTATTATTTTTGAGGTGCAGAAGGTGGAAAATGTGGTCACCTCATGGCTGCTGCTGTGGTGCAATATTTTCAGGGAGGTCTTATTTTTGGTGGAGGGCTTATTTTAGCGCATATGCTCAAAAGCCTGATGGGGCTTATTATCCAGGGAGGTCTTATTTTCAGGGAAACAGGGTAGTTAGTTGGGGTGTGCTCTTAGACAGCAATTCAGTAGAAAGGGGTAACAGTCTGATCCACTGTTTAGTTGACTTATTGACTATTGACTTTTGCCATTAAGCCAACCCACTTGATTTCTGACTATGGGTAAAGAGTAAGTAAGGCTACCTTGATGGAGATATGCAGCTTCTCCTGCCTAGGAACAGCATTAGCAATTTGGAAGGATGATGTCAACCCTACTATGAAGACCAGGTCAGGAAATCAACTTCACGGGAGGGCTTAAACTGCTTCTATTGAGATTGATTATTATAACAGAATCTTGCAAATTTGACTTTATTATGCCTCCTTCCCCCTTCTTATACTCCACTGAATCAGGGGAGCATCTGCCTAAGTCGCTTCTTAGAGTTATTTCACAGTTCTTCTGGATTATGTTATAAAAAGCAAAAAAGTATAAAAGCGAAAAGATCTGATATGATCAGGAAAAAAAACCCACAATAGACTATACATATATTAAGTATTATCCATCACTATATAATTCCTGGCAAATAGATGGGGAAGAAATGGAGGTAGTGACAGATTTTACTTTCCTGGGCTCCAAGATCACCGCAGATGGGGACTGCAGCCAAGAAATTAAAAGAGGCTGGCTCCTGGAGAGGAAAGCTAAGGTAAACCTAGACAGCAGACTAAAAAGCAGAGACATCCCCCTGCCAACAAAAGTGTGTATAGTCAAGGCTGTGGTTTTCCCAGTTGCAATGGATGGCTGTGAAAGTTGGACCATAAGGAAGCCTGAGCGCCAAAGAATGGAGGCCTTTGAACTCTGGTGCTGGAGAAGACTCATGCGAGTCCCTTGGACTGCAAGGCGATCCAACCGGTCAGTCCTAGGGGAGATCAACCCTGACTGCTCTTTAGAAGGCCAGATCCTGAAGAGGAAACTCAAATGCTTTGGCTGCCTAATGAGAAGGAAAAAGGACTCCCTGGAGAAGAGCCTCATGCTGGGAACGATGGAGGGCCAAAGAAGAAGAAGGGGATGGCAGAGAAGGAGGGGGCTGGATGGAGTCATTGAAGCAGTCGGCATGAGCTTCAATGGACTCCAGAGGATGGTAGAGGACAGGAAGGCCTGGAGGAACATTGTCCATGGGACCATGATGGGTCAGACATGGCTTCGCAACTAACACCAACAAGAACAATATAATTTAAGGAACAAATGAGAGAGATTTGGAAATGTGAACATTAACTGTTGATCTATGGAGTCCTCGGTGCCCTCTAAGCTTGATTGTTTCAATCCAGCTGACATATCAGGACTCCCCCCCCCCTTTGCTAAACTGGGTGGGGACAGGGCCAGCAGATGACACATTGTCAGAATATTCATGAACTGGAATAGGGCATAGCAACAGGTCAGCCAATGGGAACTATTTGTTGACTGAGAACCATACCAGACAGCTCAGAGCATGGGGGTGGCTTACCTATGTAGCTCTGAGTCTGGGCAAGAGAACTAATCTAGTCTGATCTCTGAATTGAAACTGAAAGATGATCTGTCTTTTCTACCACGTTGGAAGAATCTGCTGCTAGTATTGTACATTTATTCATGTGTTATTATGTATATAAAGAAGTTAATGAATCCCTGCTGAATCAGTTAGCTGTGTGCGCTTTCCAGATCTGATTTTTGCAACAAACTCTGATACACATACAACCTGCGGGCCATGAATTTGACACCTCTGGTCTAAATTCTTGCATTGGTGATAGAGAGTGAAGGACATTTTAGGAGAGTTGTTTCTTGAGAATAAAATCTTTCTCCTGCTTCCTTTCCTTTCTTCCCCAGAGCATTTATACCTCAAGCGTCTGCAATAATGCATCTCCCAGCTGAAATTGGTAAGTTCTTGGGAGGTAGAGCCTCTATAGTTTGTAAGGACATAGGAGCAAAGTGATCAGGTTCTGAAATCTGCCATTCAAAGGGTAAAAACTACTTCCCTGGGCGTAAAAGAAGACTTGAACCTAGTCTTATTCTTGTAGGGTTAACGCAGAGGTTCCCAAACTTGGCAACTTTAAGACTTGTGGACTTCAACTCCCAGCATTCTCCAGCCAGCTACGCTAATGCTAATGCTGGGAGTTGAAGTCCACAAGTCTTAAAGTTGCCAAGTTTGGGAACCTCTGGGTTAACGTTTGACTTGCAGGAAAACTACTGGAGTGTTGTGTCCAGTAACGGAGACCAGCTTCTCAGATCTGAGTTAATAAGACCAGATTTGAAGGTGGCAAAAAATGATGGGCCTTCCTGCATAGCTTCTAAAGTCAGTAATATCAATCCAAAAAGGGATGTGGGGGCTCAGTGACTAAGACGTTGAGCTTGTCGATCAGAAAGGTCGGCAGTTTGGCGGTTCGAATCCCTAGCGCCTCATAACAGAGTGAGCTTTTTTACCAATATAGTAATACTAAGAGGGACGCAGTGGCTCAATGGCTAAGATGCTGAGCTTGTCTATCAGAAAGGTCGGCAGTTCAGCGGTTTGAATCCCCAGCACTGCGTAACGGAGTGAGCTCCCGTTACTTGTCCCAGCTTCTGCCAACCTAGCAGTTCGAAAGCACGTAAAATAATGCAAGTAGAAAAATAGGAACCACCTTTGGTGGGAAGGTAACAGTGTTCCATGCGCCATCGGCATTTAGTCATGCCGGCCACCTGACCAGAGATGTCTTCGGACAGCGCTGGCTCTTTGTCTTTGAAACGGAGATGAGCACCGCCCCCTAGAGTCAGGAACGACCAGCATGTATGTGTGTACCTTTAATATCAAACAAACAGAAGAGAATTGGGCTGGGTGGGGAGTGGAAGGTGGGCTGGACATAGATGCAAACATAAACACAAATATAAGAATAAGCAAGAGGTCCCACTGAAGGACACCAGAGGGCAGTAGAAGAATTATCTTTATCAAAAGTTCCTTTAAAAGCAAACACAGGTAATTCTCAACTTACAACTGCAGTTGAGGCCATAATTTCGGAAAGGGCTTATTTTCAGGGAAGCAGGGTATCTATCTTCATTCATTCTGCTAAGTCCTCAGACTTAATATCAAGCATTCCCATTGGCTAAAGGTCACACTCAGTTTTAGCACATTCATTCATTCATTCATTCATTATTACTTTCCCTTCCAGGAGATTACACAGATTTCTACTCTTCTCGCCAACATGCGACAAACGTCGGAATGATGTTTAGAGGGAAGGAGAGCGCGTTGATGCCCAACTGGTTAGTAACCGTCCTTCTTTCGCTGAACAAGAAGATACGGGGGACCTAATTTATTGGCTTGATTGGGGTGACTATCTGCAGTGATTTATTGTCTGCATTCGAGGTGCTGCAATTTTCGTGGGGGTTGACCTTTGGTTTGGGGCCGGAACAAAAATTGGAACAAGCTTGACGCAATTATAATTCAGACTTAATTGAATGGAGGCTGAATTATTGTTCTGGAAATGTCAGCTGGGTGGCAATTTGTGGATCACAAAAATAAATCCCGGAATGAATAAATAAATAACTTTTAGGGTTTGTGGTCTGCAAATTGGGCAGCTTGATCTAGTTATCTATTGCAGGATCCAATAGTTCTCCATCAGTTTGGGTAGTTAGTTTGAATGTTGCCTGCCTTTGTGGTTATGGAATGACTCTCAACAAAAACCTTTAAGAAGCATCCCAGGAAACACTGAAAGCAACAGAGCCTATAAAATCTTCAGTGCTGTTCCATAAGCAGGGGGATGGACTAGAAGACCTCCACGGTCCCATCTAAATTCTGCTTTTCCATTCTATAATTTGGATGTTTCCTTTCAACTGCAGTCCCTCCCCATTGAATTTGGAAGGGCAACAAAGAGAAGGCCTTGCTCATCTGGGCAAGGGATTGTTCCACAACAAAGGAAAGAATTGGTTTTGTGTATAATCTTTCTTACCACCTTTGTTAAGCGAATCACTGCCATTATTAAGTTAGTAACATGGTTGTTAAGTGACTCTGGCTTCCCCCGTTGACTTTCCTTGTCTGAACATTGTATGACCCTCATAGACTGCAACTGTCATAAATGCGAGTCAATTGAGTCCAAATTTTGACCACGGGGATGCTGGAAGGGTCGTAAGTGTGAAAAAATGGCCCTAAGTCATTTTTTTCAGGGCCGATGTCACTTCGGACGGTCACTAAATGAACTGTTGTAACTTGAGGACTGCCGGTATCCCTCCAGAGATTAGAAGCGAGATGTGATTTTAACCCATGAGTCGTGTTTTCCAAGGTTGCACCTGCCAGTTGGGTACCATGGACGGGCTTCTTCTGTCGTCATCTCTGGGACCCCAATCCGAAGACCGGTGGGCCAAATGTGTCCTAATGAAAGTGAGTCTTTTAGGTCTCTCCTTGCAAATCTCAACACTTACCGTATTTTTCAGAGTACAAGACGCGCCTTTCCCACCCCCCAAAAGAGGGTGAAAATGTGGATGTGTCTTATACACTGAATGTAGCCCCACCCACCCACCAGCCCCAACCCTTTGGCCTCTGCCTCCCAGCAATTTATCTCCTTGCAGAAAAGGGGGCCTGCAGAGGCTACAATAGACTATAGCAATCCCTGCAGCCTGAAACAGCTGATGATCGGGATAAACTGAAAGTGAAACTTACTGTTTGCTACAGAGGCAAATTGCTGGGAGGCAGAGGCAGATTTTTTTTTTCTTGTGCTAATCAGGCTGTTTGCTGCAAGGAGGTAAATCAACAACTATAAATGCCTATAGAATGTTCAGATGATTAGACTTATTTTTAAAGGCTGCTTTATTATTATTCTACTTAACAAAACTTAACAAAATGAAGAAGCTTTTTAAAATAAATGCTTGATCTGAAGAGGCCCCGTGCTGTTGTTTTAAAAAGTGCTATTCTTTTAAATAGCAGAGAATAACTATGCGTCCAGAAAGCACATCAATTTTAACAGCATCTGTACAAGTATAGTCTGAAATATAACACTACAAACAGTCTACATTGTCTGTACTGTTTGCTGTTTGTTGCAAGGAGGCAAATTGCTAGAAGGCAGGGGCAGATATTTTTCCCTTGTTTTCCTCCCCAAAAGCTATATTCAAATACTTTGAAAAATACGGTAATTGTTTTTGCTATAATGAAAAAAACACCCCCACCCCCACATTTATGAATTCTGTTTAAATCACAGGTAAAAGTCCGCTTGTCGCTGCTTCTAAACGTTTGGACATTGAATTAGAAATGGTGAGGTTGTATTTTCTTACAGGTTCTTCATTCTTCTTACGTTGCCACTATCTACAGCCCCTTTTGCATTTAGAAATAAAAAAAAAACAAACACATTTCTGCTGTACCTTTCAGTTAATACATGAACAGCAGGGGTGGGTTGTTCCCGATTCGGCGCGGTTCAGCCGAACCGGTAGCAGAATTCAGGTCTGGGTTGCAGAACCGGCAGCAACCCAGGATTGCCACGCCCCTGAATTGATTTCCTAGCTGACGCTAGGCGGACGCCATTTTGTTTTTTAGTGACTGCGCATGCGCAGCTCACAAAATGGCGCATGAGCGAAGAACAATTTACATTGAATAGTGCATGCACGCACAGCGTTGCGCGCAGGTAGCAAACTGGGAGTGAAACCAGTAGCAATCCACCCCTGATGGACAAATAGAGAGATAGACACAAGCGCACACCTGGCTACAACTTGATCTAAATTAATCAAAGCAATCAAACACGGCAATTTGAAGCAGCAGGAGAACAAAGGGCATCCACCCAGGCGCAAAGTAAAATTATATAGTCATTTCTGGATCCTCCTGTGTATAATTTGCAGTGGAGTTGGAGAGCTGTGTGGAACAGAGCAAGGGATCCCAGAAATGCCAAGATCTGGATAATTGATTTAGGGTCATTTCTGGAGCTGTCTAGGCAGGGATTAAAAGAAGAGGATCACGACACAGATAATATTACTTCATTGTTCCTTTCTTGTCTGTGGAGGTTTCTGATCAAAAATTCTCAAAAGCCTGTAGAGATTCTCAGTCATGCAGGTCATGGTTGACCCAAAGGTGTTTTTTTCAGGAGGCAATTGGACTTTCTGGGTTTTTTTTTCTTTGAAGATGTTTCACTTCTCATCCAAGAAGCTTCCCTAGTGGGGAATGGAAAGAGTTATATTCCTTACAGACAGCTGGACCTTTGCATCCTTTTAGAGGGTCATTGAAGCACTTGGAGGTTTATTTGTATCAGGATTTCCAGAGGAAAAATTGCAGACTGCAGGAAACATTAGAACCACTCAGGTAACTCTTGAGGACACAGACAAACCTCCAAGTGGCCTCAACAATCTTCTAAAAAGGATGCAAATGACCAGCTCTCTGCAAGGAATATAAATCCTTCCATCCCCCACTATCCTGTTAGGGCTGAAGAAGCTTTTTGGATGAGAAGCAAAAGGTCTTCGAAGAAAAAGAATGCAGAGAAGAGCAACAAAGATGATTAGGGGACTGGAGGCTAAAACATATGAAGAACGGTTGCAGGAATTAAGTATGTCTAGTCTTATGAAAGGAAGGACTAGGGGGAGACATGATAACAGTGTTCCAATATCTCAGGGGTTGCCACAAAGAAGAGGGAGTCAAGCTATTATCCAAAGGGCAGGACAAGAAGCAATCGATGGAAAATGATCAAGGAGAGAAGCAACTTAGAATTAAGGAGAAATTTCCTGACAGTGAGGACAATTAATCAGTGGAACAGAAGTTGCCTCCAGAAGTTGTGAATGCCCCAACACTGGAAGTCTTTAAGAAGAGGTTGGAGAGCCATTTGTCTGAAATGGTGTAGGGCTTCCTGCCTAAGCTGGGGGTTGGACTAGAAGACCTCCAAGGACCCTTCCGACTCTGTTATTCTATTCTAAAAATCAAGGAAGTCCAGTTGCCTCCTGAAAAAGCACCTTTGGGACATTTCTCAAAAGCCCTTCTGTTTTATCTCCAGGTCAGTTGTCTGAGCGTATGCTTTTGATATGCTTTTCTGATATGCCTGACAAAGTTTCCTTCTATCTTTTCCAGGCGTTTTTCGTAGGACCTGGGAACACGCTTGGAGTACCCATCCCCATTGGTGAAGCTCACAAGCATATCTTTGGAATGGTACTCATGAACGACTGGAGTGGTAATGCAGCATTAATTGTATTCCTTTGATGCTAGACTATAGAGGCAGATTTGCTCCAGATTTGACTGTTGACAAATCAGTCAATTATTTGGTTATCCAGATTTGGCTAGAAGGTGTGCGACTACATCGATGTTTAAATAAACAGGGCAAAGTGTTGTGGCCCAGCCGGCTCCGGATGAGCTGCTGATGGACTCCTCTAGTGAGGAGTCTTATGAGTCTGCTCTGGAGGAGGAGGGCGACCTTGAGAGAGCAGAGAGCCCGACTAGTCATCAGGAGGCACCTGGGTCTTGGAGTAGTGGGGAGGATCAAGGTCAGTTTGTCCCTGATGTTAGGTTAAGACGGGTTGAAAGAAGGAAGCTTCAGTTGCAGCAGAGGCAAACTCGGAGGAGGTAAAGTAGTCACAGCTGCCTAATGACTGGCCCCTCCCAAGAGGGTTTAAAAGGAAGCCTCTGCTAAGGAAGTTTGCAGAGAACAACGTGTGCTTTGTAGGTTTGAGTTTCTTTGTGTTGAGTTGCAGGTTAGTTAAGAAGCTTCGGGTCTGTTCAAGGTCAGTTCGGGCAAGCAGCCAAAAGTCATTCAGTCAAGTATTCAGTCTTGTAATTAGTAGAAGAAAGGGGGGGTCAGAACACAAAGTGAAGCAAAAGACCCAACTTTTATAACTGCCAGATGGACATAGAAGTTACTGTAGATACTAGCTCCTTTGGCATCTTCTGTTTAAAAAAAATACAATATTTTATTTTAAAAAATCTTCTGGAACAGAGAATGTGGTAGATACCAGGAAAGATAACTAGAGACACAATTCTTTTATCTGTGTGAAGACTTAATGAATAATTGTCCGGGAAATTTCAGTAACATGTTAAAAAGCATAGGATACTGAGGTACATTTAGTTTGGGTGTTATGAAACTTCTGTGTTTAATTGCCATTCACCATGTACAGTTCAATACCAAGCTATTATTTTAGGTAACGCTTGGCTTTTAAATGATGGGCTATCTAGCAATCATGTAGATAGGACTTAGTATCTTCTAAAAACTAACAGAATAACAAGAGTTGGAGGGGACTTTGGAGGTCCTCTAGACTAACCCCCTGCTCAGGCAGGAGACCCTATATCATATCAGAAAAATGGTTATCCAATCTCTCCTTAGGAACCTGCAATACTGGAATACCCACAACTTCTGGTGGCAAGTCATTCCACTGATTAATGATGCTGTCAGAAGCAAGCATTCCCAGATTAAGTGGAACCAATTTCTAGTGATCTATGCAGAGAGTGGGAAATCTTCAAACATGTGTAACCTATTATGTACTGCTCTCTGTGTGAATCCATGTCCCTTTTCTTTTTCTGATGTGATGGCTTTATGGAACTGAGAACACAGTTGCTCACAAACAATTCAGAGTTTTTAGATGCAATTGAGATGATTTCATCCTGAAAGTTTCTCTTTTTTTATTCCTTCCTTTAGCTCGTGACCTTCAGAAGTGGGAGTATGTCCCCCTAGGTCCATTCCTGGGCAAGAGTTTTGGCACCACTATCTCTCCATGGGTTGTCACTATGGAAGCTCTGATGCCCTTTGCACTGCCAAATCCTATCCAGGTTGGTACAAAGTGTAAACCCAGGACACACCACTGTGAACTTAAAGTAGTCAAGATACCAGATGCTCTCTCCCCAAAATTCAGTTTAGCTTCATACAGATACTAATCCAAACTGTGTTCATACGTAATGCATACACACAATACAATGGAGGTTTCAAGATTCCGTAATCAGTTTAAGATTGAAACTATTAACATGTAAGTAATAGTGTGATATGGGGACGCAGTGGCTCAGGGGCTAAGACGCTGAGCTTGTCGATCAGAAGGTCGGCGATTCAGCAGTTTGAATCCCTAGCGCCCCGTAACGGAATGAGCTCCTGTGACTTGTCCCAGCTTCTGCCAACCTAGCAGTTCGAAAGAACGTAAAAAATGCAAGTAGAAAAATAGGGACTACCTTTGGTGGAAAGGTAACAGCGTTCGGTTTGCCTTTGGCATTTAGTCATGCCAGCCACATGACCACAGAGATGTCTTTGGACAGCACTGGCTCTTCGGCTTTGAAACGGAGATGAGCACCGCCCCCTAGAGTCGGGAACGACTAGCACGCATGGGCAGGGGAACCTTTACCTTCACCTTAATAGTGTGGTATGAGTTGTAGCATTTTTTCTTTCTGCAATGTTAGTCTTAACTTTGTATGGAAAACTAAATAATTACCTGCTAGAAATATTAACATCCTAAATTATAATTAATACTGATATTAACGTGGTGCTGTGTTTTCAGCATCTTAAACTTTTTAAACAATAGAATGTTAATTATAATTGTTTTATCGTCAGACAAAGAATCAGGATCGCTTGTTGTGTTTTAGTTAAGCTGATTTATTGCTCATGTTAAGAATCTAATTAACAGGTCTGCACTCAATTGGCACTAGGTAAGAGCAACTGGAATTCAAGAGGGCCTGGAGTTGGATCACTTGTGGGAATGTAATGATTCCAGGCTGATTCCTCTCTTGACTCCACCTCAGAATCCGTCTGTCCTTCTTTTACATTTGTATATCCCTTTATAACATATATCAAATATGAAGCAATACTTATATCACTTCACTGAAACAATCTAATGTATCAAGAGTTATAACAACAATATAATTAAAGGGAAAACAGGTGTTCTGTTGGCTTCTGCGTGATGCATGAACAACTAGAAGTCCAACTCCCCAGTGTCATCTCCTATAGTTGACATAGTGAGGAAAGGTGGGGAGCGCATTCCACGCGAACTTTGGGCTAGTCGGATCTCAGATCACCGCAGCAGACTTGGGAGGGGTGCACCTCATTGGAGAATGTGATTTATGATTCAGACTGAGGGGAGGGAAGGAACAGGGGTAAAGTTCAGCTATATTTCAAATAAGGTGAGATCTGACTGCACAAAACAGGCATTGCCAAAATGCTCCTAATAAATGACTGGTTTCTCTTTTGAAATTTGACTCGAGGCTCGTGAATCAATTAGGGCATTTAATGGAAACCTGACACACAGTTTACTATTAGAGAGAGTGTTATTTCTTCTATTCTTTCAAGGACCCCAAGCCCCTGCCTTACCTATTGGATGACCAACCTTATACTTTTGACATAAACCTCTTCGTTGCTATAAAAGGTATGTATGATGTGGTTCCAAGTACAACTTGTGGAGCTGCAAAGGAGCAAATTCATGAGACCAAGATAATGACATGTGACTTGACAACATGTCTTTAACCTATGTAATTTCTTGTTGAAAATGGGGGGTGGGGAATGGCCTCTATCCAAGCTGTTGATTTGACCTCAGAGATTAGGATTGGAGCTATCTCCACCCTGTTAACTACCTAAATCAGGAGTCAGCAACCCATGGCTCTGGAGCCGCATGTGGCTCTTTCATTCCTCTACTGCAGCTCCCTGTCGCCAGTCGGCTCCACAATGGATAGGACTTTCGGTTAGGACCGGTAGAGGAAAACGGGACACTGTACTAGGAGGAGACTCTATGGTGGGGGGAACCGAACTTCTGGTCGGCTCTAGAATTGAACAGGGGGCTTCCGTTTATGACCTTTGTGGCTCTTTGAGTGTTTAAGGTTGCCGGCCCCTGGCCAAGATGTATGCCAGCCCTTTGATGTAGTTCAGACAAGCAGCACAAACCACTGTCATCAGTAACACTGCCTTTATTGTAGGGTTACAATAATAGAATCTCGTGAGTCTGAAAATGCTTCTCCCCTTCTTTCCTTTTAGACAGCTAGGGAGGGTCTTTTCTGAGGTGCTTCCCATGCCCCTTTTCCTTCTGTGGGCTGGGATTCCTATGACGATGAAGGAGTCTCAGTGAAGGAGAATATCATAGCGCAGGGTTGACATGAGGGATCCTTGGTGCTCTCTGAGCTTGATTGCTTTCTTTCAAACATTTCCTTACCCAGCTAGGTAGCATCATCAATGCAAGCTGCTTGTCTATGGCTCTTTCTCTTGTCTTCCAAGTTAATCCCCACATACCAATACAATATCTTAGGCAGTACGTGAATTTCAGATGGAAGTCATCAGAAGGAAAAACACCCTGCAGACATAATTAATTTGTGCTTATGCAGATTAAAATTTCCTGGTGCGAATGTTTGATCATTTTCGAAATGTAGGGTAGGCACCAGGGGTGGGTTTCTGCAGGTTCTCACCTACTCGCGAGAACCGGTTGGTGAAATTTAGAGAACCGGTGAGAGGGGGTTCCACCGGCGTACCTGGAAGTAAATCTGGCCCACCGCTGCCAGTGACCCAACGGGAAGGAAAGGAAAGGAAGGAAAAAAGGAAGGAAGAAAAGAAAGAAGAAAGAAAGAAAGAAAGAAAGAAAGAAAGAAAGAAAGAAAGAAAGAAAGAAAGAAAGAAAGAATTTATCATCACAATTGAGTCCAAAATTTTGGTTGCTAAGCAAGAGCGTTGTTAAATGAGTTTCACCACATTTTAAAAGGTGGCCACTCCCACCTGTCACATGACTGCCAAGCCATGCCCTCAAAATAGGCCACACCTACAGAGTAGGTTCTAAAAAATTTGAAACCCACCCCTGGTAGGCACTGACTTCCTTTACTTTCCTTAATAGTATTTGCTTGCTTTTAGGAGATGGTATGAGCAAGCCGGCAAATATTTGTAGGTCAAACTTTAAGGTAAGAGAAAAAGTTATTATAATCTAATTACTCCCGTCGCCTATGGAAAACCGATGTTCATGTGTCTCTATGGCTATCATTCTCTTTCTTGATACATAGCACATGTATTGGACCATAAAACAGCAGCTAACTCACCACACTGTTAACGGCTGCAACCTCAGAGCTGGAGATCTTTTGGCCTCTGGAACCATTAGTGGGCCAGTAAGTATTGAACCGATCATACAGTTATCCAAATATTTGCAATACACTATTAAACCTGCCGTGAGGAATCTAATCAGCATAAAAGTAAGGCCAACCAGGTTTAAAAAACTAATTCAAAATGCATTTCAGTAAATCCTTTCTAATCTCCAGATTGGGGCATAGCAGAACTTGGGAATCGTAGCTTTCTGCATTAGGAATTGGGTTGTTTTCTGCTCCATCAAAGTATGGTAGAGATAGAGAGAAAGTGCCAGAAGAATTGCCTCCCTTGTTATGACTATAGTTGTACATCAAGGCCTTAGATGGTGGTATATCAAGGAAAGATGGGACCATGGGACATGTAGTTCTCCATTTCCAGTATCCCCAGTTGCAGTATATGTCTAGGAACAGCCATTGCTGTAGAAGATCCGGCTATATGTATAATCAAGATTGGGCTCTTGCTAATTCTTCACTTTCTGCTTTGAGAAAATAACATAAAGGATGGAAGATGGAAAAGCTGGTAGGCTACCAGGAGAAGTAGAATTTAGATATAACTTCATTAGAATTCTTCTTGGCAGCTTTTATTCTATCGTGATTCTGAGATTTTATATGCATTAGCTAAAAATAACAACACCAAAAGTTCTCTCGGCCCTCTCGTCGTTCCAGAGAATAAAATATTAAATTATGGTGAAGGATTGACAGCCGTTTCTTTCTTCAAATCCCAGAAGGGCCTTAATGTCTGCAAAAACAGAGGCTGGTTACAGAGTCCATTGATGCTCCGTTTTCTTCTTCCAATTTCTGCTTTTGAAGGAACCTGAGAATTTTGGGTCCATGTTGGAACTGTCCTGGAATGGGACAAAAAGTATCGATCTCGGGCAAGGTCGGTCCCGGACATTTCTGCAGGATGGAGATGAGGTCATTATGACAGGTAAGCAGATGGGAATGTAGGCCCTGAAAGCCTGGGCTGCTTTGGAGAAGGCCTGGAAGAGAAGGAACATCAGGAGGGGAAGTCACAAGCCTTAGGAACTGTTTATTCATTAATATGGATGTTAATTTATGGGAACTCTGGAGGGTGTCCTTGAGATATTTGGGGAAATGAGATTTTAACAGGGGTCTCAACCTGGGTGTGGATTGGATCTGTTTTCATGTTGCAAGATCAAATCTGGGTCAGTACTCATCCGAGTTTGGCGGTTCGAATCCCTAGCGCCTCATAACAGAGTGAGCTTTTTTACCAATATAATAATACTAAGAGGGACGCAGTGGCTCAGTGGCTAAGACGCTGAGCTTATCTATCAGATAGGTTGGCAGTTCAACGGTTCGAATCCCCAGCACTGCGTAACGGAGTGAGCTCCCGTGACTTGTCCCAGCTTCTGCCAACCTAGCAGTTCGAATGCACGTAAAAAAAATGCAAGTAGAAAAATAGGAACCACCTTTGGTGGGAAGGTAACAGCTTTCCGTGTGCATTCAGCATTTAGTCATGCCGGCCACATGACCACGGAGACGTCTTCGGACAGCGCTGGCTCTTCGGCTTTGAAACGGAGATGAGTGCTGCCCCCTAGAGTTGGGAATGACTAGCACATATGTGCAAGGGGAACTTTGACCTTTTAATAATATTAATCATCTTTCAGATGGAGGAATATCCCCCCTCCAAACATCTGGTTTCTGGCCACAGAATGGGTTGGTTGAGATAGGAGGAAGGGAAAGGCATGTAAAGGAGAGAGTGTAAGGGAGAATACCAAAAAAAAGGCAATTTTTTAAAATTAGTTAACGATTGCTAATATGATTCTTTCTTTTCTTTCAGGATACTGCCAGGGAAAAGGTCATAGAATTGGTTTTGGTGAATGTTCTGGGAAAATCCTTCCTGCCCGACCGATCTAAGAGGGTGTCCTTGACATAACATTCAAAATGGAGGCATTTGGAGATATTTCTACCACTGTTTGACATAAAGAAACATACATCGGTTACAGTTTTTGCTCTCTCTCTTTTTAGTCATATATTTTTTTTGGCACTTACAGATTTCTGATTTCCAGATATTTTCTTGGCAAATATATTTTAGGAATACAACAGTCATTGTCTTCCAAAAGTGTGTTGTTGTTTTTTCAAAAGGCAACTGGACGTTCTTAGTTTTCCCGTGAAGACGTTTCGCTTCTCATCCAACTGAAGAAGCTTCTTGAATGAGCAGCGAAACATCTTCAAGGAAAAACCAAGAAAATCTGGTTGCCTTTTGAAAAAGCACTTTTGGGGCAACTACCGTGTTTCCCCGAAAATAAGACAGGGTCTTATTTTCTTTTGACACCTGAAATAAGCGCTTGCCCTTATTTTGGGGGAGGTCTTATTATTTTTGAGGTGCAGGAGACGGCGAGTGTGGTCACCTCATGGCTGCTGCTGCATCGCAATATTTTTGGAGTAGGGCTTATTTTCAGGGGAAGGATTATTTTAGTGCGTGCGCTCAAAAGCCCGGTTGGATTTATTATCAGAGGAGGTCTTATCTTCAGGGAAACAGGGTATGATCTGGATGACTGAGACTCTCCAGAGGCCACAGCAGTTGTGCATCAAGTTCTCCGTGTTGCATTTCACTTAGGTCTGGTGTCGTAACTTACTTTCTAAAAAAATGCTATCGAATATACTGTACATGGGAAGATGTGAACTCATCTTTAGCCATGTAAGCTAGCTAAAAAAAGTAGGCATTGAATAGTTCTATAAAACATTACATTATTTTTCTACGCTTGTCCCTAATGTATTCATGTCCAGATATAAACCAGTCAGTTAGGGTTAATCCAGCATCGGGTGAACATTTGACGCATCCTGATTTATATTCCCATAAATCTTTAAGTGTCAGAGAATTGCTTTTGTTCACCGGGTTCTATCACACACAAATTGTGTAGCGTTGGTCCCTGGGCATCTTTGGAACCTTGAGACCCTGTGGTTGCAAGCACCCAAAATGGCTGCCATGGTGGGTGTGGCCAATGGCGAAATACCCATTTCCCAAAATGGAATCCATGCCCGCAGGATGCTGTCCATTATCTGAGTGAGATTTTTGCAGGGCCACAAAGATATATTTGATACTGAAGGCTACTTTGCTTCTTTTGTCTTTCTTTTCTCCAATGAGAGGCATCTCATCATTTCTAGGGCTTCTGCAAATCTCTGTTCAGGGATTCCCATCTTTTAACCATTAAATAAATAAAGGCGATCTATTCTTTTCAATATAAGGCAAATGGCCACGAGTGTTCTAGAATTACCTCCAGACATTTACAAACCAAATATCTTTGCAGCCCTTGATAGAGCCTTATTCTGAAAAAAAAAACACCAAGAAACAGAAGGCACCAAAGCAAAGATCTCTACAAGTATTGTGGCCTGACAGCAGCCAGCAGAGCTGGCAGCAGATTCGGACAGTGAGGAGGTCGGGGAGGAACATGGGCCAGTCCTGGAGTCTGGGGAAGCCTCTGATGAGGGCTCTGTGTCATAGGCAGAAAGAGAGCCAGAGCCGTCTGACAGTTATCAGCTGCCTTCAGAGTCAGACATCAGTGAGGCAGACGAACAACTGGAGCCTGTTCCCAGTGTGCGCATGTGCAGAGTTGCCAGACGAAGGGAACAGCTAAAGAACAGGAGGAAGGCCACAGGTGGATGATGAATGGCCCCTCCCAGAGGAAATAAAAGAGAAGGGAAAGGGGAGTGGAGTTTGCGGGAGACCATTAGTTCGCTTAATTGGTTCGTGACTCTCCGAGACTCCTTGCTAAGTTTTGCAGATCTCGGCCTGGCAGCTCTCCAAGCCAGATAAGGTCTGTGACTGTAAATCCGCCCTTGAAAGACTTTGCTGCATGTGAATGAGCAGAATTCACAGTCAATTAATAAAAGGGATTTTTGGTGGGACCAGGAATTGGCTTCATGCTCTTGGGAAGCCTCGGTCAGAACAACAAGGTCTCTGAACCTAGAAGCCACTTTGCTGCATGGATTGGACAATGATGTGTGTGTACGTGTGTCAGTGGACTATGGGCTGCATGCCCCTCCTCTTTTCACAGTTGTACTAAGGTATTAAAATCGGCTAATCCAGCAAATGAAATTAAGGGCATCATCCAACTGTCCTCGTGAGATCAAAAGTCAGAATTTGGACGTGATCCTTGAATCAGAGAGTCAAACGTTCTTTATTGCAGAGGCAATAAAACAAGACTAAGAGGCAGGATGGAAGCCGAGCTGCAATTGTCGAGTGTGCAAATTTCTGCCAGGCTCTTTGATTGATTTTTCCAAATTATGCCAAAGAAATAAAATGAATCTTTCTATCCAGGAGCAGTTCTTTGGATAATGCAGTGGCCCTCCTGCAGTAATGAACAGAACTGCCTATGAATGGGACAGACCTGAAGTTCAGTTCATAAAAAACATGAAAGCTCTTCTCAGCAAAACTGAGCAACAGCACTTAGACTTATATACCGCTTCACAGTGCTTCACACAGCCCTCTCTAAGCAGTTTACAGAGTCAGTATATTGCCCACAAGAATCTGGCTCCTCATTTTACCCACCTCGGAAGGCTGGAAGGCTGAGTCAACGTTGAGCCTGGTGAAATTCGATCTGGCAAACTGCTGACAGCTGGTGATCAACAGAAGTAGCCTGCAGTACTGCACTCTAACCACTGTGCCACCGCGACAAAATAATATCAGTATCAAAAGTGAAATATACTTACTATATGTTTAAACTGGCCAGGCCCTTTTTTACCCAGAGGGGGCCTGTAGGGTACATTGAATTGTGCAAACCAGAGGTTCTGACCAGTTCTGGAGAACCAGTAGTGGAAATTTTGAGTAGTTCGGAGAACCGGTAAATACCACCTCTGGCTGGCCCCGCCCCCATCTATTTTCCTGTCTCCTGAGTCCCAGCTGATCGGGAGGAAATGGGCATTTTCCAGTATCTTTTCCCTGCCAAGCTACACCCACAGAACCAGTAGTAAAAAAAACCTGAATCCCACCTCTGGTGCAAACATTGCAGTATAAGTTCCTTCAAGAGCAAGGGAAGCAAATCTGCTGTCGTGTTGGACATTTCACTTGAAATAAAGACAGAAAACTTTATGGTGTCACTTGAAATAACGACTGAAATCTTTATGATCTCACTTGAAATAACGTCTTAAATCGTAGGCACGTAACCTGAACCTGTAAATCTTTGAAAGTGGCCCAAAGAGAAGCTTTCCATTATTGTCACCAGTCTTTAATTCTATGGAAGATACACAGAGAGTAAGCATCCTAGCTGGATCTAATTAATATATTCCCATGAATACTAAATTGACAGGAACCCACAAACAATATTATTTTGTGGACCCCATACACCTTTTGCCCCTAGGCGGGGGGAGAATGACACCCCCAGGTCCTACTCAAATGCTAAGCAGTCTGGATAAAGCTGTACACATTGGATTTAAATGCAGCCAACGTTGCTAAGTACAGATTACTCTAGAGAAAGCTTGAAGGAGTGTTCTAGTATCTAAAGAGCGTTTTGTGCTACTTGATGTAATAGAACCGTCATTGTTCCCCTCTCGTGAAAACCTGGAAGAGAGAGAGAGAAAGAGAGAGAGAGTAGCAATAGATCAAAAGGACGAAGTGAAGAATTCAAGTAGATCTGCAGACTGAGCTGGAATCAATGTGCTCTCAAAACTTCTCCGTTGCCGTAAGCATCTTGATATGAAGAGGAGTCATTTTAGTGCTTTCATCCTGATAAGCTGGCCGCTTAATCTGTGCTTTCTTGCGCCAAGTCCATGGGTCGGTCCAAGGTGCAGAGGGCTTGGGGGGGAGCCACCTTTCCCCCCTCCCCAAGCCCTTGGGTTGGTCAGTCATCCAGGTGCTGTTCCTCCCACGTGGAGGTTGGGATGGCACTGTAAGGGTCCATGATCACTTTGGCACAGCGGATAATCATGACGATGAGGAAAAGGCAGAGGAAGACAAAGCACGCCAAGGTTAGTCCTTTATCCACATCGACAAAGGGAGGTTCAGGAGTTGGTCCTTCCATTGTTTGTGTCTCTCCACATCAGGGTTAATTCCTGCTGCTACCATGATTTTTTCACCTGCAGGAAGTGACGGTATTGAATAAACAATCCATGCACCATCTTTAGCATTCTTTTTCGTTTTAGAATGCAAATTTAAGGGGTATATATTATCTCTCCCAGTATTTATAGAAATAGCAATAGCACGTAGACTTATATACTGCTTCACAGTGCTTTTCAGCCTTCCTTCCTTCCTTCCTTCCTTCCTTCCTTCCTTCCTTCCTTCCTTCCTTCCCACTTAGCAATAGCACTTAGACTTACATACGGCTTCATAGTGCTTTACAGCCTTCCTTCCTTCCTTCCTTCCTTCCTTCCTTCCTTCATTCATTCATTCATTCATTCATTCCCACTTAGCAATAACACTTAGACTTATATACTGCTTTATAGCCTTCCTTCCTTCCTTCCTTCCTTCCTTCCTTCCTTCCTTCCGTCATTCATTCATTCATTCATTCATTCATTCATTCATTCATTCATTCCCACTTAGCAATGACGCTTAGACTTATATACTGCTTTACAGCCTTCCTTCCTTCCTTCCTTCCTTCCTTCCTTCTTTCCTTCCTTCCTTCCTTTCTTCCCACTTAGCAATAACGCTTAGACTTATATACCGCTTCACAGTGCTTTACACCCCTCTCTAAGCAGTTTACAGAGTTGGCATATTGCTCCCCCCCAAATCTGGGTCCTCATTTTACTGACCTAAGAAGGATGGAAGGCTGAGTCAACCTTGAGCCAGTCAAGATCGAACTGCTGACAGTGAGCAGAATTAGCCTGCAACACTGCATTCTAACTACTCTGCCACCCACAACTCTTTTAACACTGGAGACTCCAATTTACTTCTTTAAAATTCATTACTGGTAGGTACCAATAACAGGTCTTTTTTAGTGGTGACTTCATATATCTGGAATTATATCTTTCACAAGATGAAATTAAAATCGTTGCTGTTTCAGTCAACCTTTTAAAAATGTTTTTAGTGGCCCAGTTCCCTCCCCAAAAGAGGATATGAAATAGTAATAAATGTATGCCAGACTGTTTTTGGAATTGGATAGACATAAGTGGTCAAAATGGCTTGTGCAGTTCATTGTTCTGTTTTTTAATAGACGTTAGATTGCCATCTTGCAACAATTGGATAATTAATGTGCTGTTTTATTGCTCTTTTATTGAGAGCGGATTCTGGAATCCTCACGAGAAGAAAACAGGTTCGGCATGTACTGTATTTATTACAAGCATTTATCTTCTATCTTTCCATGACCAAAATAGTACTAAGTCAAATTGCAATAAAATAAGAAAAACAATACACCACAAGGAAATCATTGTGGGTAGAAAAAAACACAATATAGCAATAGCACTTAGACTTATATTCCACTTCATAGGGCTTTGCAGTATTCTCTAAGCATTTTACAATGTTACTATCTTTCCCCCAACAATCTGGGTCCTCATTTTACTAACGAGAATTGCCAGAATTGAACTGCTGGTATTTGGCAGAATTATCCTGTAATACTGCATAGTAACCAGTGTGCCGTCCTTCTTTCATTTTCCTTCCTTCCTTCCTTCCTTCCTTCCTTCCTTCCTTCCTTCCTTCCTTCCTTCCTTCCTTCCTTCCTTCCTTCCTTCCTTCCCTCCCATTTAGCAATAGCACGTAGGCTTATATACCGCTTCATAATGTTTACAGCATTCTCAAAGCAGTTTACAATGTCAACCTCTTGCCCCCAACAATCTGGGTCCTCATTTTACCAACCTCGGAAGGATGGAAACCTCGAGCCATTCAAAATTAAACTGCTGGTAGTCGGCAGAATTATCCTGCAATACTGCCTTATAACCACTCCTACCCTCAAAAATGACACTAAAGAGCACTGCACATCAGAACAACTAGACACAAGGACAGGTTTTTCCCAAATGCCATCACTCTGCTAAACAAATAATTCCCTCAACACTGTCAAACTATTCACTAAGGCTGCATTACTATTAATCTTCTCATCATTCCTATCACTCATCTCCTCCCACTTATGACTGCAGGACTATAACTGTTGCTTGCTTATAACCACTGTGCCACCAGGGGCCTTCCTTCCTTCCTTCCTTCCTTCCTGCCTGCCTGCCTGCTTGCCTGCCTTCCTGCCTTCCCTCCCTCCCACTTAGCAATAAGGCTTAGACTTATATACCGCTTCATAGTGCTTTACAGCATTCTCTAAGCGTTTTAAAGAGTCAGCCTCTTGCCCCCAACAATCTGGGGGCCTGGAAACCAGGCAGGCAGCAAAGAGAAGATTGCGTAGCAAAAGAAAGGACAGCTGTAGACTCCAGGGTCCCTCTGTCGCTAAATGAATGCAAGGACGTTCTACCCCATTCATGCGATTTGAATCAGAAATTCTCTTCTCCTTTGAAAGAGATTTCAAAAGCACATTTCCTTTCATGTAATTTGGAAGAGTACAGATAGATCAAAAGGCAAGCATATCTTTCTGGAGGGGATGGTTTTTTTTTTAATATCAGGTCCCTGCTGTCGAATGAATTACTTTCTCAGGCCATCCCTGGGCTTCTGATTACGCTCACACACAGAGATGGCTCTCATTCAGTGTCCAGAATGTAACTCACTCTGCAGAGAATTCCAGTTCAATTCCTGCGTATCTACAGTAAACAGGGCTGGGGGTGGGTGGGATCCGAACCCAAAATCTTAGATGTTTCCTGGAACTCAGTATGATTAAAACAGAATTAGCTGGTCTGAAAAAGTGGACCATTGTAAGTCAAGTTGGAGGGATCCTTGGTGCTCTCTGAGCTGGGCTCTTTTCTTGCAGATGTTTGATTACCCAAACTAGGTAACATCATCTGTGCTAGATTCACTAGCACCTAAACTACGTGTGTGTGTGTGTGTGTGTGTGTGTGTGTTACGTTTTTGTGCTGATAAATAAATAAACAAGGGAGACTAGGATAGATCTATTTCAAGCTATTTAGCTCTCATCAGCTAGCCATACCCTTACTGGGATTTGAACCAGGGAGCATGTGAGGCAGTTGTAATTGCCACTAGACTACTGGTTCTCCTCCTGATCAGCTGAGCCAGGGGAATAAGTATATACTTGTGTCACAACACCCTGGTAAGCCCCAATTAAGGGAGGAAGCAAAGCTGCTTTCCTTTTCTGTCTTTTGGCTCATCACAAGAGACCATGAAGACAGAAAGCTATTTTTTTTGGTTGCCTTTTGCTTACATTTGTTTTATTTATTTTATTTATTTTTTATTTTATTAAATTTATACCCCGCCCTTCTCCTTGTTAGGACCCAGGGCGGCGCACAGGCATTATTAAAACCACAAAAATACAATAAATATCAATTTAAAATATATTAAATTAGATTAACCCGTGCTAAAACCCATGTTAAAAACCTTCCCAAATTATAATTTATTTTTTTTTTAAAAAAAAGTCAGGAACAGGGGGCTATCCTAGGCCGGCTTGTTGAAATAAATACGTCTTAAGACGTTGGCGGAAGAGACGGAGGTCCGAGATAGTGCGAAGGTCGGGGGGTAGGTCGTTCCAGAGGGCCGGGCCCGCCACAGAGAAGGCCCTTCCCCTGGGTGTCGCCAACCGGCATTGCCCCGTCGACGGCACCCGGAGAAGGCCCTCTCTGTGGGAGCGGATCGGACGAAGGGATGTATGGGGCAGGAGGCGGTCTCGTATATAGCTAGGCCCCGAGCCATGGAGCGATTTAAAGATGGTTGTCAACACCTTGAAGCGCACTCGAAAGGCCACAGGCAGCCAGTGCAGCTCGCGCAGGAGAGGTGTTACGTGGGTTTGCCTTGAGGCACCCATAATCACCCGCGCGGCCGCATTCTGTACTAACTGTAGCTTTCGAGTGCACCTCAAGGGGAGCCCCATGTAGAGAGCGTTGCAGTAATCCAGCCGGGATGTCACAAGCGCTTGAGTGACTGTGCGAAGGGCTCCCCGGTCCAGTAAGGGGCGCAACTGGCGTATCAGGCGTACCTGATAGAACGCCCCCCTGGCCACGGCCGCCACATGGTCCTCCATGGACAGCCGGGAATCCAGGAGGACACCCAAGTTGCGCGCCCTCTCCACGGGGGCCAGTTGTTCGCCCCCAATGGCCAGTGTTGGACTTAACTGGCTGAACCGGGGTGCCGGAAACCACAGCCACTCGGTCTTGGACGGGTTGAGTTTGAGTTTGTTACTACCCATCCAGATCCGTACGGCCTCTAGACACCGGGACAGCACTTCGACGGCATCGTTGGGGTGGTTTGGGGTGGATATGTACAACTGAGTGTCATCAGCGTACAGATGGTATTCCACCCCAAAACCACGGATGATCTCGCCCAGCGGCTTCATATAGGTGTTGAACAGAAGGGGAGAGAGGACCGACCCCTGAGGAACCCCACATATGAGGGGCCTCGGGGACGACCTCTGCCCTCCTGCCAACACCCATTGCGACCGACCAGAGAGGTAGGATGAGAACCACCGTAGAACGGTGCCTCCCAACCCCAACCCCCCCAATCGGTGCAATAAGATACCATGGTCGATGGTATCAAAAGCCGCTGAGAGGTCTAATAGGACAAGGATAGAGGAACAACCTCTATCCCGTGCCCTCCAGAGATCATCAACCAACGCGACCAATGCCGTCTCGGTGCTGTGACCGGGCCAGAAGCCGGACTGGCGCGGGTCTAGATAATCAACTTCCTCCAGATGTCGGGGAAACTGTTGAGCCACCACACTCTCAACAACCTTCACTAAAAAGTGAAGGTTGGAGACGGGACGATAGCTCTCTAATAAAGCCGGGTCCAGGGATGGCTTCTTGAGGAGGGGCCTCACCACCGCCTCTTTCAAAACGGTGGGCAAGTACCCCTCACTCAGAGATGAATTCACAATGCCCTGGAGCCAGCCTCGTGTCACCTCCCAGGATGCCAGTACAAGCCAGGAGGGGCACGGGTCCAATAAACATGTGGTGGCTCTAAGGTTCCTCCGCAACCTGTCCATATCCTCGGTAGTAACAAAGTCGAACTCCTCCCAAGGTGTTATCTCAAGACCAGCACCGGACGCCCCGACTGGGCCACTAGTGGAGGGCAACTCGTTCCGAATCTGAGTGATTTTGTCCTGCAGAAATACTCCAAATTCCTCTGCTCGACCCTGCAGAGGGGCTTCCCGCGGCCTCAAATGAAGGAGGGAGCGGGTCACCCCAAACAGGGCGGCAGGGCGGTTTTCCGCGGACGCGATAAGGGTGGCACAATACTCACGTTTGGCCACTCTTAGCGCCACTAAGTAAGTCCTAATATGGTCTCTCACTAGTGTTCGGTCAGCTTCGGATCGAGAAGATCTCCACCTACTCTCTAGGCGTCTCTTGCGGCGTTTCATCTCCCGAAGCTCCTCGGTAAACCAAGGAGCCTGGGTGACTCGACGCCGCATGAGAGGCCGCAAGGGCGCGACTCGGTCCAAGGCCCCCGTGGCCGCACTATACCACGCGGCCACTAGGTCCTCAGTCGAGCCGCGGGGCAGGGATACAGGTACTGGCCCAAGCTCCCTCTGGAACCTTTCCGGGTCCATCAGGCGCCTGGGGCGGAACCAACTTGGTGTTTCCGGTTCCGCCTCCCCGCGGTGAGGTGTGACGGTTGGAAAGTCTATCCGAAGGAGAGAGTGATCTGTCCATGACAAGGGTAAGATGACTAAATCCCCTGTTCCGAGATCACTAATCCAATGTCCAGAGACAAAAATCAGATCCAGCATGTGTCCTCCCTCGTGAGTGGGGCCCTGAACTACTTGGGTCAGGTCCATGGCCGTCATGGAAGCCATGAACTCCCGAGCCACCTCGGATGTTTCGCCCGCCGATGTTTGTGCTGATAAATAAATAAACAAGGGAGACTAGGATAGATCTATTTCGAGCTGTTTAGCTCTCATCAGCTAGCCATACCCGTACTGGGGTTTGAACCAGGGCTATATTACATATTAGGCAGATGTTTTAGCCACTAAGCCACCAGGTTCTCCTCCTAATCAGCTGAGCCCGGGGAATAAGTATATATTTGTGTCACAACACTCTGGTAAGCCCCAATTAAGGGAGGGAGCAGAACTGCTTCTCTTTTCTGTCTTTTGGCTCACCACAGGAGACCATCCAGGCAGAAAGCTATTTTTTCATTGCCTTTGTTAAAAAGGTTGAGAATTTTTCCCTCCTTAATAATATGAAAGGGCATCTTGATTACATTGAAAGTAAAAAAATTTATTTATTTTTATTTATTTATTTGAATTTATACAGCGCCCTTCTCCTTGTTAGGACCCAAGGCGGCGCACAGGCATTATTAAAAACCATAACAAAAGACAATATACATTATTAAAAACATATTAAATTAAATCCCGTGCTAAAAAACCCATTTAAAACCCTGAAAATTAAAATTTATAGATAAAAGTCAGAAACGGGGGGCTATGCTAGGCCGGCTTGTTGGAATAGATACGTCTTAAGACGTTGGCGGAAGAGGCGGAGGTCCGAGGTGGTGCGTAGATTTAGATTTTAGATTTTATTCAATTTGTATCCCGCCCTTTTCCAAAAGGACCCAGGGCGGTAGATCGGGGGGTAGGTCGTTCCAGAGGGCTGGGCCCGCCACAGAAAAGGCCCTTCCCCTGGGCGTCGCCAACCGGCATTGCCCGGCCAACGGTACCCGGAGAAGACCCTCTCTGTGGGAGCGGAGCGGACGAAGGGATGTATGGGGCAGAAGGCGGTCTCGTATATAGCTAGGCCCCGAGCCATGAAGCGATTTGAAGATGGTCGTCAACACCTTGAAGCCACAGGCAGCCAGTGCAGCTCGCGCAGGAGAGGTGTTATGTGGGTTTGCCTTGGGGCACCCATAATCATCCGCGCGGCCGCATTCTGCATGTAAAGATGGGGAAACCAGATTTGGAAAGACTGTTACGGATCGAGTCAAATCTTACGGAAGCTGTTGGGATCGGAGCATTTCATACGAGACTTACCCTGGATTTGGGCTTTCTTGCTCTGTTCCTGGAGGAGGGCAGCTTCACTGAGATTCAGGAAAACCGATTCTTAGGAATAGGCGTAGCATCCCTGTTAGGCTGGATGTTGCTTTCCTTTTCTTTCCTTTTAAATGTGTGTTCCTGCAATGACACCATGTTATGTCAAATCTTTTGCAAAGAGAACGGAATGGAATGGAATTCTTTATTGGCCAAGTGTGATTGGACACACAAGGAATTTGTCTTTGGTGCAGATGCTCTCAGCGTACATGAAAAGAAAAGATACATTCATCAAGAATCATAAGGTGCAACACTTAATGATAGTCATAGGCTACAAAGAAGTAGCCAGGAAACAATCAATATCAATATAAATTGTAAGGATACAAGCAACAAAGTTATAGTCCTGCAGTCATAAATGGGAGGAGATGGATGATAGGAATGATGAGAAGATTAATAGTAATGCAGCCTTAGTGAATAGCTTGACAGTGGTGAAGGAATTAGTTGTTTAGCAGAATGATGGCGTTCGGGAAAAACCTGACCTTGTGTGTAGTTGTTCTAGTGCTTTATAGTGCTATAATGCTCTATAGTGTCGTTTTGAGAGTAGGAGTTGAAACAATTTATGTCCAGGATGCGAAGGGTCTGTAGATATTTTCACAGCCCTCTTTTCGACTCGTGCAGTGTACAAATCCTCAGTGGAAGGCAGGTTGGTAGTAGGTTCACACACATCAGCGTTGTTAACCATAAAACGAATCTAATGGGTCACTTTCCCCAGATCCTGCTATGCCACATTTCTCTTGCAAAGAAATGGAGGTTTGGATTCAGATTTTGAAGAACTATCCTGCTGCATTTCCAACAGGGCAAACTGAAGCTCGCCCTCGCCAAAGCGGAGAGGGGATTTCTCTCTTCATTGCAGGCAATTTTTTTGTGGCATCCTGCATTTCCACATCCCATCCAAGTTTTAATGTCTCCCGAGTTTTATAAGAGTTGCTTAATTACCAACCCACCCTTTCAATTTTGGACCTGTGAAGCAGCTTCTAATTTCCGTTTCAGGTCCATTAAACCATCCCAACTGCTATTTAATCATCTTGCGGTAGCTGTGAATACCCAACTTTGGGGGTTTTTAAAGAAAAAAAAACCCCACCACATCTCTTGTTTCTCTGATTATGAAGTGATAGAAAAAGCAGCCAAATGACTTCAAATGCCCAGACAACGATACATATGCGGGAACTACAATTTCACCCCTTAAAAACAAATTGCCCTTTTTTTTCCAGAAAAGAAATGGGCTTCTTTATTAAGCAGTAGGGAATCCTTTTCCGTTTGGCTGCAGCTCCTTTTGTGTATATTTTTTTTTTCTTTTTGTATAGTTCTGTGAGTCAGTTCCTTTGGTTAATTATGTAATTTGGAAAGCCACATCAATTTTTATATACCTCATTTAATTCATGGCAGTTCTCTTGCTGCAAGACATCAAAGCTTCCTCAAATGGAGGTTTTTGGGTTGTTGTTTTATTTAAAAAAAAACTGGAGTAAAAAGAGTATTTATAGAACAGTTTCCAAGTGGACTTTTACGAATCAGGGCCTGCAAAAGATGGGCCTTTTGTGATTATCTGGAAATATGTGATATGTTTTGATGACAGGGGTCAAAGTTATCAAATCCGGGGAATTTACAAAAATGTGTTAATTGAATCCATTTCCCCCCTTTCTTTCTTATCTAATAAGCATGCATTTTTGTACATAACTATTTCTTTATGCATTTTTGTTTTATAAACATGCACTGCAAAGTTGGCATATAATCGCTCTCTGTCTATCGTCTCCTCTCTCTGTGGGGTGAGTTATTTAATCTAAAATGCAAAATGCATTCCGTCCAATTGGAATTATCTCAGTGGTGTAGGATGCGGGATTGCACTGTGTTTTTTCAAAGCATCTTTCCCAGCACATAAAAATAACCCCTTAGATATTTGTACTTGAGGCCACACTGAGAAAGTTGAAGTTGCAGCTATCAAACTGATCAACTGATATAGCTGACCGAACGGTTTGATATCTGATATTATGAAGGTTTATTTATTTTATTTTATCAAATATAAGACAGCCCATTCTTCTATGAGATAGAAGAACTCTGCATTGGGCCTATTTTGCACAAGCTCTACAGCAGAGGTCCCCAAACCTGGCAACTTGAAGACTTGTGGAAGCTCTGCTGGTTGGAGAATACTGGGAGTTGAAGTCCACAAGTCTTAAAGTTGCCAAGTTTGGGAACCTCTGCTCTACAGGAATGGAGAAATTGCTTCAGAGGTTTATATCACGGCCCCCTCCAGTCCCCTCATCTCCTCTCTCCTTCTCTCTCTTTTTCTCCTCTCCTCTCACTTCTCCTTTCCACTTCTCCTTTCCTTTCCTTTTCTTCCTTCTCCTCTCTTTCTTTCTTCCGTTCCTTTCCTTTCTTCCGCTCCCCTTCTCCTTTTATCTTACTTTTCTTTTATCCTTCCCTTTTATCTTACTTTTCCTTTCTCACTTATCTCCATGCCTCACAAATTCTTTTTTTTTTTTTTGCAACTAACATGCTGCATCAGGTAGAGGTTGACAGTTAATGAGATTAAACCTAGCTAATGTCTGTTCATTAGGTTTAAATTAATAGAGTGAATGCTTTTAAAGCAAGCTTGGAAGTCGTGCTGTTCCATCCTAATGTTTACAACTGAGTCGGTACCTCTCAATGGGGGTCAAAAATAAACCTTGGACCCCAGATATGAAACGTGGATATTTTTTGACAGTTCCGTGGCTAAGCATTCTCAAAACTCGTCTTAAAATTTCTGCTTTGGCCAGAGCTGGTGCACGGGGTTGTCACTCTGTGGCCTATTGGAATGATTCATTTCAATTATACATTCTTGACCACAAGTCACGGTCAATCCATATGCCTGAATTTCAATAACCTTGGAGGTAATTCATAATATATTTCTCACTCGCTACTATTTTAAAAATCATTTAAAAAGCACCTGAGAGGTGACCTGATTGAAGTCTATAAAATCATGCACGGTGTGGACAAAGTAGAAAAGGAAAAACTGTTTTCTCTATCGCACAACACTAGAACTAGGGGGCACTCCATGAAACTTTTAGAAGCTAGACCTCAAACAAATAAGAGGAAGTACTTTTTCACACAGAGGATCACTGGTCTATGGAACTCCCTGCCAGAAGAAGTGGTGACAGCTGTCAGCCTCGACACCTTTAAGAAAGGATTAGAGGAGTTCATGGAGAACAAGGGTATCCATGGCTATCATTATGGATGCCCAAGGACACCCTCCGGGATGGAGAGATAGGCAGGATATCTCTCAATGCCATTTGCAGGGAATCATAAGCAGGTGAAGACATCTGCTTGGGAAGACCCTGAAGCAAATGGGGAGCCACTGTGTGAGACAGAATGCTGGACTGGATGGGCTGTGGCCTCTTCCAGCAAGGCTGTTCTTATGTTCTTATGTTCATTCAAGCATCAAGCTGGGCAGCCCAAAACTTAAATCCAAGATGCCCTTTTTCTCCTCCTGATATACGGTTTGTTTACTCTGTGTAATACAGGTAGTCCTCAACCTATGACCGCAATTGAGCCCAAAATTGATGTCGCTAAGTGAGACATTTGTTAAGTGAGTTTTTGGCCCCATTTTACAACCTTTCTTGCCATACCTTGGTTCAGGGAATCATGGCAGCTGTGAAGGTAATAAGACGGGGTTGTTAAGTGAAACGGGCTGTCCCATTGAAGGTCGCCAGAGGGGATCACATGACCCCCTGGGAACACTGCAACCGTCATAAATGTGAGTCGGTTGCCAAGTCTCTGAATTTTGATCAGATGGCCATGGGGAGGATGCAATGGTCGTAAGTGTGAAAAACAGTCATAAGTCCCTTTTTTTCAGTACCGTTGAAGCTTTGGCTAGTTTATATTACTATGTTGTGATTTGATGTTAATGACGGACGCAAAAGGGGAACGGCCTGTTGTGTTCATTGGCAGCATCCAGGTTTAATGGAGTGGAAGCCCAGGTGAGAAACTCTAGCTGACAGCTGAGGTTTCTGCTCCAAAACAATTTCTGGGGAACCGGCCAATGTCCTGAGCCGTTCTGACACAGAAGCCATTTTGAATGAATCCCTGGAAACCCCTGGAATTTTTCCCAAGCGATAAATCAGGTTGATGGCCTTTATGATGCGTTTAATGCCAACCGGTGGTTAAAGAACAAGCCCTGATTTCCCTTCCCAACAAGCGCAGTGGGAATGGTGCCACCCGCAGCCTGCATTTAAGCTCCATTCAGAAGTTCCTGCGTGCGAATTTGAATGCATATAATACAGAGGAAGGGACGCGTTGGCTCAGTGGCTAAGATGCTGAGCTTGTCGATCAGCAGGTCGGCAGTTCGAATCCCTAGCACCGCATAACGGAGTGAGCTCCTGTTACTTGTCCCAGTTTCTGCCAACCTAGCAGTTCGAAAGCACGTCAAAAATGCAAGTAGAAACCATCTTTGGTGGGAAGGAAACAGCGTTCCATGCGCCTTCAGCATTGAGTCATGCCAGCCATATGACCATGGAGATGTCTTCAGACAGCGCTGGCTCCTCAGCTTTGAAATGGAGATGAGCACCGCCCCCTAGAGTCAAGAACGACTAGCACATATGTGCAAGGGGAACCTTTACCTTTAATACATAGGGAAAAATATGGGCAGGGGGAGTGAAATTCTGACCACTTGTATGTGATTTTTCACTTGCGTCATTGAAGGATTTGGGACAGAGCTCAAATTTCCAAGAAATCTATCAAGGTCGAGCAGCCTCCAATATTTCTAGATTGCCTGAATTCTTGCCTGTACGAGAACAGTTCCCAAAGGAACAACAGTGGTTGTGTTAGACAGATGCTAGGAAAGTTGAGCGTCAGAACTGGAGAGATATACAGGGGTACCTCAGTACTCAACATTATGTTGCAGCCCGCAAAGCTGGCAGCAGATTCAGACAGTGAGGAGGTTGGGGAGCGACACGGGCCAGTCCTGGAGTCTGGGGAAGGCTCTGAGGAGAGCTCTGTGTCGGAGGCAGAGTGGGGGCCAGGGCCGTCTCACAGTTATCAGCTGCCTTTACAGTCAGACATCAGTGAGGCAGACGAACAGCTGGAGCCTGTTCCCAGTGTGCGCATGCACAGAGTTGCCAGACGAAGGGAACAGCTAAAGAACAGGGGTCGACTTGGGAGTAAGGCCACAGGTGGACGATGAATGGCCCCTCCCAGAGGAAATAAAAGAGGAGCGAAGGGGGAGTGGAGTTTGCAGGAGGCAATTAGTTCGCTTAATTGGTTTGTGACTCTCCAGAGACTCCTTGCCAAGTTTTGCAGAGATCGGCCTGGCAGTTCTCCAAGCCAGTTAAGGTCTGTGACTGTAAATCCTCCCTTGAAACACTTTGCTGGATGTGAATGAGCAGAATTCACAGTAAATTAATAAGAGGGGTTTTTGTCAGGACAAAGAGTTTGCTTCATGCTCTTGGGAAGCATTAATTGGATTCCAGGAAGGATGGTGAGTACCAAAAATGATGACTCCCAATTTTTCCCATAAAGAATCATGTAGTGTCAGAAGGCAGCCTACACCGACAAGTTCTAGATTGTGCATTGAGTACCAAAATAAACGATGAGTACAGAGACAAAATGGTTTTGTCAACAAAATGTGTTGAGTGCCAAATCTGATGCGTTTCAAAGTGGTTGAGTCTCAAGTTACCGCTCTAGTAGCTAGATATTCCTTCTTGGGGAAAAACAGGCTGGCAGATCTGAAATTGATTTGCAATTGCTGTGAATCCAACAGCAGGGAGTCACAGGTCAAGTTTTTTCATCTTCATATCCTGAAATAGAATAAATGCCCTGTGCATAAATTAGGGTCCTGCCCAAGTTAGCCTCTGGCGACAGTAAGAAAAGGAAGCGTGATATTTTGACCAGATTTTTCTGCTGACACAGTTTTATAATGTTTCTCCTTCTTTATGTAGTCTAGAAAGCTTACTGAGGCTTACAGTAAAGCCATGTTTTTGTGCTGGCTGGGGAATTTGGGAATTGAAGTCTACACATCTTAAAATTGCCAAGTTTGAGAACACTGTATTAGCGCGTCCGTTACAGTGTCAGTTACAGCATGGTGATCTATACTAGAGAATGGTACAGGGGGCACAGGCTGTGGCATTTATTAGGAAGCCATGGTTGGCATTTACACTATAAAGAGCAATAACAGAGTAGCTTTTCAACTTGAACATAAAAGAGAAACAGATGAGCTTGGAACAACTGAAAGGAAAATGCAAAGCGTTGGACACAAATGAATCGAATTGATTAGGCTGACTATACCTGGGCTGCAAATCTCGCCATGAGCACTAGATGTCAGAAAAGAGCTACAAAACTGCCCAATCTTTTGCTGACCTCTGTGGTCAAGGGAAGTTTTTCAACAGATAGAAGAAAATATTAAGAGCTATTTGTAGGGTCGAAATGAAGGGGTCTTTGGTGGTCTCTGAAGTTGGTTGTTTTCTTGCGGATGTGTCATTACCCAGCTAAGTAACTTCATCAGTGGTAGAAGGAATAGGGTTTGACCTCATTTTATAAAGTAAAGGTAAAAGTTCCCCTCGCACATATGTGCTAGTCGTTCCTGACTCTAGGGGGTGGCGCTCATCTCCGTTTCAAAGCCAAAGAGCCAGCGCTGTCCGAAGGCGTCTCCGTGGTCATGTGGCCGGCATGACTAAACGCCAAAGGCGCATGGAACGCTGTTACCTTCCCACCAAAGGTAGTTCCTATTTTTCTACTTGCATTTTTTACATGCTTTCAAACTGTTAGGTTGGCAGAAACTGAGACAAGTAATGGGAGCTCACTCCTTTACACGGTGCTAGGGATTCGAACTGCCTAACTGCTGACCTTCTGATTGACAAGCTCAGCGTCTTACCCACTGAGCCTCTATTTTATAAAGTACACATAGTATATAAGTTGCATTTGTGCTGATAAATACATAAAGGGAGACTAGTATAGATCTATTTCAAGCTATTTAGCTTTCATCAGCTAGCCATACCCTTACTGGGATTTGAACCTGGGCTGTATTTACATGTTAGGCAGTTGTATTAGCCACTAAGCCACTAAGCCACTAAGCCTCTAGCTCCTAGGCTAGAGCTGAAAGGCAAAAGGGAAGCAGTATGCTCCCTCCCATATTTGGGCATACCAGGTGCTTTGACATAAACACTTACATAGTATATAAGTATACCTTTCATATCCTAGTGGAAGCAACAGCTCCCCAACCAGTTCTGGTTGCCAGTTCTTACAAATACATATCTACGCATATGCATATACATATACTTCATATTTCTGAACTGCCCATCTCCCTCAAAGAGGTTAGCTATGGGACTAACTTCAAGGTTCTCCTTTCAACAGATGGACCTTTGCATCTTGGGACCAGAACATCAGATGAAAATTACCAAAAGGAAAACCTATAATCTGTTCTGTCTAATCATTAAAACGCTAAATCTTTTCATTTTTCATGCTTTTTTTACACTACACAGAGATGAATTAAGATGTTCAAGTAAAAAGAACTTCATTGAGATTTACGTAGTTGGGGAGATATCAACTCTATTTTTTAATTAGGACCTTGGTACCGGAGGACTGTTTCTAGGAATAAGCTCTGCAGACTGGCTGAGCCAAGGTTAATGAGTTTTTAATGCCAAAACACCTCTGGTAATCCAGCCAGCCACTCTATCAGCCTGAGTGGTTTCTAACAGGGCTGTTTTTCTCAAGGTGAAATGTGATGCCCCTTTCTTTAAAAAAGCCAGATTTACCGGGCACTATGGCATCCAAATAAGCTTACACGAGTGTTTGCAAGCTAGGCTAAAAAGTTGGTTTCCTCTGCATTTTGGTGTGTATGTGGATACTTCTATTCAATATGACGTTAAACAAGATGAAAAGGCAAGGGGGAGAATTTTGAGGTCCAAAAGGGTAAGTGATGCTATGGGAAAGGAAATGCTAGATATAACTTATGAACATAGAAAGTCTCATTAAAATTATGTATGTTGGTTCTGAGCTACTATCACTAGCTAATAATCCAGCATTCCCCGGGTATTTATTTATCTATAAGGGGGGAAATATCAGGACCGAACGTAATTTCTAATATTGGATTTTCCCCCTTACCAGAGGGAGCCCCCTTGTGGAGTAGTGTGAAGCCGTTACCATGGCAACTCCACTACGCTGTACAGTAGAATCCATTTTAAGGCACAACAGGCTGCATCTTAACAGAACACCCCCCCCAAGGGGTGTTAGGGCTGTGGTGGGATTCAAAATGTTTTACTACTGGTTCTGTGGGCATGACTTGTTGGGTGTGGCAGGGGAAGGATACTGCAAAATCCCCATTCCTTCCCGATCAGCTGGACCTCGGGAGGCAGAGAATAGATGGGAGCGAGGCCAGTCAGAGGTGTATTTACTGGTTCTCCGAACTACTCAAAATTTCCACTACTGGTTCTCTAGAACTGGCCAGAACCTGCTGAATACCACTTCTGGTGTTAGGGGTATCTTATCCCTACAGCATTTTTCTTCAGAGACTAAGTCATCTGTGTACTAAGTTTGGTTGAAATTGCTCGAGGTATTCCAGAATTATGCTGGAACATTCACACACACAGCCATTTTTTAATATATATATATAGAAGATTATTATTTGCCCATACCATTTTTCTGATTCAAAGGAACATTGCTATTTATGGGACATGTGTTACTGTTCTGTAGTGGATGAAGAAAAGTTGGCATGTGGGTAGGGAGATTTATTATGCCAACATCTGAAAAGATGCAATGCATTTTTTGGGATGGATAATTTGCACACGGTTTTATATTTTTACAGTTTTACAACTTGTGCCGGTAGTTCCACTATTTATCCACCTGATTTCAATCTTTATCATTTTACACATCCACAATTTGCACATGTGTTCTGTTTGTGAATACTAACACCTGTAGCGTTTGTTTCCGTTCCCTTTTTCAAAACACCCTGTTTTTCTTAGATGGATGTCTAAATAATTCCTCCCAATATCCTCCTCCTTGGGTTGCATCCCCAATCGTTTAATCGCTTTTATTTTTAATGCCAGTCATTTTACTGGAACTGTCACACTCTCTTTATCCAGTTCCAAAGCAGTTTTTAAAAACCTTTCCATCGACATTTTATCTGCTGCTTTTGATCTCAACTGTTCTTGTGAATGTTGATTACTTTTTTAATATTAGTACTGTGTTTGCAGGTGGGGATTCTTAACACAAGATGTTTCCCATGTCCGAGTATTTATGTATTTTGTTATCTCCTTTTCCTTTTCTCTTCTCTGCCAATCATTTGTATGGAGATTGTTGGGTTTTGGTTGGTAAAATTGAAGGAGTTATGTTCCCATGTAGTTAATTTTGTTTCCTTTCCCTTGAATGGAAGTTTTTAGCAGAAAATTCCAGCCTCTTATCATCTTGGTTTAGTTGGACCATAAGGAAGGCTGAGCGCCAAAGAATGGAGGCCTTTGAACTCTGGTGCTGGAGAAGACTCCTGCGAGTCCCTTGGACTGCAAGGCCATCCAACCAGTCAGTCCTAGAGGAGATCAACCCTGACTGCTCTTTAGAAGGCCAGATCCTGAAGAGGAAACTCAAAGACTTTAGTCACCTATTGAGAAGGAAGGACTCCCTGGAGAAGAGCCTCATGCTGGGAATGATGGAGGGCAAAAGAAGAACAGGACAACAGAGAATGAGGTGGCTGGATGGAGTCACCAAAGCAGTCAGCTTGAGCTTAAATGGACTCCAGAGGAGGATAGAGGATCGCATCCTGCGGGATCGCATCCTGCCCCATACATCCCTGCGACCGATTCGCTCCCACAGAGAGGGACTTCTCCGGGTGCCGTCCACTAGGCTATGCCAGCGGGCGACGCCCAGGGGAAGGGCCTTCTCTGTGGTGGGCCCGACCCTCTGGAACGACCTTCCCCCCGAAATTAGAACAACTACGAACCTCCGCTCCTTCCGTCAAAAATTAAAAACACACTTTTTCTGCTTGGCCGGCCTAGGATAATCAACTGTTTTTAGGGTTTTTACGATTAATTTCTAGTTTTAATAATGGGATTTTAGCACAGGGTTAGTTTAATTTTATTTTATATTGTATGATGTTTGTGATTTTATATGTATTTTAAATTCCCTGTGCCCCGCCTCGAGTCCCTTTGGGGAGAGAGAGCGGGTTATAAATTAAAATTTATTATTATTATTTATTATTATTATAGAGGACAGGAAGACCTGGAGGAACATTGTCCATGGGTTCGCGATAGGTCGGGCATGACTTTGCAACTAATAACAACAACAATCACCTTGGTTTGGAGTGAACAAATTAAAGAGAAAAATCAAAACGTTGATGCAATGCAATATTTTGCAAGCTGCAAATAACTGCATTAAGTTTGAATGGAGCAGATAACTAAGAATTGCTCTGGCCTCATTCACTGAGCTTCTCCATAGCCCAGTCACACATCCTATATGTGCACACAGATATACGCATGAAAGACCTATGGATGCATGCATGCACAGGTGCATTTTAAAATTAGGATGAAAAGAACTTGATTTTTTTTCCTGGTTTTTTTTTTTAAGGGAAGAACTATTTATAAGCTCCCAAGTGCGTTTCATAAACTTGAGGGAATCAGTTTTTTTAAAAAAAAGGAAAGCAATTAAACTGAAATGTGACCTCTTCCTTCTCTGTCAAGGTTATTGGCACATGCAATGAACAGCCGAGTGGGAACTGTTCTGGGTTCTATGTGCCTTAGGGCATTTTTCCTGAGCCAATGTTTTAGCTCTGTAGTTTGTCAGAAGATATGTCAACACCATTCGTCTTTCACTCCGGGCGAAAGAGTTCTGGTTAGTTTTACAAGCACATGTGCCCTGGTAAGCTAGTCACACACAGAGGTGAAAAGCGAGGTGTGCCTGCTTATACAATTTAAGGCACTTTTGGTTATTTAGTTTTTACTCCACTACAAGAGTTAAAGAGTTTGGATCAGGATTTAGACTGTACTTAGAACAAGGGCTCAAAAGGTTTGATTAAGTCTTTACAATACAATAGCAGAGTTGGAAGGGACCTTGTAGGTCTTCTAGTCCAACCCCCTGCGTGGGCAGGAACCTTATACCATTTCAGACAAATGGCTATCTACCATCTTTTTAAAGACTTCCAGGGTTGGGGCATTCACAACTTCTGGAGGCAAGCTGTTCCAGAGGTTAATTGTTCTAACTGTCAGGAAATTTCTCCTTAGTTCTAAATTGCTTCTCTCCTTGATTAGTTTCCACCCGTTGCTTCTTGTCCTGCCCCCAGGTGCCTTGGAGAATAGCTTGACTCCCTCTTCTTTGTGGCACCCTCTGAGATATCGGAACACTGCTATCCTGTCTCCCCTGGTCCTTCTCCCCTAGTCCTTTGTTGTGTGTGGGTGGGGGGGGGGGGGGAAGAAAAATTGGAGAGAGATCAAATCCTATCAATGAATTGATCCTTGAATTAAGATTGTTAGAAGGAAGGAATGTAGAGTTGGTTTGTTTGACCAGGGTTAAAATAAGAAATGTTGCTATCAAGCTCTGGTAAACCTTTATGGATTTTTTTGCTGACACCAGGAGTGGAAAGACGATGTTTTGCATACAGATATGCATAGATAAGGGATGGGTTTAGGGAAGAAGAGATATTTGTAACCATTCGGGGGTAAAGAAATATGAAGTTTATATATTTTGTTTTGACAAAGATTGGAAGTAGCTTCATTACGTATTTATTTTCTTCTTATATCCTTTCTTTCCACTTTTTATTCTTTATCTCATCATAGAGTCTCCTCCTAGTGAGGCGTCCTTTTTCCTCTACCTGTCGTAACCGAAAGCCCTGTCAATTGTGGAGCCAACTGGAAAATCTGTCCCTTGTCGTAGAGTCTTCTCCTGGTGCACTGTATTTCTCCACCCCACAACCAGAAGCTCCACTCAAAATTGTGGCACTGACCGGTGACAGGGAGCTGCAGCAGAGGAATGAAACAGCCACATGCAGCTCGAGAGCCACCGGTTCCTGATCCCTGCCCTACACCATGTCTAACAAATGTGTGCAGATAGATAGATAGATAGATAGATAGATAGATAGATAGATAGATAGATAGATAGATAGATAGATTGTTATGTACTGACTCCCGTTTGAATTCCCCGGCAACAGCCAGTCGCGTCTGATTGGCCAAGACGCGACTGGCTGCAGCCGAAGCGGGAGACGCGCGGATTGGCCGGCTCAATGACAGCTCCATATAAAAGGAGCTGTCAGAGAGAAGGCGCGCGCTTTTTGTATTACTTCAACTGTTGTTGCTGTTTGGTTGAGTTGCTTCAATAAAGAGCCGTTGGATCAACCGGGTCTGGACCCTCCTTTCTCAAAACTTAACACTGGCGACGAGGACTGGGGCCCGGCATCGATCCTCCTAACCTGATCTCTTCAAGCTGCGGATTGAAGAGCTTTAGCGGCAAGTTGTATTTTGCCTCACGATCATGGCCACTCTGCCTCCCTTTGCAACATATGACCCGTCAGCGGAGTCCTGGGAGGCCTTCCTGGCGCGCTTTGACTGCTTTCTCCTCACGGATGTGACGGGAGACATCACCCCAGCGAGGCGACTGGGCCTATTCCTCGGTTGCGGCGGCCGGACTGTTTTCGCGGTCGCACGCAACATAGCCGCCCCGGCTGCTGTCCAAGACTTGGACTGGGCCGTCCTTCAGGCCCGCCTCAAGGCCCATTTTGCCCCGGCGCCCTCCAAGATTTCGCGCCGCTGCGCGTACAGACAATGCCGCCAGCAGCCAACTCAGTCGGTGACCGACTTTCTGCAGGCCTTGCGCGCGGCCGCCCTCCTCTGTGAATTTCCAGCCCCGTTCCTGGATGAGTCCCTGCTCGAACAGTTCGTGGCGGGGCTCCGGGACATCAAGCTCCGCCGCCGACTCCTGGCCCGCTCGGACATTACTTTGGAGCAGGCCATCGAGGATGCGAGGGCCGCGGAGCTTGCGGACGCCACGTCCGACCTCTTCTTGGGCCAGCCGGCGCAGCCATTGCCTTCCCCGCGGGCCTGCCTCGTGGATGAACTCGCTCCGCTCGACCCCCTGGAGGACGGCTCGCAGTTCGAAAGCGTTGCCCGCCTGCAGGCCTCTGGCCGAGGCAACGCCAGGCCCGGCGCCTCCCGAAGAGGGACCTCCGCTTGCGCGGGGTGCGGCGGTGCCCACGCGAGGAGCGTCTGCCCCTACAAAGAGACCATCTGCCGCCGGTGCGATAGACGGGGACACATCGCCCGCGCGTGCCGGGCTGTCCTCTCCCGCCAGGCTGACCAGGCAACCCACCGCCCTACAGCTGCCCCGCCACCAGCTCCGGCCTATGGAAGAAGGCCCCCGAACCGGCGCTCGGCTCCGGACGCGGCCTGCTACGCTACGATGGACTTCAGGGACACCATTCCCATCGCCGCCGATGACCATAGGCGTATTTCTACCTCCCTGGCCCTTGAGGGATGCCCTTTAACGATGGAGGTTGACTCGGGGTCGTCCCGGTCCCTCATTTCGTGGGGACAACTGAAGTCGTTGTGCCCCAACCTGTCACCCGGGGACCTCTCCCGCCCAGACGCCATGCTCCGGGACTACCAGGGCAACCCCATCGCTGTCATGGGCCTGCGGAGTGTCCACGTCGCATACGGACGTTTCTCCGGGGCCCTCCCCATCCTTGTGGTCGAGCGGCCCCTTCCCGCGCTCATAGGCCTCGATTGGTTTAGCGCCCTGGGCCTCTCCATCCAGCGGGTACACCGGGTGCCCGCGGTCTCGGCCGTCGAGGCAGTCCTGGCTGAATTCAAGGACATTTTTGACGGCTCGCTGGGCTCATACCGGGGCACCCCTGTCTCCCTCAATCTCGACCCACAGGTTGCCCCAATTCGGCTCAAGGCCCGCAGGCTGCCGTTCGCCTTGAAGCCGCGAGTTGACGCGGAGCTTGATCGTCTCGTGGCGCAGGGCGTATTGGAGCCCGTCGACCAGGCGAGATGGGAGACCCCAATTGTGGTCCCCATCAAGCCCGACGGGTCCATACGCATCTGCGCCGACTATAAGTCGACGATCAACCGCGGGCTTCAGGCGAACCCATATCCGGTTCCCGTGGTGCAGCACCTGCTCCACTCCTTGGGGCAGGGGCGCATCTTCGCGAAGCTGGATATGGCTCAGGCCTACCAGCAGCTACTGGTGGATGACGATGCGGCTGATGCCCAGACCATCGTCACTCACCGAGGAGCTTTTCGCTGTCGCCGCCTCCAATTCGGCGTCTCCGTTGCCCCGGGGATCTTCCAGAGCCTCATGGAGCGGCTGCTCCACGGGCTCCCGGGCGTCGTTCCGTACTTCGACGACGTCTTGATAGCTGCGGCCAGCCTGTCAGACCTCGCCGAGGTACTCCGGAAGGTCCTCCACGTTTTTAGGGGCGCGGGTCTTAAATTAAAGCTCAGCAAATGCAAATTTGCTGTGCCGAGGGTGGAGTTCCTGGGCTTCGTAGTCGATGCCCACGGGATCCACCCCGCACCAGCCAAGGTCGAGGCCATCCACAAGGCCCCTGTGCCAAGCTCCAAAACGGAGCTGCAGGCATTCCTCGGCCTGGTTAACTTTTACGCGCCCTTCATTCCCCACAAGGCGTCGCTAGCCGAGCCGCTGCATCGATTACTCGATCGCTCGGCAGTTTGGCGCTGGGGCAGCCGCGAGGCGCATGCGTTCGCGGCTGTCAAAGAGCTGCTGACGTCACAGGCCGTGCTAGTGCAATATTCTGCAAGCCAGCCCCTGACACTAGCGGCGGACGCCTCCCCCTTCGGATTGGGGGCGGTCCTGAGCCATGTCCTGCCCGATGGCTCAGAGGCCCCCATCGCCTTTTACTCCCGGATACTGACTCCAGCGGAGCGGAACTACAGCCAGATCGATAAGGAAGCTCTGGCTGTGGTCTCCGGGATTAAAAGATTTCACGAGTACCTGTACGGCCGCTCGTTCACCGTGTTCACAGACCACAAGCCGCTCCTTGGGCTTCTGGCAGGTGACCGGCCCACCCCCCCCATCCTCTCGCCCAGAATGACACGGTGGACGGAGTTCCTGGCCGCGTACGAGTACGCGCTGCTTTACCGTCCGGGCAAGCATCTGGGGCACGCGGATGCCCTCAGTCGCTGCCCCCTTCCTCAGGCGGACCAGGAGCCGGTGCCGGCCCTCTCCGTCCTGTCCGTGGCCTACGCCAGGCTTCCCCTCACGTCGTCGGACGTGGCTGCCCGGACCAGATCCGACCCCGTCCTCTCCCGGGTCGCCACTTGGGTCCTGCGGGGGTGGCCACCGGCCGCCGTGCCCGCTGAGTTCAGGCCTTTCAAGGCCCGCCAGCTGGAGCTGTCGCTCCACAGCGGGTGCTTGCTCTGGGGGGACCGTGTCATTCTCCCTCCGCCCCTGCGCCGTCAGGTACTCGAAGCCCTCCATGCCTGCCACCCGGGCATAGCCCGCATGAAGGCCCTCGCCCGGAGCTATGTCTGGTGGCCGGGCATGGACGAGGAGGTGGCCGCCTTCGTTGGCGCTTGCCATGCGTGCCAGTCCTCCCGCCCAGCCCCTTCCGCTGCTCCCTCCTGGGCCTGGGATGTCCCCAAGTCACCGTGGGCCTGCGTCCACATCGATTTCGCGGGCCCGTTCCAAGGCCGGACCTTCCTGGTGGTGGTGGACGCTTACTCCCGCTGGGTGGAGGTCATCCTCATGGCCTCCACCACGGCTGAGAGTACCGTGCGTGCGCTCCGGCGCCTCTTTTCCACGCACGGGTTGCCGGACACCCTGGTCTCCGACAACGGCCCCCAATTTCACTCCTCCACCTTCCAGGAATTCCTGGTCTCCCTGGGGATCCGTCACGCGCCTACCGCCCCCTACCACCCTGCCGCCAACGGCCGGGCGGAACGGGCCGTTCGCTCGGCCAAGGAGGCCCTCGGCAGGATGGCCGGGGGGGACTGGCAAGCAAGGGTAGATGCTTACCTCCTCGGTCAGCATTCTACGCCTTGCCCGACGTCAGGGAAAAGCCCCGCGGAGCTGCTGATGGGCCGCCGCCTGAGAACCGAATTGGACCGACTGCACCCCCTCTACAACGAGGTGCAGCCGTGCAACCTGGGGGTTCCCACTCCCCGCCTTTTCACCTCGGGCGAGGAAGTATTCGCCCGGAACTTTGCCGGAGACCCCCGATGGGTCCCCGCAACCGTAGACGCACTAACCGGGCCGTGCTCTTATAGGGTTCGGAGACCCGATGGATCCGAGTGGCGGCGCCATGTGGACCAACTGAGGCGCCGCCACCCAGTGCAGGACGTCCCGTGCCCCCGACCGTCAAACGCGGACCAAGCGGCAGACATCCCGCTGGACGACCTGGAACAGCCGGCCGAACCTTGGCCGGCGGCGGGCTCCAACTCCGACGCAGGACCATCCCCGGGGCTGACGGCGAAGGAACAGCCCTGCCTGGGGGGGCCCCGAGACTCCGCCCGGCTGCATCTACCAGCCCGGCCCCCTGCTCACTCCGAATCGTTAGGCCCAACTGGCCCGGCCTACCCGTCCCCTCCGCACCGGGGACTTGACTTTGACTCAAACCCGAGCACCACGCCCCCTCGCCCCATCCTACCTGTTTCGGAGGCTTCCGGCTTTTCGCAAGGCCGCTCTGACGTAGTCCGGGACTACACCCCCGGCAGGGAGGAGCCCACTCGGACACGTCCTCTTCCTCCGCCTCCCGAAGTCGATCTGAGGCGCTCGGGGCGGAGTCGACGCAGCCCCGCCTACCTCAGCGAGTACGTATGCTAATGGGCCCGCATGCGTACTCGCTGGGGGGGAAGGAGTGTTATGTACTGACTCCCGTTTGAATTCCCCGGCAACAGCCAGTCGCGTCTGATTGGCCAAGACGCGACTGGCTGCAGCCGAAGCGGGAGACGCGCGGATTGGCCGGCTCAATGACAGCTCCATATAAAAGGAGCTGTCAGAGAGAAGGCGCGCGCTTTTTGTATTACTTCAACTGTTGTTGCTGTTTGGTTGAGTTGCTTCAATAAAGAGCCGTTGGATCAACCGGGTCTGGACCCTCCTTTCTCAAAACTTAACATAGATAGATAGATAGAGTCTATCTCTGCAGCAGATTCCCTTGAGGGTATTTCTTGCCAATTGATCTGTTATGGTCAGCTGCCTGGTGTTTACAAGCTACAAGTTCAAGATGTTCTCCCATTTTCTTTGGAATCATCTGCTGGGCTCTTTGACTTCTGCTCCGAGCGGATTCCCAGGTTTATCTGGCTGTCAAGTCTAATTCAGTGTTTCACTTTTAATTGGGTTCCAAGGTTAGCTGTCTAGGAAGCAGCTGTCAAATTAATAGATGCGGTGACCTACTCTTGGAGAAGTGGGCTGAACATATTCAATTTCCTGGAAGAGGTGCAAGTTTAAGATAAAAGGCTGGCATACCTATCCATCCTTCCTCTTTTGCACTGGGTTAGAGTCAACTCTTGATGGCCATTGCTAGGACATGTAATACTCTTCCCTTGCTTACACGGAAGAGCATGCTGGAGCTTTTCCTAATCATTCTAATCATGTCTAGTTTAATGAAAAGAAGGACTAGGGGAGACATGATAGCAGTTTTCCAATATCTCAGGGGCTGCCACAAAGAAGAGGGAGTCAAGCTATTCTACAAGGCACCTGAGGGCAGGACAAGAAGCGATGGGTGGAAACTCACCAAGGAAAGAAGCATCTTAGAATTAAGGAGAAATTTCCTGACAGTGAGAACAATTAATCAGTGGAACAACTTGCCTCCAGACGTTGTGAATGCTCCAACACTGGACCTTTTTAAGAAGATGTTGGATAACCATTTGTCTGAAGTGATGTAGGGTCACAGAATAGCCCAAAGTGCACATATTCCAATAGAAAGAAATACCCTGAAGATGGGCTCCAATATGAATCGAAAAGCTCCGAAAGACTAAACTTCTGATCACAGTGACTGACCCTGATTCGATCTTGCAACTTATTTCTCTTTTTGACGACGCGTCCTGCTTGAGCCACTGCCTCATTCCGTTGAACTGCATTGGGCTGTCTCTTTAAGACGCCGTTTTTGGACAAGCTGAGCCAATTACTGGAGAAGGGTCCCAAAGCTATTTGGAGGCAGGAGGAATGACTCACAAGGACATAAATGCGTCTTCTCTGATGTTATCAATTAATGGGGGAAGATTAAGTCATGTATCACCTGGAAAGGGGAATTGAAAATAAGCTCTAGTTATTAATAGGCTCCCACTGTGCCCTTTGAATAGCTCCTCCGATAGGGAGGCTCTTGCTATGTAGACCAGCTGCCAGGAGATGCAGCGTGTTGCATATTTTCACTGGCAATAGAGCTGGTAAGAAAATTGGCTGGTGATTTAGACTCAGAAGATGCTGCCTTTTATCATGCCCCATGACTTATCTGTCTCGCTCCGTGTTTTTCAAACTTGGCGTTTTTAAGTTACGTAGGCCAGGGGTCTCCAACCTTGGCAACTTTTGAGACTCGTGGATGCTCAACTCCCAAGATTGGGAGTTGCGTGCTGAAATCCAGGTGTCTTAAAAGTGTCGTGGCTGAAAAAACCACTGCCCAGTCCAATCTAACTGGACTGGCAGCAACACTTGTCAACAAAGCAGTGGTAAAATCAAATTCTTTTACTACCGGTTCTGTGGGTGTGACTTGGTGGGGGTGGCAGGGGAAGGATACTGCAAAATCTCCTTGGAGGTCTTCTAGTCCAGCCCCCTGCTCAGGCAGGAAACCCTACACCACTTCAGACAAATGGTTATCCAACCTCTTCTTAAAAACTTCCAGCGTTGGAGCATTCACAACTTCTGGAGACAAGTTGTTACGTTGATTAATTGTTCTCACTGTCAGGAAATTTCTCCTTAGTTCTAAGTTGCTTCTCTCCTTGATTAGTTTCCACCCATTGCTTCTTGTCCTGCCTCCAGGTGCCTCTTCTTTGGGGCAACCCCTGAGATATTGGAACCCTGCTATCATGTCTCACCTGATCCTTCTTTTCATTAAACTACACATATCCAGTTCCTGTTCTTTGTATGTTTTAGCCTCCAGTCTCCTAATCACCATAATGTTCCTTGCTCCAGGAAGGACAGAGCAGTCCTGGTAGGGAAACGAGAAAGCAGGAAGGTGTGTTGGATAGGCTCACTGCCTTGAGTTATTCGTAAAAAAATAAATAAAGGCAAGATAGAAATACATAAAATAAATACAAAGACTAGAGAGGAACTGGGTCCTCTGTGGAGAAGGGCGGAATATAAATTTAAATAAATAAATAAATAAATAAACTTTGGCCCTAGAGATTTCTTTCTGCCATGGATCCTTTCTCATTAAATGAGGGTTGATTTTCTCCACCCCGTTTAATGGGATGATGTCAGCCAGGCCTTCTCTGTGAGCAGCAACCGGCAATCAGATTCTGCTGACACTGCTCTAAACTGCCAAAAGGTGCTGCTGAACAAATAAAGAATGGCTGTGAAATTTTGGCTGCCTCTGGAAAAACCAGCTTAGAAACCAAATTTATCTTCCTACACTGAGGACACATTAATAGCACGATCCGTATTTAACTTTTTGCTCTGCAAGTCCCAGATTTATAATAATAATAATAATAATTTATTATTTCTATACCGCCCCCTCTCCCCACGGGGACTCGGGGCGGTGCACAGGTAGCATAAAAACAATAAATAACAACAACAATAAATAAACAACAAAATTTAAAAACCAATTAAATAAACCCTGTGCTAAAATCCCGATTAAACTAAAACCAATTCTATAAAATCCCAAGGCAAGGAGGCTATCCCAGGCCGGCCAGACGGAAAAAGTAAGTTTTCAATTTAAGACGGAAGGAGCGGAGGTCCGTAGTTGTCCTAATGTCGGGGGGAAGGTCGTTCCAGAGGGCCGGGCCCGCCACAGAGAGCGCCCTTCCCCTGGGTGTCGCCCGCTGACACAGTCTAGTGGACGGCACCCGGAGAAGCCCCTCTCTGTGGGAGCGAATCGGCCGTGAGGACGTATGAGGCAGGATCCGATCCTGCAGATAGCTAGGTCCCGAGCCATGGAGCGCTTTGAAGATGATGACTAGCACCTTGAAGCGCACCCGGAAGACGACAGGCAGCCAGTGCAGCTCGCGCAGGAGCGGTGTTACATGGGTAGACCTTGCGGTCCCCATAATTGCCCGCGCGGCTGCATTCTGGACTAGCTGAAGCCTCCGGGTGCACCTCAGGGGCAGCCCCATGTAGAGAGAGTTGCAATAGTCCAGT